>JAGFMF010012193.1:863386-944677 GCA_019455555.1 Galemys pyrenaicus | reverse complement strand
GCTCCCAGCTCTCTGTGGTGAATCCTCTCACCCCCCACACCTCTGGCCTGTACCCCAGTACTTGTATGCATAAATAAATAAATCTTTAAAAAAAAAAAAGAATGCAAAATTCATGGAGTAAGGGAAAAAATTCGAGTCTCTGAATGTGCTGCTCCCATCTTCTTCTCCTTCCTTTCCCACAGAGGTGACTATTAGCCTAAATTTGGAATTTTTCATTGTCCAAGTTTTTGAATGAATATATAACATAACACTGATAAAACATATAGCTACAAATTCATAATATAAATACTAGTAATCTGCATGTTTTAAGTTTTAAATAAATGATCATGTGTATTCCCTTTCTTGTGTAGTGGCCTTTCATATTTCAGCCTTGTTTGGAGCTTGCTCCACAGCGGTGCATACAGCAGTAATCATTCATGTTCATTTACGGGTAACATCGTCCATTGTGAACAAAATGCCATCCAGCCACTCTCCTGCTCCTGGGAAATTGAGTTAATTTCTAACGTGTCGTGACACATTTAATGCTGCATGGGACATTCTTTTATGCATCTTGCACATGAGTTCAAGAGTGTCTCAGTCATTTTCTAAGGGTGGGGTTTTGGGTCGACAAGCGTTGTGCGTCTTGGATGTCAGTGCACATTGGACCGTCCCTCTGTTAGATGATTGTAGCAGTTTGAACTCCCAGCAGCCATGGTGGAGGTTAACAGTTGCTCCATGCCCTACTTGACATTTCAGTATACCTTCAGACATTCGTATTTTGAGTGACTGTTGTGAAGTTTCACGTCATCAGAGAGATCACTTGAGTGTGTCACCTACTGTGTAGGTATGATGTGTACTTTTGCCAACTTTCCCAGTGAAACTGTTTGTGGTTTTTTTAAAATGTAAATTATTGTACTACATAAAGAAAATGAATGTGTTTTGTTTCACCTAAATTAGAAATAATTTACCAGCCTATAGTTCGTCTTTTAACTTTGTTGTTACTATTGGGTGTTAACATTTTCCATTTTAAAGTAGAACGCTTAATCCATCTTATTTTAATGACTTAGGCTTTCTGAGTCTAATTTAAGAAATCTTACCTATGTTGTGACCATGAATTTGTCTTTATTTCAATATGCTTTAAAGCTTTAGTTTTCAAATATAAACCATTAATACCTGAAATTTAACTTTGTATATGTTTTATGAAGACGATCTACTTTTATTTTCCACAGGGCCAGACTAGTGCCCATTTCTATGTTACTGAAGAGTGATGTCAGATGACATTACCTCTGACATGTATCTCCTTTCCATGTAGACCTGGCTCCGTCCCTGGACCTTCTCGTATGTTCTGTTTGTCCGTTTGCCCTGAATTCTTACTACACTCCTTGCCGTGTCTTTCTTTTTTTTTTTTTTTTAAGATTTATTTATGCACACAAGCACTGGGGTACAGGCCAGAGGTGTGGGGGGTGAGAGGATTCACCACAGAGAGCGGGAAGCAGAACAGGCAGATCAACCGAAGCACACTGCTGAGGGGAGCAGCGGGCATGGCAGGAGAGGTCTGCCGCGCCATGAGGGTCCCCTCCCTGGCCGGCAGCAGGGATCGAACTCGTGCTGCAGTGGCTGCGGTTCGCCTCACAGTGCGCTGCTCAACCCACTGTGCTATCAGGGAGGCCCGCCATAGCTTTCTAAGTCGTGATAACTGACATCCCCTGTTGTTCTTCAGGAGGATCTTGTCTGGTTTGGCAAATTATATGAATAGAAATTCTAGATTAAAATTTATTTTCTAGTAATTCTTTGAAGACACAGAATTAGGTTCTATTTTTGCTACTGATCAGAATGCTTGGTCCAGTTGTATGTTTTGTAGGTAATCTGGTCCTCTCTTGTTGATTTTTTTAAATTTATGCATACAAGAGCTGAGGTATAGGCCGGAGTCATGGGAGGTGAGAGGAGTCACCAGAGACAGAGTGGGGAGCAGAACAGGCAGATCCACTGAGACACTGCTGAGGGGAGCAGTGGGCAATGCAGGAGAGGTCTGCTGCGCCATGTGGGTCCCCTCCCTGGCCAGGGATGGAGCTTAAAGCTGCTGTGCTGTGGCTACTTCATAGTGTGGTGCTCAACCAAATTTGTGGGAAATGAGCTACTTTAAAAAGTATAAACTTGACATCTTTACTTGAGAGCATAACTGTGATAATAAACATTTAAGAAGGGGTTTCCTGGTGGCACAGCGGGTTGAGCACCACACTATGAAGCATCCACAGCATAGCAGCGTGAGTTTGAACCCCGGCCAGGGAGGGGACCCACAGGGCGCAGCAGACCTCTCCTACCTTGCCCGCTGCTCCCCTCAGCAGTGTGTCTCAGTGAATCTGCCTGTTCTGCTCCCCGCGCTGTCTCTGGTGACTCCTCTTCACCTCCCATAACTCTGACATGTACCCCAGCTCTTGTGTGCTTAAATAAGTAAATCTTTAAAAAAATAAACCTCTAAGAAATGTTTTTCTTTTGCCACCAGGGCCTAGTATAAGATCTCTCAGCTTCCCTTTTGTCCTTTTGTCTTGGTGGGTAGATTATTTTTACTCTCGTTACCCTGGGACTGGAATAATAGAGTAAAAAGATTAGTACTTGTCTGGAATTTTGTGAGAAGGGAGAGATGAATCAGAAGAACACAGATTTTAAAGAAGTAAAACTATTCAGTATAAAAATTCAGTGGTGAACACAGGTCGCTGTACACTCGTCCAAATCTGTAGAATGTACACCACCAAGTGTAACCCTCACGTGAGCCACGGGTCTCGGGCCATAGTGACGTGTCAGTGCAGGTTCATCGTTTGCACACATACACCCAGTGCAGGTCATTGACAGTGGAGGAGGTCGTGTGCCTGTAAGGACAGGGGACACATGGAAGCTCTGTAGTGCGGCTGCAAATGTAAAACTGCTTTAGAAACAAAGTTTATTAAGAAAAACAAAGGATGCATGTAGACAGATGGTTCTTTCAAGGTGTTTGGTTACCAGAAGATGGGTGTTTTAAGCCCATGCAAAAATGGAAAGCTAGGACCAAAATCTCAATACAGTGCAAACCCATGGAAAGGCTCTGAATAATAATCTGTTGACCGGAATGAGCACCGTTTACCCATTCATCTACTGAAGGACGTCTTGGTGATGTCCACATTTTAGCAGTTTTGAACAGTGCTGCTGTCGACATCATTTGTGGACTTTTGTGTGAACAGAAGCATTCATTTCATTTGGGTAAGTACCAAGAAATGTAACTGTTGGGTTGCAGTCAAAGCATAGTTAGCTTTGTAAAAATCTCCAGATTGTCTTCCAAAGTGATGGTGCCACTTGGGCTTCCCACCACAAAGGATGAGAGCCCCTGCCGCCCTACAGGCCCACACACACGTGATATTGCAGAGTCTGGGTTTTCACCATTTGTGTAGTGGTTGCATTTTGCCTTTTGTCGAGTTTATGTTTTCTGCACTCTGTAGATTTTCTGGACTTGTTTTGATAGGTGAGCTCTGCATTTGCAAACATATTTATAATGTGTAACCTAAAAGGTCTTGGCATTTTGTGATTGAGGGATTTTAGGAAGAGGTATTCTTCCTGACTGAAACAGGTTTCTTCCTTATGTATTAGAACATCTCCTATATCATCTTGCGTTTCATATCACTTAATATACAGCCATCACTGTTTATGATACCCACGAGTTCTTCAATGTCCTGGCCTTATTTACTTCCTCTGCTCTTGTTTGCAGTGGACTGTCTCTTGAGGACTATGTTGAGCATTTTTCTCATGTTTATCGACGTCCATGGAGCTGTTTTCAGTAAATAGTTGTTAATGGGTAACTGGTCATCCTAAAGTTAATAAATAATGATATGTAGAAGGTGCTATATTGTATCATTTGTAATCACACACACAAAATAAATGAATAAATAAGACTGCAAACCTGAAGTGAGATAAAATTTTGATCACATAAAATGTGATGGATAAAATTTGATAAAATGTGATGGAATTAAATAAGGAAGAACGGAGACTTCCAAGGGAAGTTGAAAGTCACAAGGAAACTGTACCCGTGTCCCAGTGCTGCCAAGAGGCACTGAGGACGGGTTGGCATCTGGCGTAAAAGCGAGCACACTGCAGGGAGTACAGGCCCAGAAGTGCTTCACCAACTCCTGAAACCAGGGTTACGCAAGAGCTTTTGTGAGTTGCTAAAGGAAGTGGTTTTTAGGCCCATTTTGTTAATCGAGTCCTTAAACTGAAGAAGAAGAAACCCTAGAGTTCTCTCCTAACGCTTCCCCTGAAGGTCTGCATGGATGCCTTGGTGCTGTCTTGTTTCCTTCCAGAAACACTGCCGGTTCACGCCTATTCTTTCCTGGAGTTTTGCTTGATTCGCGTAGCTAGCAACAGCTCTTCATTTCCCACATGTTTATTTGCACAACACCTTTTCACTTTATTGCATTCTGATGACATACTCATTTGCTCTAAATAGCCACTTTAAAGTGTCCACGGTTTGGGCCTCCCTGGTGGCGCAGTGGCTTAAGCAACACACTATGAAGCAAACCACAGTCACTGCAGCACGAGTTCAATCCCTGCTGCCGGCCAGGCGCGGGACCCACATGGTGCAGCAGACCTCTCCTGCTGCGCCCGCTGCTCCCCTCAGCAGTGTACTTCCGTCGATCTGCCTGTTCTGCTTCCTACTCTCTGTGGTGAATCGTCTCACCCCCTCCCCACACCTCTGGCCTGTACCCCAGTGCTTGTATGCATAAATAAATAAATCTTAAAAAAAAATAAAGTGTCCACGGTTTTATCAAAATGTGAAGTTAAAATGAATGTATGTTTTTCATCTATGTCAAAGCTAAGTTTGAATGCAGAAAAACAGAACCATCTCAGAGTGGGTTCCTTCGTGCACCCAGTCAGATATTGTCCACTCCCTGCTGAATATTTTTAGTGACTGAAAATTGGCAACTATAGAAGAAAATCCATGAAAAAATCAGGAATGTGAGATGAAGCTTTTTGAGATGAATTTTTTCAGGCATGAGTCAGGTATAACTATTTATGATACTGCTTATTCAACCAGTGTAACATACGTGTTCCCAAAGAAAGGCTCTTTGGTTACTTGTTATCTTATGGGAATATGTAAGATTTTGTTAAAGGTGATTAGATTTATTTTCTGGATGAGAATCAATGAGAGTGAAGACGAGTCAGGTAAAAATATGCAAAAATCTGTTCTAAAATTAATCATCAGGACTGTTAGCGTTTCAGTATTTGCCAGGTACTACCGGACGTTAGTTATGCCTCTGCAGCGAAGGCCCTTTTCGAAGGTAATGAAGTGTTTGGTTCTGGGTTCACTTGTTTAAAGGGCATCCTGGATTGCCTCTAATGGAGGTCAAGAGCTATTGGAAGTGAAGGGCCTCCATCCGGGTCTTCGGGGATCTTTTCCATCTAGGAAGGTACGACTCTGATTATTTTCTGGAATCTGACGTGGCAACATTATTACTTACTTATGCAGCCTGGACGTCTTATCGTGTCTTGGGATGTCGTGGATAATGGTGCCTCTCTGGGTCCGTTACTGCTCATGTGCAGTAATGTGGGGAAAGAGGATCTGGTGGAGACACTTTCCACTCCGGTCTCGGCTTTGTCCTTTACTTATCATTTGATGACAAACAAACTTGTTGATGCGCCTACAGCTGAGCCCCTTTACTTGAGAAGACAGAGATAATATCGGAGCTGGAGGGCGTCGCAGGGTTAAGTGTGCAGGCGGGCGCTCAGCTCATCAAGTGTCTTCGGTCTGTTCAGCCTCCCTGTCGCGGTCTCCTCGTCTGCAAGAGAGCTTAACTGATGTGTCTTTACTGTGGGTGCTTCTTTGTGTAACCTCCCCGATGTTTATAAAGGCAGACCAGGTTTTATAAGGGCAGACCAGGTTCCTGCTAGATAGCAAGTACTTGGTCAGCTTTCCTTTATTTTTGTTTCTTCTTATTTACTTTACTTCTTTGCATAATGTTGCCAGGAATATCTGTGTGCCAGTTTTCAGCGGATGTGTATGTTCATCTCTTGGGGTTTGTCAGGAAGTAGAGTTACTAGGACTGTGGCAGCATGTGATGGTCGTGCTTAACTGTCGGAGGAGCCGCCAGACTGTTCCAGAAGCCTGTGGATGTTTCCTGTCGGCGGCTGAGAGTGGGCGGGGCACTGAGAAGCGTACCACTGGGTGATGATGGAGGGACAGCGTGACGGTCACTGCCGTACTTTTCCGGGCTCGGACTGTGCGTGGGAATACGCCTCAGTTTCTATAACGATGATCTCTGGACACTTTCGTAAACGGAAACCGAAAGCCTTGAAGGGAAAGGGCGTGATCTGTGATCTGGTGGGAACTGTCCCGGCTGCCCCCCCCCCCGCACCCTCCCCCACCTTCTGGGCGGCGCGAGTCCGCTCCACTGGCCTGCGCTCCTGTCCGGAGGGCACCATCTGGGCCTCTGTGTGAGCTGCTCGCGCTCCTCCCCGCCCTGCGCTCCTCGTGTGGGTCAAACACACGTTGAATCGGGCGATGGCATCTGTTGTTCCTGTTCACTGGACAGAGGCCGCCTTCACCGTCTGCTCCTTCTCACGCCCCTACGGGCCTCTCGGCTCCTGCAGGGACAGGGCAATTGCTTCGCGTTGGATGTGCTCAGCACGAATCCACCAGAAGGTGCGTGGCTGTCAGCTCCAGCGCCCCCCAAATATGTTACATCGGGGAATGTTGAAAGGAAAGGTGCAGGCGTGACTCTGGGCGGCTTGATTTAGAATGAGGCGGGTTTCCGACCTTTGAAAGAGGAGAAGGGGATAACTATCGTTAGTTTGTGCTAGCATAGGTGGTAACATTTGCCATCATTAGACATAAAAAAAGAAGCCAATAAGAATCCCTTGGAGTTTCAGTAATATTGTTTGCATCTATTACCCTGAGAAGTTTGATTTTCCTCACACCCTGCATCTGTTTAATTGAAATTATGCATATGTCTCTCCGGACTGTAATTCCTTCCAGCTGTTAAGACAGTGGAGCAGAAGAGCTGCGTGTTTAAAACAGCTGTTCAACGTGGAAGGCGGCTTTCTGCTTAGCTCCTGAAGTTGGAGCACACATTTCCAGAACCACGTCCTCCTTACAGGGGCTCTGCTTCATTGGTTATTAAGTTGATTCATTTAAATATATTTTAAAGCCTTCCGGTCTTTGTCTACAATATAAAGCTAGTATGTCTTGGCTCAAACTGTCCTTTTGCAAATAGAAGGTGTATCTGAGATTTTGAGGGCAGAAATGAATTGTTTTCAACCTAGCCTAAGTAAGCTTAGGCATATTGTTAAGAATAAATCAAGAAGGAAAATAAAAGTTAGGTAGATTTGAGAATACTGTAAATAAAATTTACATAAAGGAAAAGTCTGGAAAACAATTTTTTGGAAAAATTGACTGATGAGCTGTTCACAGACTGCACACAGAAAGCCTTAATGCCCTGCAGCAGGTTTAATTGAATTTATCAAAATGCTTCCAAATAAAATAGATTTACTCTGCTTCTTTTAAGGCATTTAACTGTGAAAAGTAGAACGAAGCAAATAATTTAAGGATATTGCTTCCAACTTCAGTGAGAAACGTAATTTTCTTCTTGGCAGAGACAGCACAGCCTTCCTCAGGTAATTAGCCTCCTCCATACCTCCAGCCCAGAGCAGATTCCCAGCGCCCGCGCCGTCTGCCCAAACCGCCTTCAGCGTCTCCGAGAGGGGGGCGCGGCGATGCTGGGGGACTCGAGGGCTGGGAAATGCATGATCTTCAACGGGGATTGAAAATACGGAATTCAGGAGCACGGACTGGAACCCGCAAACGCGGACTCTGGGCCCGCGGTCGGCTCGCCCCTGGCGCCGAGGCCCGATGCGCACAGCGCGCGCAGGGCCCTCAAGCGCGTGTGGAGGGAAGACTTGGAAGGACCAGGGCCTCTGTCTTCGGCCAACCTCCCGAAGCCTCTAACGTTTTCAAGTGTCTGGAATTCAGGGCCTGGAAACCACAGGATTCCGTGTTTTATCATCTCTCCAGTGGAAAGATGACCGTTATCGGTGTTCTCCAGCGTGATGTGTGTGGGCTTGAATTCGCCAGAATGTTCTGAATAATATATTCTAAAGACGCCTTTCATCCTTCGTTAAGTAAGACGGGCTGCTTTTACCACCCAGTAATTACATGTGAGAAAGCGCTTCTCTCCACTAGCAAGCGCTGGACCCAAAATGCTCTTTGGATGAGAGCTGGTCTCTTGTGAGTAGGGTCTCAGGGTAACCTCACGCCGACTGCGTTTGCCTTAACTTCCGCAGCTTGTGTCATCTGTTTGAGGCATTTACACAAAAAAGTGCAGTTACGCTCATGTTAAAATTTAGCTATTTGTATTTGTGGGGTCAGAGAAGCGTGATCAGGCTTCCCGCCCTCCCGCCACTGGTGTGATGACGGACACCCGCGGTGCTGCACGCGTGCTGGGTGGACATGCGCAGGGGGGCGCACCTGGGCTGAGACACGGGCGTATGAGGGCAGCGTCACGGGGACGCCAGTAGCAGAACGAGAGCAGCAGAGCAGGGGACAGGCAGAGAAGAACAAGAGAAGCAGCAGCAGCAGCAGCAGTAGAAGGAGGGTGAGAGGCTAGAGCCCAGAGAGCACGTGCCTGCCATGTACCTGGTCGCCTTTGATATAACAGCGCAATGCAAGCCTGAGAAAGCCCCCGAGGGCTCCAGGACTCCTTCACCTGTCGGCTCGAGTCACCGAGAACGTGCTCAGCCCTGCTGGCGCCACAGTAGGGACTCCCCGTAGCACTGGCGGTCACAGCGCCCCAGACCGTCCTCCAGCAGCACCGCCAGCAAGACTTCCTCCACGCCGAGTGTTCAGCTGCTTCCTCAGTTTCGGGAACAGTAAGACGAGCAGAGAGTAGGGTGCTGTTAATTACTCTCAAAGAGCTGTGTTGACGAGCATTTTCCAGCTCTCCAAAATAAGTGAACATTTTAAACTACTTCTTAGAACCAGACAACTCTGATCTTCTAAAATACAATAATCACATTTTTATTGGTCTATAAAATCAAAAGTCTGGGACGTTGTCATCACGTACGCCTGAGTGACAGGAAACCCAGCGCGTGGGAGATGCAGGTACCGAAGGTCGGTTTTGGTAAACGTTGCCTCCATTTACGGTAGGAAATCTTTTCCCTTTTTATTCTGATATTTCCCTCTGACTTATCCCATCAAACAGCATCATTTTAAGACTTCAGAGGTTCACTGGGGAACTGTGATAGTCAGAAGACCCTTGTTCTAGAAGCCGTTCAAGCCTGTTTGCCCTTATGGAAATTAGCTGCACGTGAGAGCTGGATTCGGGCCGAATGTCACGCCTTTTAAGTTCGAGGTTTATATTGTGCACCAACAAGCTCCACACATTTCTTAAAACCAGCCCCCCAGCCCCGAGCCGGGGTGCAGTGGAGATCCCTGTCTGTGCCTCTGCCACACCCCAGCAGGCGGTGCCTGCTCCCACCTATCCCGAACTAAATGAGGCCACTTCAGCAGGCGGTGACTAAGATCTGGGCTTGAGGGGAAAACATGGAAAGGTGATGCGAATGAAATATGGAAACTTGAACTTCATCCCTAAGTTGAACCAAACCAGGGAGAAAACCAAAAACACGTCAGGAAGCCACAGGGCAGGGACTCCGGTCTTTGAGTGAGATACAAGATGGATGGGCTGAGATCAGGAGGTGGGGGCAGAGGCGAAGTTGCTGCCAGCTGACCTTTCTTGCCTTTTCTTGTTTCACTCTGTCTGGAATGGCTGGCTGTCTAATTAGTGGCTGTCTGAGGCAGCTTATTAACTTTGGTTTGTTTTCTTCCTCTCCGTATTTCTCAAACCTTCCAAGAACCTCATTTGTCTCCTTCCCCGTCCCCCCTCGAAGCAAGATAGCGCCAGCGTGTAGACTGCTCATAACTCACGCCCGCGGTTCCATAAATCATTTGCTCTGTGAGCTGCGTTCGTGCTAGGAAGCTGACGGTGCTTCTTCATCTCTCCTGAGTTCCAGATAGCAAGCACAGAAAAGATGACAGGCAGACAGAAATACAGAGGGTTTCCGGCTTTTTGAGCCAATTTTGTAGCCTTGGAATGTTTATATCACGGAATGATATTTATTTTGACATGAACTGTTAGACCCAACCATTTTGCCTGCACCTTCCCCACATTTGCACGTTTAAGAAAGCTTTGCTTAGCAGGAAACCTTCCAGATAGTCTTTCCGCGTTATCCTGGCATCAGATTTATTCTACAGAGGTATCAAAATACCCCAGTAGATCGCCAAGAATCAATTCATTAAATTCTGTTTTCAAAAAAACGCCATCCTTATGACTTAAAGATGGCTTTCAATGTTCTAGTCGAAACAACCCCTTTTCAGTTCCACACTGTCGAGAGATTTGGGGGTTTCATTTGTGCAAATGTGATCAAATACAGGAGACTTTCCTGCGAAGGATGGGCCTCCTGGGGTGTCAGAGCTGGGTTTCAGCGCCGGGTCACTTCCCGGTGGGAAGCGAAGGTCCTCGAAGGCCCTGTGGGCTTTGAGATAAGCCTTGAGTAGAAGAATGCGGATGGCCCATGTTTAGGGTCAGCCCTAGAAATGACCCGTCTATGGCAGAAGCGCGTCCGTGTGGCGTCGGACAGCGCATCTTTTCATCACAGACCACCCTCCCCTCGGGTCGGTCCCCTCCTCTTGACGCCCAGCCCCGCCCCACTCGTTAGCTCAAGGCTAACAGCTCTTGGTCTGTGGCATGGACTCTGGAACTTACAGCCCTGTGATTCCCGTACATGTGTCATCCGATTTGTTCCTGTCCCCTTACATGTGTCTGATGTCACTTTGATAAGCCAGCCCGAGAAGAACGCGCTGCCTGAGGGGTCTCCCTGGGCCCTGCTTCGGCCTCCTACATTAGTGCCTCCCTCTAAACTCTTTGTTCTCAGCGTTCTCAGCTGGTCGTAAATCAAATATAGGCACTAAAATAGAAGTTGAAATTCAGCGTGGGGAGGGGCTTCTCCATCATGGATTAGCTCCCTGCCTCGGCTGTGCCTCGCATGCAGCTGTTCGTCTGGGGTGAGGGCCTGGCGATCGCCTTGATGTAAGACAGTCCAGACCCACCTTAAGCTGGACTGAGCGGCCCAGCGGGTGATGAGGCTCCACGGGAAGCAGGACCGTGTTGCTTGGTGGTTTGTACCACCCAGGCCCGCGGCTGCACCGCGCTGGCGTGGAGCACACACGGGCAGCTCTAGACTGACGTCCCGGCCTGTGTGCGCGGGGCCCTTCGGGACTCATCCTTCCTCGGCCGGCGGCCCGGGTCTGCTGGAGTGGGCCTCGCTCTCTGCAGGCCTCCTGCAGCCTGCCGGCGCTGCTGCCCCACGGGCTCCAGCCTCCGCGTGCTCCTGCGGATGCCCCACGTCAGGTGCACCAAGGCGCGTGTCGGCAGCCAGGCGCTGGCTCGCGCTCCTGCTGCTGTCAGAATTAAGAGCTCATCCGGTGAGCTGCTCCCTTGCTCTGATGCCGCCTCCACACAGGAAAAGAGGCATCTCAGCAGTGAGCAAAAGAATGAAATAGTCTTCTGCGCAAGACATGTCTTTCTCAGTAGTCAGCGTTCAGTTTCATTTGAAACACAGGGTGGACGGCGCGTTCCAGGGACGCAGACTCAGACTGTCCACACGGAACCACCTTGCGAGGGTGTTTGTGGGTTTTTTAATTGATGCAACAACATATGTAACATTATTGCATGGGAACATGAGTTTCAGGTATTCTTCATTTAAAACAAAGTTCCTGTATGATTTTAAAGCCATCGAAGGTAGTGGGATGGGATGGGGGATGTGGACTTGAGGAGATTTGAGATAAAAGATGGTGGCGCCCTTGAGAGAAACTCGGTGCAAATAATTGAAATTAATGAAGGACATCGGGGATGTTTGAAACGTGATCATACGGAAAGCTAAAAATTCTGATCCTTGACTTGACATACTGTAATTGTATACTTTTATTATCGGACTTACATAGTTTTTCTGGCAGGTAGTATTTAAATGATAGTAATATTTAAAGTGGATTATTAAATAATAATGCTGTGTTTTAGCTTCTATAATTTATCACACATGTCGCTCAGTTGACAACTGTCATCTCAAATAGCATTACAGTTCTCCTTGGGGTGGAAAGAAAGAAGTCTAACATCTGTTACATGATGTTAAACTTAATTAAGAGCCCCTGTTTCTTACAGAGTTCTACGGAGCAGTTCGTCTTCTGTATGGAAGACACATCTGTTAATGATCAAATAAGGCTCTGTGTAGACGCGCCCACACATCTCAAGGGTTGAGGTTTTGTCAAGATACTTTGTTTTTTTGATTAACTTAGGTGTCGCCTTTAAAGATTCCTAACTGTTTGGAAGCCCACCTTCAAGTGCTTGGGTGATAGTTTTAGATTATTATTTAACTTTTACCTTTTAAAACGTGGTTGGTGGGCCTCCCTGGTGTCGCAGGGGTTTGAGCGCTGCACTGTGGGGCTTCTGCAGCCGCTGCAGCCAGAGTTCGATCCCCGGCCAGGGAGGGACCCACAGGCACAGCAGACCTCTCCTGCTCCCCCGCTGCTCCCCTCAGCAGTGTGTTTCAGTCGATCTGCCTGCTCTGCTCCCCACTCTGTCTCTGGGAAGTCCTCTCACCCCCACATCTCTGGCTTGTACCCCAGCTCTTATATGCTAAATAAATCTGTTTAAAAAATGCCTGGAAATTTAGCTTTTAAAATCAAATTCCCTATTCAACGCTATAAACTAGAGGGTTATAATTTAAAATAACATGCAGCTTTAATGAGCACGCACCTCACCCTGGTGAGAATGACCCATTCCTGAGAGACCAGAGGCCAGCGATGGCAGCGGAATGCGAGGAAAGGCGCTTGTCCTCTATCGTGGGGTGAGAACGGGCGCGGCCTCGGGAGGATGCTGCGGCGAGGCCTCGTGGACCTGAAACTAGAGCCACCGTGCGACCAGCACTGCCGCCTGGAGGCATCGGCCCGGGCCTTGGAGACCCAGGAGAGGCTGCGCGTCCCGGGCCCAAGCCCAAGCCCAAGGGGCGCGTCCCGGTGTGGAGCCGGGTTCCGGAGCCCAGCCGCGCCGCCTCCCTGCGCGCTGATGACGGCTGGGTGAAGAAACAGAGCACGCGCCCAGCCGAGGACCCCAGCTGCCAGAGGGGGAAAGCGCGGGGATCCGACGGTGGCTCGCGAGGCCACTGTGCTGGCTGAGTCAGAGGGTGAACCGGCCGCCCGCAGCGCCGCGGCGTCCAGGGAGCCGAGAGGCCGGGCGGGGCCTGAGCGAGTCGGCGCTTAGCTTCGGGGGAGCAGTGGGGCCAGCGGGGAGTCACCGGCGGCCGGCTCAGGGGCTGTGTGGGGTGTGAGCAGGTGCACGTGGAGGGGTACCGTACCCCCAAAATGTGCGGTTACACAAAGAAATGGCAGATCAGTATAATTTGAGTTTAAAAATAACTAGAGTGACAGTTTAGGCTGATCGTTATTACAAGACCTCCAAGAACTATAAAAATATGCTCGTTTCTCCTTTTTCCTGTGTCTCTGTGTATGGCCGCAGGCTTATGGAGACAGAGAACAACGTTGTTCTCCTCAGCCCTGTTCAGGTCCATTGTGACCCAGCAGAAGTGTGATCTTCGTGCTGTGCCTTCTGCTCTTCCCCGGGCCCCTCCTCCCAGCCCTCAGTTCTGCGGGTGGGCGCAGGGCCGCTCCCTGAGTCTGCAGTCCCAGTTCAGCGGGAAGGCAGTGCCAGGCCCCGCGATCGCTCGGGAAGGGCCTCCTGGCTCGGAACTGGCAGAGCGTGTTTTGAAATGAGACCACAGAGGTGGCATGACTCACCGAGAACCGTGTAAGTGACAGGCAGGAAAAAATAATCTTCCATTTCAATCACCTGTGCTCTCCTCCGCCCTCATTGCTATGCACAGAGCCGGCCTCAGCGGAGGCCTCTGACAGCTCAGAAGAAAAACAAAAGGCACCTCACAAGGGCAGCCCAGCCCTGCTTCCTCAGAGCAGAGCAGACCCTGGGGAGGGAGCGGCAGCTGCAGCGCCTTGGTGGGAAGGGGCCTGGGTCTTCCATTGCGATGTTGCTTTCAGGGCTTTTGACATGTTTCTGTCTATTTGTGAATTTGGCTTGGAAAGCTGTCCAGCTGGAACAGACCGGTCAGGGCCTGAGGACCCCTTCCGGGGATCAGCTGATGGGGATGGGAGCAGAGTGGGTGGGCACTTCCTGGCCAGGGCTCGGGCCCCCAGCCCATTGATCTCCGACTGGGAAAAAAAGAAAGAAAAGACTTTGTTCTTTGCAGGTCCCCTCTGCAGGTGCTGCCAACCCAGCAGGGGGGTCTCTTCCGGGCAGGCGCTCTCAAGGCTCTCTGGAGGAGGGGTGTGGCAGGGGCTCTGAAAGCGGCACATGCCCAGAAGGCGCAGCGGGCCTGCCTTTGTGATCAGGGCCTGTTACCTGGGCCCTGCGGCTGCGGAAGCCCTGCAGGGAGAGCTGTTTCCTGGTGAAGTAAGACCAGCTCGTCTTCCTCTTCCCTTAGAGCAGCAAGGCTGCCCAGACGCTGCAGGAGGACACGCCACACGGCCGTGCTCCCCGGGACCGTGTCCTTGGCGGCGAGCTGAGTCTGCTCGCTGCGGGGTGATTCAGGCTCCCCTTTGGCTCGTCCCCCGGGGCGGCGCCCGGGTCAGTGCGCCGAGAGCCCGGGTTCCGTGGTAGATTCGCCCTGCCGGGGCCTGGAGAAGAGCCAGCATTCCGCAGCACTCTTTGAAAGAAGAAAACACTAAGTTCACACCTGGCGCTGAGGCTGTGAGCGCCACGTGCAGTGCCCTGCACCTGCTGCGGCTGCTCCTGCCGCTCGGCCAGCGGCGCAGCGCGGGTTCGGCCTGGGGCAGTCGGCTCCGAGGGCCAGCACCGGCTGGCTGTGCCAACCGAGGGCCAGGAGGGCCGGGACTGCCGGCGGTGTGGGCGCTCACCCCGTCGAGCTCGCCATCTCCTTTACCTGGGAAAGAATTCTAAGGGGGCCGCTCCAGGGACCAGAGCGGAGCGGTGGGGGCGGGCGTGGAGGGGCAGGGGCAGAGCTTAGGGTTTCATCTGTGGAGTGACAGTCAAGTGAGGAGAAAACGAGCGGGGCTTCAAGCGAGACTGCGCGGTTGTTGTGGGAAGCCGAGTCGTGAGCTCCAGAAACCGCCAGGCTGTTTGATCATGCTCAACCAGAGGCTGTGACGTAAGGGATTTTGAAAGATACATTCATTTATGCATGTAAGAACTGGGGTGCAGGCTAGAAGTATGTGGCAGTGAGAGGACTCTCCAGAGCGGGGAGCAGAAGAGGCGGGTCCACTGAAACACACGGCTGAGGGGAGCAGCGGGAGGCAGGAGAGGTCTGCTGCGCCCTGTGGGTCCCCTCCCTGACCAGGGATGGAACTCGCGCTGCAGCGGCTGCGGTTGCTTCACAGTGCTGAGACTAAACCCCTTGCCCCACCAGGGAGGCCCCAATTTATGGGATTTTTTACAAAGGTTAAACTTCCCACTCTGAAGTGTGATGACCGACACCTGCCCAGTACCTGCTGGTGAGCCCGTGATTCCCTTCAGCTCCTGCCAGGCCCGGCTTCTCCTGCACCGGGCTCCGGCGCTGGTGAGCTGCGGGTGAGACGGGGTTAAAGGCCTCTGCTCACCAAACCATGTAAAACTGCCTTGGAGGACACACCCACTCTGACCTTCAGAAATGCGTGTTGCTCTCTGTGAGTCATCTCCCCATCAGAGGGCATTTTTCAGTGGCTCTCTGAAATAATCCATGTTTCTAAGATGCTGCGGGGCAACCTTTGATGGGTATTCTTTCAACAATTTATTTCAGCTGAGTATTTGCTTATACTTTGTTTTCTCGGTGAAGATATTTTCAGGTCAAATGGCACAGTATGTTTTTCTGATAATAGTTGCAACTTTACTTTCTTAGATTTTTACCCAGCTCTGTGCCTACAATTAATGCTTTTCTAATGGAATATTATGTACATTTTCATAAGACCAGTTATATAACTAATTAATGGGAGCCCCATCAGCAGGATGATAAAACTAGTTCAAAAAAGAACATGAAGGGCCTCCTGGAGGCCAGGGGGTTAGGTCTCAGCACTACGAAGCATCCGTAGCCACTGCAGGGAGTTCGATCCCCAGCCAGGGAGGTGATCCATTCTGTGCAGCAGACCCCTCCTGCCTCCCTGCTGCTCCCCTCAGCAGTGGATTTCAGTGGATCTCCCTGTTCTGCTCCCCACTCTGTCACTTGTGGATCCTCTCACCCCCCACGCCTCTGGCCTGTACCCCAGTTGTTGTATAAATAAATAAATCTTTAAAATAAAAAACAAAGAAGAATGTGAACATAGGAAGTTTATTGAGCCAGAGGTCAAAAAGGGATGCTAAATTAATGTTGGCAAGCTAGATACCGTACTAGTTAATACTCTAAAAAAGATGAAGCTGTCACCTTTGGGTCAGCTTTTCATCCTGAAAAAATAAATTGTCTCGATTTTTTTAATGGGAACCCCAGTTTTAAAGAATGTGAAATGTTGGGGCCTAGTCAGTAGAGAACATAGTAAATGTAACACTATAGTAGCTCCCTAGACAGCTGGGGACACGGAGTGGGTTTGTGCCTCTACTGTGACATTGACAACTCACTTAATGTCTTTTATCATTAATTCCAGATCTTAATCATTTTTCCTAAAGTAATGTCATTTGCTTTTGGAATTAAAATGATCCCTGCAGCAATACACCAAAATTACAGAAATATTTTGCAGTGCATTTCAGAGCCACTGGCATTGTCACTTATTTACTCTTCAGTCATATTTTAATTATCATGCTTAGCAGGTGTTAAGAACTGAAGCCTGATTCTGAGCTACATCCCAATCTTATGACAATTACATGGAAGATGGTTCTGACTGACTTCCATGAGCATTGGAGTTGACACTTTAAATCAAACGTTGAATTCAGGGCATGTTGGTTGTTTGAGTTTAATGGGTACTGATCTCCAGTTGAAACATCTCCTGTAATGAACTTGACATTTGAAATAATAGCTGTCAGTATTCAATGTACATTATTATGTTTGCTTCCGCAACGTGGGAGGCCATTTTATGAATTGATGCTCTTTGTACTACTTTGTAAAAGACTTAAACAACGTGGTACACTTTGGGAATAACGGGAAGCTTCAAGATGTCGTAGGACAATTTTGCAGATTAAGTGGAGATTTTGCAATTCAGATGCACGCCTTGCATACTGTCCCGAAGCTCGGCCTCACCCTAGAGCCTCCACTTTGGTCAGATACATCCAGCACCTTTGTTTTTAGACAAAGGGGTTTTAAATGAGTGAGGCAAGTACCAGGTCTGAGGCCCAGGTTTGCGGGCAGTGGGAGAGGGGAGCCCGGGTTTGCAAGTGGGTTCGTTTCCAATTCCGATTTAGACCGTGTGTTCTAGTAACTACCAGCACAAAGCAATAAAGCCTGGGGTGTTCTGAAGAATACATAACTCTTGGTCAACATTATTCTGACTTCCAAATTTAGGAGAGAATCAGAATTATGAAGCTTTAAAGCACAGATTTCTGGATCCATCCCAGACATACAAACACAGATACTGGGTGGGGGTCTTGAGAATGGGGGTGCAATCTCTATTTTTAAAAGATCCCTGCTGGACTCGGCTGGCTTATACCCCTCTGTTGGCAGCGCCAGCGTCGCAAGGACTGGAGAGAAAGAGAAAGGGCTGGTAAAGTCTTTGGCTCTTTTTATTCCTCTCCAGAATGAGAGGCTCGCAGTGCCTGGACTGACGTTGGATTGTGAACCCGAGTTTTCTCACATTCGACAACAGAGTCCAGTACCATATGGTGTAGTCAAGTGCTTACAAATGCAAAACTAGTCCAATAATTAAGCGATCGTGTCTCGGAGAATATTTGCCACGTAGACACCTGAAACAAGTGCCCCAAGGCCAAAGGTAGCCAGCACATTCTGAGCAGACACGGTCCCTTACCTGTCGGCAGGTGACCGCCTCACTGGAGGTAGAGGGTTTCGAATGGGTACGTTTTCCTGGGAGAGAGATCCCCAGGCTCTTCTTCCGCGAGAAGACTCAAGGCGGCTGTGACTGCAGCCAGCTGAGGCCCTCTGGGCCAGGGTCTGGAGCCAGAACACCTGGGTGAGGGCTCAGCTCCGGCTCCCACATCGCAGTGACCGCACTTCCGCTGTAGTGGCCTTCTCGATTCGGGTGACGGCGCCAAGTGCCGAGTGGCATGGAAGGCTAAGTCCGCGCATGTGAACAGTGAGCACGCAGGAGCGCTCGTCAGGCCTGGCAGCTAATACGGCGGATTGGGCAAGACTCCCACCTAGGGGACGGCGGCGTCTTCCTTGTGAGTTGACTTCTAGTCACCCCCCCGGGTCCGTGACTGCCGGGCGGGACCTCCCTGCGTGCTTGCTGTCCTGCTCCACCAGCCAGCTGCTCCTCCGCAGCCACACCGCGCCCGCGGGAGGCACCCACGTCAGGCTGCTCACACACGTCTCGTGGTCCGCAGGTGGCAGCCCAGCCCCAGGTACGGCAGGTGCGGTTGCCCTGGGGACTCTGTCCTCGGCCTGCAGGCCGCCAGCTCCTTCCCCGGTCCCCTCGCTGCCTTTGCTCTTGCTCCACAGCCCTGGCGTCTCGTTCCTCAGAGGGACACCAGTCACTGCAGCAGGGCAGGCCCGAGATCCGCCGCCTGCTGGCCTCCCGCGGCCCATTCTCCAGGGGCAGCCGCGCGCTGCAGTCCTGTGGGTCAGGGCTTTGACGTGTGGGCGAGGGGCTGCAGCTCGCTCCGTAACACCTTCCTCTCCCGCCACTGTGCCCCACAGACTGGAGGGTGCATTTCCTGAGGAGAAATGCTATCCCTCCCCATCCCCTCTGCGCCTCCTCCCCCTCCTTTTCTGCTCTTTTCTCCTCCTCCTCTTTCTCCTTTTTCTCCTCTTACTTTTAATCGCCAACATCTTGACCCCAAGGCCCCTCACTGAGGATCTGTACTTCCTAAACACACACAGTCGGGGGTGTGCAGGGCGACTGTGATGCCCGTGCTACAGACAGGCTCTGGCCGGGTAAAGAATATTTCTGAAAAACCATAAAATCCTTGCTGAGATTCGCATCTTAAGGATAGGTGTGAATGGACGTTTACGACAGTTAAACAGTAATAATGAATGTCCCCGTGGGAAGAGGACCGGCTGGCAGGATCAGCTGCCCCCTCCTGCTTCTCACCTGCAGGCTTCACGAGCTGCCAAGACGCACATGGGCCTGGCCTTTGTGCTCATCAGTGTCCTTCCGGCGCGTTTGCCCACAGGCAGTCAAGTCACAGACGGAGCTTTCTGCGTGCGTGGTGCAGGTCCAGGCCTGGCTGGCGTCTGCTTTCGTTAGGGGGAGACGTGTGAGGAGAAGCCCGCACTGGGCTCCGCTTCCCTTTCTAAAAACATCCAAAGCTGTGTTTTCAAATCTTCGTGGAATTTCAAAACGTGAATGTTTTATGTTCACTCGAAGTTATCTGGCACATTTCCGATAGTCTGCTTGGGAGGAAGCGCTGGGCTCTCTGCTCACGAGGAAGGGAAAGGCGATTATGTCCACGCTGACAGCGGCAGCAGCGGATCGCCACAGGCCTGTCTGTCGGCTCGGGGACACCTACCGGAACGCCGGGCTCGAGTCTGCTGCCTGAAGGCATAACCGGGAATGGACTTGGCCAGGCACCGCACACATGTCCCCTTCCTGCAGAGGAAGCCTCAGCGATTCCCCACGCCACGTCCGCAGCAGACCTGACTGCCCACAGAGCCACTCCCAGACCCCCGAGACTCCCGCTGCCTGCGAGGCCCGTCCGCCCTGGCCATGCACCCACTCCTTCCTCCCCGAAGTCTGAAGCCGGCGGGACAACTCATCAGCGAAAGAAAGCATCCGCTGAAGCTGGAAGACGTTGGACGTTGCGTTACTTCCGACGACAGAAAATAGATACAGACAGGCTTTTTGAAAGCATTACAATATTCATCATCTGCGAATGAAAAATTAGGTCAATTGGAAAGATTAGGGCAACGTTGCAAAGCTATCAGATGAGGAGCAAAGCCCAGTCAGTCAGATGCCAGTGAGGAAACCACACCAGAGCCGTGTGTGGCCCTTGTGCTGTGTGGGGCTCTGGACCTTTGTTGTTCAAGTGCTTACTTCCTACAGGAAGCGCCGAACAGCATTTACAGTCGACTGATCCGTGTGCTTCTTCGCTGGACGTGTTGCCTTCCGTTTTGAGAAGACACTCGGTTGGCCGCCCGCGGAGCGTGCCCTCCTGCCCCACCCTGTGCCAGTGACAAGACGTCCGCACGGGACAGCGCGAGGACCACGGCCAGCACCGTGGCTCTCCTGCATCTCCTGCGTCCTCATCTCCTCTTGACCCAACCTTAGTGCCCCACAGGCAAGAACTGCAGTACATCCGCTTCTGTCTTGCTTCTCACTTCCATCTTCTTCAAAATACTCAGGGTAGGTGTTTGCGCCCAGAAGGTGTAACACTTAGGCCCTTTAAATTGTAAGACGCAGAGACTACCTCTAGCCGGCGAAGGCAAGAAAAGGGAGTCCGTCAGCTCAAAGGTGTGTGGACTGCGGCTGTGAGCCTCGGCGTCGGGGACCGAGTGCACGTGCTCGAGCTGGCCTCAGACACTTGAAAGCTGGCCTTCGCTCGCTCGGGCTTTCCTTCCTGTTCTTCACTCCTGAGCGGCTGCCCGGCGGCGGGAACCCACTGAGTCACTCAGCAACCACTAGGCGGTTCTGAGCTTGCTTCGTGCAGGAGCACATCTGCGTGGGCAGGAAGCCCCGTCGGCCGCAGGCCAACCTGCCCACTTGGCGGCCGGTGGCGGAGGCTGCTCCTCTGTCCCGAGCACTTGTCAGCTTCAGGCTCAGTCCCCTGACCGCCTCAGGCCACACGTCGTTTCGTGGCCACCACGCTCCCCACCGGGCTGTGACATGTAGACTGGCCATGCCTGGTCAAAGCCTGTGCCAGTGCCGGGGGCTGCGGGTGCTGTAGCCCCACTTGAGTCCCGAAGCTCAGACAAAGCAGAGCTGTGAGTTCTCAGAAGCAGCTAATGAAGTTATTCCTACAGAAGGGGGAAGAACTCTGGGCAGATAAAAGCACACTGAGTATGACCGTCTCTCCCATACATGTGCGCGCACACATGCACTATGCATGTGTATATGTATGTGTTTACCTGTATACATGTATTATTAACATGTGTGTGCGTGTACTGACAGTATATAGCTCTGCCCACATCTCTACTTTTTTAGGGGAAGGAAGGAGATGAGAGAAGCATCTAGATTTCACACTGGCAAATTCGGATCAGTCGCTGCAGCTTTTCTTTCTACAACAAACTCACTGGAACAGATATGCCAGTTGTATCCACGCTACAAGTTCTACGTGGACACACTTGGTTTGGCCACTCAGCGTCCAGCTGCCAGTGGCCCCACCGTGACTTGTCTGCACAGTCACCCAGGTGCTTGACAACAGACGCCTGAGGCGGGAAAGCGTACCCCTTGCTACCACGTGTGTCTTTTGGATCAAAATTGGTGACACAGCCCTCCCATCTGGGCACTAGTTCAATATTCTGTGTGCCGTGGGGGAAGGCAGGGCTACAAAACACTAATGATGACGAAACCCCCTTTTCTCAGACCAAAACAGCCTTAAAAGTTATGATTCACTTGATTATTTACCGAGAGAGAAGCTTTTCTTTGTAAAACATTCGTAAACTTTATCACCAACAACAGATTTAGTCCATACAACCCAAGGAGCTGAGAAGTGCGTGAGAGTGGAAAGAAAAGCTGCAGCATGAAGTCCTCTGGGGCCGAGGCGCTCCCCCAGCTCGTGTGCTGCACCACGCTGTAAGTGAGTCGGTCTCTCAGTGATCATTGACTTGCAAGCTACCTGTTCATGTGCTCAGCATCTGTCAGTTGCTCACTGTATGCTGGATGGTGGGGTCCTTGTCACAGGAGAAACAGCACAGCGTCCAAGTCGTAAAACTTACAGTCCAGTGAGGAAGATGGACCTTAAGCTGGAGAATGCTGAGAAAGTGCCAGTGACTCAGCTCGTAAGTGGTAACTTTCCAGCAGGTACCCGTGGCTTCGTATGTTGGATGGGGGCCCTGACCTTCACGTTTGAATCATGTAGCTAAAGCAGGTGCACCCTGAAATCTGAACTGCTCACCCTCACAACCGCCTGAGGCGGTGGTGTACGTCAGCTCTATGAATCTCCATCAGCACCCCCGATGAGGAAATAGAGGGGACTCAGGAGTAACTGACGCTTGCGTCAGAGAGGAGCATGTGCTGCAGAACACGCGGCATCTGAGAATGTAGCAGGAGTTGTATGCTATCTTTTAAGACTGCACAGGAAGGACTGCTGAGTTGGCAGCCCTTGGTGTGAGTCTCTCTCACAATGACGGCGTGAGCTGCGGTCATCTGAAGGTGCAACTGGGCTGGAAGGGGTCACTTCCACGAAGCACAAGGTGGTGCTGCCTGTTGCCACAGGCCCTCGGCTGGCCTTCATTCAGAGGAGCCCACAGGACTGAGTGTCTCCACGGGGGAGACCTGGCTGCCTAACAGGTCGAAGGGGATGTTATTCTGCTGTTTATGCTCTAGCTTCAGGAGCGCCTGCCTTAGTACCGCCGCCGTGCTGGAGCCGTCACGCCAGCCCCACCGTGATTTGCCTGAGAGGGATTCGGCCAGGGTGTGCCCAGCAGAGGCCGTGTCTCCCTGAGAGCCTCTGAAGGGTCAGCTTTCACAGGTGGCCCCTGGCTGCCCCCTGGCAGGACACCTCGTTCCACAGTAATGGGGTCACAAAGCCACGTGGATGAGATGATGGATCTTTTGAGTGGGGCATTCACCCCTTCCAAGTCAGATTCCTCTTTGTTCACTACAAACAGGCATCAAATCAAGTAAGTAAAGCAACTGCTGTCGTCCACTCATCATAGGACCCCACGTGGTACATAGTATCTAATTAATTATCCACAAGAGGATGCAACTGTTTTTTTATTAAGCCTTAAACATATGAAGCACTTTATAGTGCTTTAGCATAACTGTGGTGGCATTGCCAGGGCTACTTTTTGCTCCCTTTAGTGCTTGGCCTTCTTGGGCATAGAATTTATCATACATTGGGGAGTTCTGTGATTTTTGCAAAGGCAAAATGTGTTCATCTTTTTAAAAGTAAAAGGAATATATTTCACTGGGATTTCACGAGATAAGGTTTTGGGGCCTATCCCAAATGCCATCATCTCAAAAGAAGCCTTTATCTGTAATGGCAACACGATGGCTTATTTTGAGTGTCCCAATTGTTCCCTCTGCAGAGAATAAAGGGGAAAAAAAAGAGCCTATTGCTACACAGGCTGTCTTGCAGGAATGTCATGGAATATATTACAATTCCAGGGAGCACTAAGTTAACCCTGACAACCACTGAGGCGGTGGTGCTCCATGAAAAGGATCATTTCGAGACTACATCTTCCTAGACCACAGGATGCACTCAGAAGCATGTATACCTGAGGGCCAGGCCCTTCCTATAAGGGGGAGAGCGTCTGTCTTAGTTTGAAGTGAACTTAAAAGGCCCTTTTGAACTGAGCCTCTTATTCGTGCTCCGTGGTGTGCAGTCCCCCAATAATAAGGAAAACGCCATGAACAAATAAATGCTCATTATTGTTATTATTCCTAAAATTGAGCACAAGGCATCGGTGATGGTGTATGGGTGAATTGGGGATGGGAATTTCACAAGGATGAGAAAATACACACTGTACAAAAATGAAAAATAATGTAAAATATACATATATAAAGGAATCTTAATAAAATGGAAGAAAAAGAAACAAGCATGATTTCAAGTTATGACAATGAAGGCAATAAAAAAATTATTGGAGACTTGAAAATGTAGTGATTTTGCCATCAATATAGAAATATTTGCTAATGTAGAAATATACCTTACGACACTGGCCTATATAGGAAAATTTGAGAAAGCTTCTGAGAAAATTTGTTTCATATGCCTTTGGGTATATATTAGTATCAAAATGATGATCTCATCATGTCTGAAAAATAAATATGGCCAAGCGATCAATATTCTTTAGTCTGTATTACAAGTATATTAAACTCTCTGACCGTATGTTTTTAGCAGCAGTTTTTAAATGATGATTTTTCTATGTAGTAATGAAGTTAATTATTAACTACATTTCAGGAGAAAAAACATAACGTTTATAATGTCCCTGGGGCCACAGAGCTATCTTATGTGAACAAAATGTAGATTCCAAAAATAAAATTGCCAGATAAAAATCCCATCATTTACTCTCGCTACAATGCCAGGTTGAATGCCTCTAGCTAATTTAAGACTTTTGCGAAGCTTGTCTGGATTCTACGTTGTGACATTTCTAGTTACGTGGGAGGTGATGGTATGAGGAGGGCGCCTGGAAGGTCATGTGTGTCAAGTTCATCTTTCTTTCTCTCTCTTTTTAAAGATTTCATTTATGCATAGAAGAACCAGGGTGCAGGCCAGAGGTGTGGGCACAGGGGGGTGAGAGGATTCGCCAGAGACAGAGTGGGGTGTCGAACAGGCAAATCCACTGAAATCCAGTGCTGAGGGGAGCAGCGGGGGACAGGAGAGGTCCGCTGTGCCCTGTGGTCACTCCCTGGCCGGGGTCAAGCCCAGGCCATTGTGGTGATTGCCTGACAGCGCTGAGTCTTGGCCCCTAGGCCACCAGCAAAGCCCAACTTCATCTCCATTGTCTCGCTGAGTACATTCGTATTTATGGGCTCACATGGAGCCGACGGGTCTTCTGGGAAGCTCCCACCCAGGGTTGTCTGAGCAGCCTACGCGCTAGCACGCGGCCCTCCCGGAACGCCCCACGGTGTGCCGCCTCGTGGGAGGAGGAGTCCGGAAATCCACAGTCAGAGCTTGAGCCGCACTCGTGGTGGGGTCTTCGGTCCAGCGCCCAGGAATCCAGCCCGTGCGAGTCCGAGCAGGCGCGGGTGCTCAGACTGGATCCTGAACCTGAGGCAATGTGCGTGGCTGTGCTCAGCACGCCTGCGATGTGAGTGCGCACGTGCAGGTGGCTTTCGGGGTAACCCAACGAGACAGGAAATGTTGCTGAGATTTCTTTTGTATTGACAATGACAGACTGAGTGTAAAGACATAGGAGTTGAGCGGCTGACCTCGATGCAGCACTGGGCGGCAGGCCAAGCTGGACGCTGGGTAGCAGTGGTTCTCCACCTGTCGTATGAGTGCAGGTGTTGGCTCTGCAGACCCACGCGCCTTCCTGGCATCGCACAGCACCGGCCTGTGGAAGCACAGTCTAGCTCACGCCTGCAGAAGCGGTACGGTCCTGCCAGGACAGGAAGGGGCACGCCCCGGGCTGGCTTTGAGCGAACTGAAGATAAAGACAGGCGGCCAGCTCCTGCGGGGCCAGCAGAGCAGGGACGTGAGGGTGGGGGCTGGGCCTGCTTGGACGGGCGGTGGCGCAGAGCGGGCGGTGTGTGCCACCAACAGCCCCAGGCCAGGCCAGACCCTCCAGCTCAGGACGACGCCAATGGCGAGTGGGGAAGTGCTGTGGGAAGAGGTGCTGGGCACGCTGCTCCCCGTACTGCAGCAGCAGCGAAAGGAGGCCCTGTAACAGGAAACGTGTTCGCCAGCAGCACCCCGTGAAGAAACCCTAACGTGGCAGTGTTGAGACAAACGAAGGAGGTTGAGAGGCATTGCACAGCAGCGTAAAGATATACGGACACCCAAATCCACAGACCTTACCGAGTACACGACTGAGATTGTAGAGTTGTCAGTATTTATTCCCAGGAAAAGTGAATGCACTGGCTTTTTAGAAGCACACACTGATCTTAGGGTAGCACTCACCTGCGACTTTTTTTTTCTTTTAAAGATTTTATTTATTTATGCACACAAGAGCTGGGGTGCAGGCCAGAGGCGCAGGAGGAGAGAGGATCCACCAGAGACACAGTGGGGAGCAGAACAGACAGACTGACTGAAACACACTGCTGAGGGGAGCAATGGGGAGACAGGGGAGGTCTGCTGTGCCCTGTGGGTCCCTTCCCCGGCCAGAGGCAGGGATCGAACTCGTGCTGCTGTGGCTGTGGTTTGCCTCATAGTGCGTTGCTTAACCCACTGCGCCACCAGGGAGGCCCTCACCTACAACTTTTCACCAGCATGTCAAAGCGGGTGAGCCTTGCTGTCTCACAGTAAGCCCAGGCAGGTGCCAGCATGGCGTGGGAGGAGCCTGCAGGAGGGTGATGTGGTGACCCCACGGCAGGTGTCCCCGGAACGAGCTCGTGTTGCAGATTTCTAAGTCCACTTGAAATGACCGATCTTAAGTCCCACATCCATGCTCGCGGAAACAGTTTTTACACGAGCGCCAGGGAGGTTTGACCCAAATCCAACATATCCTTGGAATTCTAGCAACATTTTAAAAACAAATGTGAAATCCATTATTTAGAATTCAGAGAAGGTACCCATGGTGGTTATTGAATGAATATTTGACTTGTGTTCAGACTAATCTATACTATTTTATTTCTTTTTGCTTAGAAATTTATTCCTTATTCAGCTTCCACTGGCTATAGAATTGTGTACTTTGCACTATAATTTTGGTACAGTCTACCCCTAGAAAAGCATTATATTGTGCTCTTAAGGATGATTTTCATAAAGTCAACCCACACTAACCCAAGAGCCCTATACCCTCAGGGCACGAGGTTCCATACTCGATACCTCATGCATTTGGGGTCTAATGCCAGAACATCTAGAAAGACAAGTATAGACGAGTGCTTAAGGAACTGAGCAGCACACAGGCTTCTGCTAATTTTTGTCCACTTGAAGAGAGAGATTGAGTTTCTTAATAAGGGACTGTCAAAGCTAAGAGAATAATTAAGATTTTTTGGAGCCCGAGTTGGCCTCTTTCCTACACGTTCCATGGGATCTCAGGATTAAAGCCTCCGACATCGGTGGGAAACAGCCACATGCGACACTTGGCCTGCGGCCCACCATCCAGCTTCTGAGCTAGCCCAGCATTATCGGCCGGAGACGGCGTTGCTCTTCTCCCAAGTGCCAGCGGCACCAAGGAGAGAGCGGAGAAACTCAGGCGAACACAGTCCCTCGGGGGCCACGTGGAATCAGATGCCCCAGGGCGAGGTGGGCCGCAGGGAGAACAGCGCCGACCCGTCCGCAGCACCCGGCTCCTGCATTCGGGCCCCCCTGGGAGCGCGGCGGTCGGGCCGTGGACGCTCCTGCGCGAGGGGCTCCTCCGTTGCGGGGCCGGTGCTCGTCCCTCCTGGACTGGCCCCTCGGACCTACCCATGGGCGCCCCCGAGGATGAGCCGGCTAGCGTCACCTCCCGGCCCACGGAATGTCGCTGCCTTCGATTCCTTCCTCAGAGCCTCGGAACGCTCATCGGCAGCAGACACCACCCAGCCCGCTGTCGTCGTCCGGGCAGTGCAAGTCTCCCCAGGCGCCCGGGACGGCGCAGGGCGCGCTTGCTGCGGTGGGAATGGCGAGCCGGTGAGCTAGACAAAGCCCAGGAGGGAGACGCTGTAGGAGCGCGGGGCCGGCTCGCCGGGCGGAGCAGGGCACGGAAAGCCGGAGCGCAGGGGCCGCTTTCTGCTGAGCGGTGCGGGCGCGGCGTCTCCGCGGTGCGACTGGATGGGGCAGGTGCGGGTGACTCCGGCCTGACTCCTGCTTCTGAAGTCCTGCTTCCTGGGGCGTGAGGCGTGTGTGACAGCAGCCAGCCCCCGCAGCTGCAAAATCGGGATGGGTGTGCTTTTGCCCAGTGACTAATACCCAGGCGGTGTCGGTGACTGTTTTGTGATTGAAGTGAATGATGGGACAGGTTTGGATTGGGTAGAGGGGTGCGGAAAACTGTGAGTGCATGTATGTGCATGTGAGTGTGATGTGTGCACGTGAGTGTGTGTGTGCGCATGTATGGTGTGTGCATGTGTGCACATGTGTGATGTGTGCATGTGACTGTGATGTGCACGCGTGTGTGCGTGTGACTGTGTGATGTGTGCACATGTGTGTGGTGGTGTGAATTCGTAGGAGCAGGCCAGTGGGCAGGGTTGTTGTGCTTTCTCCCTGATGAGTTGCTGAGCTTCTATTCTGCGCAGCAGCCTTTGTTTGGGTCGCTGAGGACTCGCTGCTTAATCTCCAAGTGCAGACACGCCTTGGGGGGGGCTGCACTGACTGTCCCCTGCAAGCTTTGTGTCCTGGGTCTCGGGGTTCCCCCTCTTTCTCTGGTAGCCCCTTAAAGCAGCTGCTGCCCTCCTGCCCACGCCCTCAGTCTCGCCTGGTCACCGCAGCCTTTCACGCCCCACCCCTTGCCAGAGCCCGAGATCTGCAGGCCCCGCATCTGGCTCCCCGACTCCCCTGGGGCATCTCAGTACTGAGACTTCTGTTTTGGTCACCGGTGCGCTGAAAGGGTTTTACACTTGAGGTCCCAGGCTTCCGTAGTGCTCGGGGCAAAGGGAATCTCGTCCTGACCTCCGTCTTTCTTCGAGTCACTTTCCCTCAGGGCTGGCTGGCGGGTCAGTCTGCCATCCCCCGGTCTTCCTCCTTCACCCACCGACCTCCCTCGCCCTCGCAGGCCTCGGCAGGCTGCGCGGGGTGACCACAGAGGCCAGCAGGGGCCTGTGGCGCACCCACAGTGGCCGAGTGGCTGAGTGCAGGTCAGGCGTGCGGGCGCTGCAGGGAGAGGCGCAGAGCGACCTCCCAGCGGTCGTCTCCTCCTCCGCGCTCCTCCACCAACCCAGGGGTCACCTGTGCGCCTGCAGCGTCCCTGGGGCCTGGGGTCAGAGCAGCTGCCCGTCCCCCCCGGCACCCGGTGCCGCGCGGGTCACAGCAGCAGGCATGTGCATCTGTTTTCTTATGGGGCGCGCCGGCCTTGGTCATCTCGTGGAGACGTGAGTGAGGCCAGAACCGCGGCCACAGCGGAGGGCAGGAGCGTCTCCTGGAGCTCTCCTGCGCTGCCGTCGTGAGGGCACGGGCCCGAGGTCATCTGACATCTGCCTGCCCTCCGGACGCCTGGACGCCTGCTCCTGGACCCTGCCTCCGCCCTCCCTGTGCCCCCAGCACCCACACCCGCCTTGCAGCCGGGACTCAAGGCGGCACAGCGAGCATCTTGACCCGGAGAACTCAGGCGCTGTGCCTCAGAGAGCGCCCGGAAGCCGCGTCCGGCGCCTCCACTGCCCGCCTGCAGAGCATCGCCTGTGGGCCTGCGCCGGCGTGACGTCCACCCCACCTCAGCACAAGACTGCGCTTTCCGGGGGCTCGGCTGCGCGTCAGCGCTTTGTGCCCGGCCCCCAGCTGAAGGCTGCAGCAGAGCTGGCCCAGGCAGTCCGGTGGCGGGAAGAAGGGAGGGAGGCGGGAAGCCAAGGCTCGGCCTGGGTGAATCACCTTGCCGCCATGCAGGCTCCACCCGGCTCAGCGCCGGGCTCAGCGCCCGGCTCACCCTTCTGAAAGCTGCCGGCGTAGTTCGGCGGTCAGAAGAGGGAGAGCCAGGCCCAGTTTCTGACGAGCAGGAACTTTTGCGCCCCCAGGAGAGACTCACTGGCCACCCAGCGTGGAGGTCAAAGAAGTCAGGCCCCGCTTGAGCTGGGAGGAGTTTTCTGGGTCTTGGGGAGGGGGTAGGAGGCCAGGCCTGCAAGGCGCAGAGGGGTGTGCGGACGGAGAGCCGCTCGTCTGTAAGGGTGGCAGCTGCTGGTTTCGGCTGGCGGTATTGGGGTCAGTGCCTCAGGCCATGCGGCTTTGTTGGGGGCTGTTTTCCTCTTCCTTATCGGTCGGTTCCTCCTTCGTCGGGACGGGATGGCCCGTCTCCAGTAGGAGGTTAGGCATGGAAGGTGGTTTTTCACCCCCTGCCCCGGTGGTTTTTCCTTGCTCCTGGTGGTCAGTGAGGTCGTCACGGCTTCCCTGGCCAGCCCGGACCGAGCACCTTCAGTGCCCCCGCGGCCATGACACTTAGAAGCAGCACGCAGGGTCTGAGAACAGGGTTCCAGATGCCGTCGTTGCGGCTTCCAGAGAAAACGCTGGGGCTGGAATGCCCGTGTTCGTTCATCCAGGGGCATCAGGGATAGACCTTGGCTCAAGGACAGTGCGGTGGCATGCAGAAGACGCATGTGTGTGCATGTGTGTGTGTGCACACATGTGCTTGTGTGGTGAAGGAGAAGCTACACTAACGCCAGCTTGCTGACTTTATTTTCTTCTCACCTCTATCAATATGAGCGACTGTCGCGCTGGACTTTCTCTGTATGAAACACAATAACGCGTACACTTGCTTTCCCATAATAAAGTTAGAGCATTTGTGTTTTTGAACTGAACTCAAGAAATACCACTAAGGAAAAATATAAAGCTTTCCTTCAGAACAATAACCTTTAGCACGGAAATTTATCTCGACCTTCCACTGAGCCCTCGGATGGGGAAATATGTGCATAACGACATTGTTTTTTTTTTGCTGCACTGGGTTCTGGATTTCTGATTCTTCTTGCTCCCTATGTTCCTTTTTAAAGATATTTCTTTCATTTTACTCACATCCTCCTTTTAAACTCTTCCTGTGCATATTTCAAAATGTGCATGCCAATACAACATTACTTCTGTGTAACTTACAAGTAAATAAACACATTTATAATAGGGATCCTTATGCTCACGGGCTTTTTAATTGCATTCTCAATCATGGGCAGAGAGTAGAAAGGCATACACTCTACTGTTCTAGAAAAGACATGACTTCTGCCCCAGGGAAGTAATTGAATATAATATTACCATGTTTACATATTGCACATTTATTTGAGGATAATGTCATGTATTCTGTGTCTGTTAAATAGTGAGCATTATCCCACAAAATGGCTGAGATTGAGTTTGTAACTGTAAAATCATATTTTGAATTTGAATAGAATCTCAATATAGCCTGTTGATCTTTCTGCTCTTATCTTGATCTCTCTCACACACACAAAGGAGGAGCACCTCTGGGTGTGGGAGGATAGAACGGTCTCTTGGTGCCATCATAGCCACATGTATGGAGTGTTCTGGAAGCACAGAGGGATCCTAGTCCATTCTTAAGGGGTGAAAGGAATCAACCCAGAAAGAGAACCCATCCACACACTCCTCAGAGCTGGGGTGGGGTTTCTGTATCTGTCAGGAGTGGAGACAGTAGAGCATTAGGTGAAAGCATTTACTCTGTAGGACTCTTAGTACATAGTTGTTTTTTTTAATAGAATTTGCAAATAATTAATGCTTGAGACATAGTTACCAAATATGTATGTGTGTACTAGCATCTCTGTAAGCACAGATTTTTAAATCAAAATGTAATTGGTGGGTTAAAGTAGCAATTTACAGAAATTGATTTTCCCAACTTTCGTGGCGCTTGTCATTCTCAACAGGACAAAGGCGGACTACTTACTGCTTTTGTACTTATTTCTGTCTGCAGACAATTTTAAGATACCTTTTGAGAATCTTTGAATCTGAAGGTTATTTTTCCATTGAGGAAAAAAGATGAGTAGAATTCAAGTTTATTTCTGAACGATTAAATATTGTTTTTCTACTCTGAAAGCAAAATACCATCTTCCCCCCAAGATACCTATGAAGGAAAAAAGGCAGGATGGAGCCAGAAGAAGGGAAATAATAAGTGCTCCCTCCCGCCTCATCATGGCTGCAGGAAGCTGGGTAATGAGCATGGTGGGCTGGTCCCTGCCGTCAGCCTTGTGAAGATGAGAAGGGTGAGGGAGGAAGAACATGCTGGAAGTGTGCGCAGTAGAGTTATTTAAACACTGTGGTGTCACATTTGATGTTTGGGCTAAGTTAGAGCTAGCAGATGTTCTCCTCAGGATAACAGCGCTTATCAAAGGGAGCAGTAAAAGGTTCCTGCAATTAACTTTCTCAGCCATTAATGATATCGTCAGGTTGATGATTACTAATAAGCAATCGGGAAGGAACATTGTGCTTCTGTTTATGTGTGATTTCTTCCTTCCCACGACTGGGGCGAGGTGGCCGTTACTGGTTCTCCTCCTGCCCTGTACGTGCGAGGCACACCTGGCTTGCAGGTAACCGGTGTGCCTTTACATCTCGGAGAGCTGCCGGTGAAGTGTTTTAGTTTCCCTCTCAATTCCGGAGGGGCGTGTGGCAGTAATCCGTATTTCACTTTCATGTGAATTCTGTAAGTATCTCCAGGGCATTTTCAGTCATTTTTTTCCCAGACAATTAAGGTGATGCTGTGTTACTCATTACAGAAGGCAGACAGGCTGAAAGAGCCAAATCCCAAGGCAGAAAGCAAAAGTCCCATATCCAGAAATACTGATAACCTGACTATGATGGGAATGTGGTTCCTTGATAAGAATGTAGCCAAAGCCCTGAGGAAGGTGAGAGCAGAGGGTGAGGAGTGGGGCGGGGAGCCGGGGAGCCAGGGGAATAGGGGAAGCCAAGTGGGAGCAGGGGTGTAGGGGGGAGGGAGGAGGAGTGGGGGCCGGGGCCTGCAACTGGAAGGGAGGACTCAGAGCTATCTGGGGCATAACCTGGTCTCCGGCCCTGACTCTGCTTCCCTAGCAGGCCACTTTTCCTCTCTGTATTTCATTTTCTCCATAGTAAAATGGGAAGAAGAATATCAAATACTTACCACACATGGCAGTTTTAAAAGCGTGACATTAAATATGTGCTGGTCCGTTTCCCCAGGTTTTTAGTCTTGCTTGTTCTTCAGCCACTGTCTACGGCTGGGTTTCTAGTCCCAGGTAACAGTGACCTCTCGGGGGACCTGTGAGGCACCAGGCGCTGCTGTGGCCTGCTCCTTGGGACGGTCAGCCTTGGGACGGCCAGCCGTGGGCGCCGCAGCCGCTGGCCTGCAGCTGACTTCGCTTGCAGGTCTGAAGCGTGTGCACAGCGCCCAGTATTAGCGTACAGTTAAATTTCAATTTCACCTGTAAAAACTAACGTCTTAAAAGATACACGGTATTGCCACCTTTTCACGAAGCAGGGGACGGGACCATCTGTCCCCCGCTTGGCGTGATGCTCGCCTCGCCCCACTCAGGCCTCCCGTGAGCTCTGTCCGTGTGTGGCCAGGCGGGAGTGCACAAGTCCTGCCAGTGAATGCGGCTGCTCCAGAGGTGTTTGAGCTTTCTGGAGTGTTCACTGGGGTGTGGAGCCGGAGCCGAAGGCTGTCGCGTCACACGGAACCCAGTGTCAGGTGTGCCTCGCCCCGGCTCGGGCGTCTCTCTGCCGCCTCTCTGTTAGCATTTTGCTTCTTTTCTCCTTCACTTGCATGCAAGTCCGTCTCAGAACGGGAGTGTCTCTCGGGAGAAACAGACCATTTTCACCAAGGCGCAGAGTGCGGTGGGGTGGGGGCACTTCCCACGGAGAGCCTGTTCTTGCCGGTGCACTGTGGCAGAGGATATTTAAGGCCAGCTTATATACAATAGAAATATGATAAGTAGAAACATCTTTTATTCCACAGATGGGATTTTAAGTAACTGTAATTATAATGGATGTATAAGTGGATGCAATTACATTGCAGGAAGGTTCGCTTCGGAGGTAGCAGTGAATTGCTTGCCGAAAGTATCACTTAGAGAGGGGATGCAGTAATAGGCAGCTGCCAGTTACTCTCAGAAATGGAAATTGAGCGGGGATGGAAGAAACTGAGTTTTTTTTCACATTGGGGAAGGGAGGCGGGCAACGATAGTTACAGAAATATATCTGGAAAGGAGGGTTACTGCCATTTACTGGGGCCTGTGCTGGGGGAGGAAGCATGAAAGGGAAGGGATGAAAGTGAGGGGCTGTGGCCCAGGGCTATGCCCAGATGGGGGGGACAGGGCGCCAGGAGACCGAGGGGGCCTGAGGGGAGTCGGAGTCGTGCCGCTCAGAGAAGTGGGCTCCTCAAAGTCGCAGGCAGCAGGCAGGCGGAGCTGGAGGCTGTGCCGGCACCCAAGCCACTGCCCCGTCCACCCGCTCCACGGCCTCGCCCGTGGTTTGCGCAGAACAGGTGCACTGTTTGGAGGGGCAGGAGTAGAAGACCCGTCGGAGAACAGAGACCGTGCGTAGAGTCCGGGCTTTGCAGGGGTCACGCTGGTGCGTCACAGAGGAAGTGGTCACTCTGGAGGGGGCAGACTGGTGCAGACAGGGTGGCGAAGCAGGGCAGGGTGGGTAGGGAGACAGGGCAGGGGATGCCAAGCTCGCAGAAGACACAGGGTGGGGTTGGGCATTTGGTGCACGTGGCAGGGGGCTTTAGCGCTGGACTGGACTTGAGCAGATTCCGTGCCTGGCACAAGAGGCCGGAGGGGAGGAGGGCGGAGAGAGAAGCCAGGGAGGAAGGAGACGCAGCATGAGCTGCGTAGGAGGGCGGGGAGACGTGCCCAAACATGCCCAGGTGGTCCGAGGCACACCTGAGTACAGGTGTGTGGCAGCCATGGGGGTTTTGGGGGGCAGAAGGGGGCTCCTCCAGCAAAGATTCTGTCTGTCCCTGAGACCTGGTTTGCTTACTCTTGCTTGGAGCTCCTTGCAGGGGCACGCCCTTCCTTTCCCGAGTGAGCGAGGAGTATTTGCCTTTCTCTGTGGTGATGCTAATACTGGCGTCTCCGGGCCTCGGCCGGGCCTCGGTGCTCTTAGAGAAGTGCCGTCCGTGCGCTGAAGGCATGCCAGCCTGCACTGTGGCCATCGTGCTTTATTCTGGATGTACTTGCCCTAATAAACCGCAGGAGCACTTATTCCACGATGTGCTATACTATGTGACAAATGATGTATTCTGTTAGATGAAATATTAAAATTGAGGGTGCCCGATGAAGTGCAAATACGGCCACATAATGTTAAGAAGACGCTGCGTTCTGGTGCAGCTCCTCCTGGGCCTTCACACTCTGTTTACCTCTGGATATTGAGTTGTTTTGACAGCTGCACGCACAAGTCAGTCCACAGGGCTTCTGTTTGAATTAAAGCTTCCAGCTCCTTCCGCCTCAGATTAGAGTAAGTCCGCTTCAGAATGAGATGCCCCTGCCCGAGCACTGTAATCTGGGGCCTGGTGCACACTGGGGCCAAAGTCCCCAATGAGGGTCTTTCTGGACTGGAAGCAGGTCTGGCGCGAGGCTGCTGTGCGAGGCAGATGCTCAGGTCCAGAGCGGAAGCTTGCCCCAAGGTGCACGCGAGCATCATCTCTCAGCCATGCTCTGGACAGGGGGGCTGGGGGAGTGAGCTCAGGGCGCTTCAGGGAAATTGGCTGGGCAGCCTCAGAAAGGGCCTTTCTAGGGGTGGGGTGGGGAGCCCAGGAGGGGCTGGGGTGGTCTTGGAGAGTTAAAGGGTTAGCTTGACCCTAAGTGGGAGACTGGTTTCGAGGCTGGATGTGGAAACGTAGCTGAATCAGCATGCATTTAACCTAAGAGGCAGGAAAGACACACCAGGACCTTGTCTCGCCCCTGAGTGTCTCCTCAAAGTATGCAGAAAGCAGGACTGCAGTTGCGGAGCACAGGAAACTCCCAGGTCACAGCTCCGTGTCACTCAAAGTGCGACAGAGGAGGGACCGGGCTCACGTCCACCGGAGCCACGTGGGAGGGGCTTCAAGGCTCAGGCGGGCATGACCCTTGGCCGTGGCGGCACCAGCTTGCCCTCTGACGGCATTACATCCAGAGTCTCCGAAACACCACGTGGTCAAGCAAGAGTCAGTCAGAAATGAGCCCAGGGCCTCCCTGGTGGCGCAGCGGGTTGGGCGCTGCACTGTGAAGCATCCACAGCAGCGCGAGTTCGATCCCTGGCCAGGGAGGGACCCACATGGCGCAGCAGACCTCTCCTGCCTCCCGCTGCCCCCTCAGCAGTGTGTTTCAGTTAGTCTGCCTGTTCCGCTCCCCGCTCTGTCTCTGGTGACGCCTCTCACCTTCCGTGACTCTGGCCTATACCCCAACTCTTATATGCCCAAATAAATAAATCTTTTTTTTAAAAAAAAAAGAGGCACGAGACCACAGCTCCTCAGAAGTGTGGGGAAAGCCTGCTCGTCTGTAAGTTGGCGAGAAGACTCTCGGGCTGGGTGTTCTGGAGCTGACCTGCGGGCTCCTGCGGAGGACAGGTTGGCTCCTGTCTCTGATGCTTGGCAGAGACGCGCGGTGGAGTCTCGGCCAGCTCTGTGGGCGCTCTGAGATGCTGAGAGTGACCCCAAGGCCCACCTGGAATCCCCCCACAATTAGGATGTGGAAAGTCTGAGATTCTTAAGTTATCTGCGGCTCTGTGCGGAGCAATTAAGCAGAGTGTTCACCGGCAGGCCTGCTCCTCTCGTAATCAGGTTGACGCTCGTGTTGCCTGTTGAGCCCGCCAGGCGGTGAGGCCACGTGAGCGCGGAGCGCGGCACGTGAGCGCCCGCTCGCCAGCCTCATTATCCTGGAAGGCGAGAGTAATCACGGACATGAAGGCTTGAATAATCATGTCTTAAAATAAGCTGGGTTAACGGGGGTGGGAAATGGCTCTTGCTGAGGCTGTTCGCTCCTGTTGCAAATAAGCACCCATGGGCTGCAGGCCTCAGGGCCGCCGCTGAGCTCAGGGCAACCGTGCAGCGTCCACCGTGTGCTGTGGTTTCCTCGGGTAGTCTCAGCGCACGATGTCCCCTCGCCAGCCCAGGTGAGACCGGCGACCGGGACCAGGGAAGGAGGAGAGACCGCGGAGAGTCCTGGCACCAAAGTGGTTGTCCTGCTGGAAACACACTGCAAACTGGGGCCCCCCGGTGGTGCAGGGGTTAAGTCTTAGCACTGGGAAGCTTCTGCAGCCACTGCAGCACAAGTTCGATTCCGGCTAGGGAGGGACCCACAGGGCGCGGCAGACCTCTCCTGTCTCCCCGCTGCTCCCCTCAGCAGCGTGTTTCAGTGGATCTGCCTGCTCTGCTCCCCGCTCTGTCTCTGGGGAGTCCTCTAATCTCTCGTGACTCTGGCCTGTACCCCAGCTCTTGTGTGCATCAGTAGATAAATCTTAAAAAAAATAGATCATAGATTCCTGAGAACTTCCCCCTGTTCCTCTGCAATGTGTTTCTCCCTCTGTCCTTCTGGTGTGTGAGTAGAAAGAAAAATGTCTTCGGCGCAGCCCCTAAGCCTTCTCTTAGCTGGCCTCTAGACGTGCTCCGTGAGTGCTCCTTGCGTGCACCGTACTTCGTAGTGGGAGAACGCTCGGTTTGACGCGCCGCGTCTGTGTAGATAAAGGGGTGGGTTTTACCCAAAGGGGAGCAGACCTGTGCCGCCCAGCAGGGGCCGGGCGTATTTTTGGCTTACGGATCCCCCCGGTGTGCAGTGTCCCTTGCCAAAGCACGTCCAGGCTAACTCGCGGCTCCTCACTGCTCAGACGTTCTTAGTCCGGAGCAGTCTTCCAAGTTGACTTTCTTGCTCTGCTCAGTGCTGGCAGCACTCGCTGGCCCCTCTCTGGGGCCCTGACCACCAGAGTGCCCGCTCCGAGGCCGGGCCCAGGCTCGGAGCTCCAGGCGGCGTCTCCCCGACATCCCCAACGCCCTGCGCCCTCCGCCACCGGAGCCAGGCGCAGCCGGAGCTGTGGGCGCGGGGCAGAGCTGTCCGCCTGCGCGTGACCCCAGCCGCCTCCCTGGGCGGCCATCCGTGCGGCCTGGCGCGGCCTGGCGGGCCATCTGGTGAGGGCCGTCGTGGCCGTGGAGCCGGCGCAGCCTCCTGGCAAGGAAGCGTGTCCAGAAGCTTCCCGCTGCTGTGAGCTCAGAGTGGCCGCGTCGCGTGCCCAGAACCATTTGTTCAGCGACACCCGGGCCGAGCTGTCGGTTCCCAGCGTCAGCCCAAACCCTTTTCCTAGAGATAAGAGGTCCTGGCAGGCAGTTGCAGGCCGGGAACACCCACAGGATACTCCAGAATACCCGGGGGCGGGGGGTGTGGAGAGGTGACAGCTTTTATTATTTGTTATTTTATTAGTACATGTGGTTCTACTTTTATTTTTTAGACCGCTCTTAACAGGTTTCACCGGGAAACACCTCATAGAAGATGCACAATTTCACTTTGACTTGGACAAAGCCAGCAGTTTTCTATTTTTTTATGTTGCTTCTCAAGAAACCTGAATAAATTCACCCACCTGCCCCCTCACCGAAAAGAAAAAACAAACCTCCAACAGCAATGACAGAGAACACTGTTATCATAATAGGACAAATAGCATCTTTTAGAACCTTCCATTTTGTAATGAAATGCAGTTTAGGGAACTGAAATTGCTCCTAGACCTCCAGCCAATGAAATAAAGAAACGAAATTGGATATTTTAAAAAAGACTTTAGTATCTTAGTCCTGTGCCCCTAATGCCTGCCTTCATATTTATATTAAAATACTCTGCCATCTTTCCATCTTCCTATATTAAAAAAAGTCAACAGGGACAGTCTGAATTTAACATTAACATGGTAGGTCTCTCAGAGAGAAGCCAGGGCCTGACTTGTCACTGAGAAACACTTTGGCGGCAACACACAACACACAACACATATACCATGCACATACCATATCCCACACACACCACATACACTGCACACACACACCACACCACACACCACATACACCACACCACGTATACCATACACACACCACACACACATACACATCCCCCATACCACACACCACATATCACACACACACACCACATATATCCTTGCACACAGCACACACACCACATACCCATCCCCACAGACACCACACACATACCACCCCCACACCATACACTCTGTATACCACACACCCTGCATACCACACACACCCCCAGCAGCTGCAGATCCTGTCAGGTAGGTAAGCAACGTCGACAGAACATCTTCAGTCCAATGAGACTGGCTCCTTAAGATTTCTATATTGAAATAAAAACCTTAGTAGAAAAATCTAGACTTCAAGAGCTAAAGCCCACAGAGAGCGGGTGGTCATTGGTGACAAAGGGAAAGCTTGTGGGTGTTTCTCCTTAGGAAACAGCGTCGAGTACAGGTCCCTTCTGGACGCCTTCCCCGGGGGCCCCGCACCAGCAGACCCGCCGACGAGGGCATGCCGGGCAGCGAGGCTCAGGGCTCCTGCAGGGCTGGTCTCCCGTGCCCGGCACCAGCACCGGCACCCCACTGCCTGTGCAGGGACTGCCAGGAGAGGGTACCGTGCAGCACGACGGGGCATGGGGGCAGTGTCCGAGCCGTGCACTCCTGCTGCTGTTCCCGCTGTGCCTCGGTGCCGTTCATCATCAGAGAGCCCAAACCCTGGATAAACACTGCCAGCCTGCAGTTGGGGCAGAGATTCCAAACACCCTTGAGCTAACTCGCTTTACTAGATGCTCAACTACACTGTTGTGGAACGCGCACAAATGTATTGCCCACACGGCTGGACTAATAATCCAAATATTTTATTTTTTAAAGATTTATTTATTTATGTGCACAAGAGCTGGGGTACAGGCCAGAGTCATGGGGGGCGAGGTATGAGAGGACTCCCCAGACACAGAGTGGGGAGCAGAGCAGGCAGATCGACTGAAACACACTGCTGAGGGAGCAGCGGGAGGCAGGAGAGGTCTGCTGTGCCCTGGGGGTCCCTCCCTGGCCGGGGATCGAACTCATGCTGCAGTGGCTGCGGAAGCCCCACAGTGTGGTGCTGCACCCCTTGCGCCATAGGGAGGCCCAATCCAAGTATCTGAATAGAGGTGATGCAGTAAGAGCCACCCCTGAAGTTCAAGGGTAAATGTAGGCACTCATGGTTTTTACCCTGCAGTTCTGCTCGAGCAGGACAATTTCTGGATCACCAGAGTCCCATTTACCGGCCAGTAGCAGCAGCTTCTGTTTCTAGAACTGTCTTCCCAGCATGTTTCCTGACCGCAGACACCACCCAGTGGGATTTGCCAGTGAAATAAAAACATGCTAGCGTCCGCACTTACGAGATACTCTGCCTGACTCTGTATACGGGCTAAGCTTAGTTTGAAATATAAATGAAACATAAATATTACAGGTTCTTTTGACCCACTATAAAGTCTCCTCTGACACCAGAAAGCTTTCCCATTGAAGGTGTGAAAATCAAAGAAGTGGGCTGGACCCTGCAGGCGCGATGTGGGCGAGAACAGGCGTTCCCGTCCGGTGACCGGTGTTCTCCCCAGCTGTATAGCGGGGCCTCATTCCCGTCTCTCCCTCTTGTCTGGAGCGCTCGTGCTGGGCCCGTGGCGTCGGCTCGTACCAGGCGCTGGAGTGGGGAGCAGCAGCCGTTGGCAATGTCCTTGTGAAGACTCAGCCGGTCCTTGGCACAAGGAACTGCGGGCTCGGAGGAAGTAGCTGGGGCGGAGTTTGGGGCAGCGCGAGTTTCTGGGGCCGCGCCTGCCTGCTGCCGGTTCGGGAGGAACCCTTCGCTTGTCTTTCGCCTTCCTGGCGTAGCCGCCCTGTGACCGCAGGGGGCGGCTTGCATCGGTGTGAGGGTCACTGTCGCTGCTGCCCGTGGAGAGCAGAACACGAGATTCCGCTGCTGTCATTGTGGCAGCCCTCAGGGGCCAGAGAAGACAACGCAGCGTAGACGCGCTCTGGCCCCGATGTCTTCAGACGCAGTCACAGTAGGAAGCAGCCGTCGTGCTGACACCCTTATGGAGGACGTGGGGAGTCCTGGGGGGAGCAGCCACGTGCAGTCAGCTCTCCAGCGACCCAGAGCGGCCTCCCTGCTGCTGCTTTGTGCAGGCCAGCGCCATCCTCAGCTGTCGGAGTGGACTAGAGGTTTCTTTTCATCCTAGGAGGTGCAGCTTGGGCTCCCCCTGGCTTCCCTGAGCCCGCACCCAAAGTGCCTGCACGTCGTGCTCCCTCTTGCACCACCCCAGCGCTTGCCAGGGTGCTGCTCTGGGCCTGCCTGGCATGAGGCTCAAACTGCATCTCCCAGTTCCGTCCCCCCACACAGCTGGGCCTGCTGCCTCCTTTGGTAGACGGGAAGGTGGGAGGGGCAAAGCGTGAGTTTCTCGCTTACACGTCCTCCTGCTTCCAGAAGAGCCTCTGGTCCTTCCCCGGTGCCCCTTCCCAGGCAGGAGGGCAAACCCTGAGTGGTTCTCAGGGGCAGGACAGTGTCGCCTGGGGGCCTCTGGCCGCGGCAGCACAGCACCCCTAGTGCGCTGGTCACTTCTCATACGACGGCCGCCCTGGAGTCCCCAGTGCCTGCGCTGGCAGGGCTCACTTGGGGTTGTGTTTCCTTTGTTTGCTTTCATTTTGTCCTCCCGGCACTTTCATCGCTGGCTCTGCCCCACTCTGCTCTCACAGAGGTGGTGGGCATTGCTTCTTTGCTCTGGTAGGCGCCCGCTGGGTGAGTCACAGGGCGGTCTGTGCCCTTTCTCAGGCCATCCCAGGCGCATCTGGAATCTGCTCTGGGAATGGGATTATAGTCCTGGAGACCTTATTGTGGAAGACAAATGGATGTGGAAAACACCTCCCAGAAACAGCGTTTAGCCTGAGTGCAATTAACATACCAATGCAGGTGCAGCTAAAGAGTTTGTCTGCAAATCCAGATTCATGGTGCTTCTCCTGCTCCTGTCTAAACAGAGTTGCATTTCAAAGGGTCAGGCTGGGCTGTGTCCTTGGAACTATCTCTGGAAAGTTGCCTCCCTGAGAAACTCCCCTTTTCTTCTAGGAACTAGCCTTCAACCGTATGGCTTTGTCTGTTTTTATCCATGTAGCAAATGCAGAGAAGTGAAGTATAAAAGGAGCTCCCAGCCTTTGTTCGGGGCCCAGATTTTCAGAAAGAGCCTTGTCTGGGTCTATACTCATACGAATGTGGACTCAAGAGCCTGGTCTCCAGAAATCCTTGTGCACCGCCTGGTGTCTCCTTCCATAGCTGGATTAAGGGCCAGAGTAATTCTACAACATTTTGAGTGGGGATTTTCATTGAAGGGTTAGCTTTTTTTCAACTAGAAGAAAGAATTAACTACGGAGCAATAGGCACTTTTAAAGTCTGTCCATACAGTTAGGATCAGAATGCACCGATTTTACTTTTAATACAACTAGACAAAAACAGATGCGACCGTGAGGATAAACATAAAATATTTAGAAAGGCATATTTAGAAAACCAGGCCTTGGTGGACAGGTTCTGCTTCATCCTGATGAAGAAGAGGGGCGCGTTTTCTCTAAGGTGTCTGATGTGCAACAAAATTCACAACTCAACAAAAACTCGCTTTGAGAATAGTCTCGGCTGTCCACGGGGGCCGTGGCGACTGAGGACAGGCTGTGCTCGAGCGAGGCCTGTTCTCATGGCTCCTGGAGGTCCATGCTAAGAAGCGTGTCCACTCCCCAGTCACACCTGTGCGTCTCTGTGCATGATACTGTGTGCAGAGGTGTGCATCTCCCCTGCTCGCAGAGCCGCGGTCAGCCTGGCCTGCTCCAGGGTGGGCAGAAGGCAGGACACGGGGGTCGAAGGCAGGGCCTTCTCAGACACACAGCAACGAGGTGCAGCCGGGGCCTCCTCCCCAGCTGGCCCAGATGGGCGCTGTCACCGGGACTTCACCGTCGCCGAGCAGAGCGAGAGCCCTCTGCTTTTATAGCGAGCAGTAAGCAAGCCCGCATGCAGAAGGTTACCAGTTGCATAAGCGACCCTGGGAAGTAGCTCAGGCAGAAAGTGGAAGGGCCTTGCAGGCATGGAACATACAGCAAGAGGCCAAGAGTCTATTATCGTCTCCTTCTGGACAATAATATAATTAAATGTAATAGTGTGAAATTATGTTAGGATGTACATGCCTATTGCATGTGCATTTTAAGTAGTTGTTTCAAAAGACTATTTTTTTAATTCTTGGGATAACAGTGAATAGTAATGATGCTTTTGCTTATTTCTAAAACGAAAAATATTAGTGAGCACAGAAGTGAAATGCTCTAGTGGCTATTCCACTGCCATTTTTCCTGTCTTGTCAAACTCACTGTCACTAAGTACACAAGAGTGAACAGAATTTCCAAATAGGCATATCATTTTGGAGGTAATAATTGGAGGTACATAAAATATAGATTGCCCTAAAAGTATGTGCATTTATATAGAAAAATAAAAATTTTCATTTACAAAGCGTAAGTTAGTGATAACTTGCTGTTTCCATCAACATAGAAACCAGATTGCACTGAAGCAGAATTCTAGGGCTTCCAGGGCAGAAGTGTATGTCACTGCACTGAGAATTGTCTCTGTAGGAGCCTGGTGTGGAGAGGTTGTACTGGCATGGCACAGAGGGACAAAGACCTCTACTGGGGACTGGCTGTGTCTGGGTTGGACGGTGACTGGAGAGCTTCCACTCAGTGGAAACAACTTGTATAGAGAAATTATTTTAGAAGTAAGACAACTTTAATGGAATAGTATTTCCACGGCTCTGAGCAGCTTCACCGTGTGCCTGGACACCTTTTTGAATGAGAATCTGCAAATGTTCACTCTTTCCCTAATACTTAAACTATCCCTAAAACCACTCTAATTGCTCTGACACATTTTCTTGCGTCCTAACACTTTAGGAAGATAACATCGCAGGGGAAAAGTATAAGTTTGGGTAGAACTGATCTTTACTTTTATTCAGTTTCAGTGCAAATAGGGATTATATGACAATTATTTTAAATGACACTTCTGGTAGCTAACCTCTCCCCCCTCCCTCAGAATTTCAATGCCTTCACTTTACTTACTTAAAGATTAAAACTGAATGTTATCATTTCCTGAGTTATAGAAATGTGTTTTGTGTGTTCCATACAGTTAAGTTCTAAAATAGGTAGTTGGCAATTTCTCAAACAAGTGTTTGATGTAGTGGAGGGGAAAAAAGAAAACACTCTCGAGATGATTTAACTCTTCATGACATAGACTTAGGCGTAGAATCAGCCTGTAAATTGACAAATAGAGGAAGCCTGTCCTTCCAGCCACCGTAATCTATCCACTGAATGATTATTTTATAAATGAATATCCTTCTGGAACTTCCCTTTGGAACACTGAAAGATTTGCTTGGCAAAATGTTTTTGGATCTTTTCATTTTAAACATTTATCACAGAGTGGAGTGTGAATGATTCATCACCGAGGGCCGCAAGTGGCTTTTTCATACCTCACGTAAACGCTGACCCTGTTAGGGGTGCAGCCTATTAGGGGTGCAGCGTGTCCTCAGCCTTCACCCCCTGGCCCACAGTCTTTAGCCCTTTCCCCTAGAACGTTAGATTCAAGGGGCTCGGGCTTGGTTTGGTTTTAGGCTACTGTTGCTCCCCAGATGGGATGTACATGAGCAAATACTATTTTGCACATCAATGCCATCAATTTCTCCTGCTGTTTTTTCAGTGCAAAAATTTAACCCTCATTCAAACAGACCCAACCCAAGCTTATCATGTCATAGCACCACAGCAAAATCACTGTGGTGCTTTACGAATAAGAATGGTGAAGTGGAAGGACAAACAAGAACGTCTGTCTGTCCATCTGTTGGCATCTGTCCACTGGGGCTGCTGTAACACAGCCCCACAGACTGGGTAGCTTCGTGACAGACGTTTATTCCTCCCGGGTCTGTGGCTGGAGGCCCAGGGTCTTGTGCCGCCAGCTCAGTTCCTAGCCTGCGGCGTCTTTCCGACCTGCAGATAACCACCTCCTGGCTGTGTCCTCCTCTCAGCCAGCCGTTAACCCCATCACTGGCCCCGATCTGGTGACAACTCCTTCCTGATTGCCAAAGGCCCCATCCCATGAGCGCCAGAGCTTCCACCTGTCCACTGGGGGAAGCATCATTCAGTCTGTAGCTGCTTCTCTCTCCAGGCAGCTATTCTAAACACAAGGCGAACTTGGGAAGCCAAGATGGACCGTGTCCGCTCGACGGTGTCCCCGCTGGCAAGGCTTCCTTACCCGCAGTAAGACAGGTGGTCTCGTTTTATAACAGCACAAGAGGCGCTCGGTGAGATGCCGGAGTGTCTGATGGGAAGAGTCCACTTAAGATGGAAGATGCTACTAAAGTGCTCGGACACTGGTTTGTCTCCCCCACCTAATTTTCACTGAATTTCAAAGCTGTCAAAAAATTTTAATTTGAAAACTCATCATCCATCTGTGTTGTCTTTCAAAGGCCGGTTCCTTTTCTGCTTTTTCACCCATGGGCCCCCCCCACCCATCAGAGCAGAGCCACGGTCCACTTGCTTTGGTAACTCTCTGCAGAGTCTGCCATGGGCCAGGCTGCTGAGGAAGAGGGTTCAAGGGAGGAAAACTCTGCCTGGGTTTTCTCACCTGCGGAGCGGGCAGAGGCTTCACAGCAAGTCGAGAACACAATTACATGCAGCTTAAATTTCTTTTAACAGCAAATCTCTCCTTCAAGATTCATTCGTTTATCTCTTCTTTTCAAAAGAAACTGAACAAATGAAAATAATAGGGTAGATAATCTATCTGCCTACCTACTTACCTGTCTCCCTAGGTGTCTCTCCATCTGTATAAATGAGTATTTTCCCAAGTAAATGATCCACAGGTGAATTAGGACTTGTTTTGAATACCTTATTGGAAAGTCAAAAAAAAAAAAAGAATATCATGGGTTAAAGTAATAATTAAAAAAATAAGTTGACCATCTTTTGCACTGTTGGAAACAACACTTCTTTGTTGTGTTTTAGGTCTAGTGTAGTGGAGCCAAGAGAGAGGGAATCGGTCTTGTTTTAGCTGCTGCCGTAGGTCAGGTGCCACGTGCAAACACCACTCCCAGTCATGTGTGGTACGTGGGAACATGACTAACCAGAAGGGGGGGGCAGTTGGGACTGAGGATGTGGAAGCACTAGAAATCAGGCGTTCAACAAACTCACTAGTTGGCTGCATACATTCAAACCAGTTTCTTAATGAGCAGCTTTGACGTCTGCCCTGTGCCCCTCTGTCTGAGGGGCGTGAGGGGTGGGCTTCTGTGAGGTTAGTTTAACAGACACTGTCCAGCTGAGCTCTCCACTGAGGGTCTTGTGCAGTCGTGACTGGCTACGGTCGGTTGTGCAAATAGTAGCCAGCTCCTTGGAAACCTCAGCCCTTGCAGCACTCCGGGAGCACACAGCGCTCGGTGCTTCCAAAGCAGGAGGAGGAGCCATTTGTGACCATAGTTTTTAAGTTTGAGAGTTATTCTTGTTGGGCCTCGCTGGTGACACAGCGGGTTGAACATGCACTGTGAAGCATCCGCGGCACAGCAGCGCGAGTTCGATCCCCGGCCAGGGAGGGGACCCACTTGGTGCAGCAGACCTCTCCTGCCCTGACCACTGACCCCTCAGCAGTGCGTTTCGGTCAGTCTGCCTGTTCTGCTCCCCGCTCTGTCTCTGGTGAGTCCTCTCACCAACTCCGCCTCTGGCCTGTTTCCTAGCTCTTGTGTGCATAAATAAATCAATCTTTTAAAAAAAGTTATTCTTATAGCAAAAACCAGAGATATGAAACTCATCATTTCATTGTGTCTTAAGAAAATATTGAGACAATTTCCCTGGCCAGGGAGCTCTGACAGTGAGGAGAGGGTTGGGTCAGAAGTCAGGACTGGGCCCTCCTCTGGTCCCACACTAAGCTTCCGGGCAAAGGGGATGAGCTTCTCTTTGCAGCCATTTCTGAGAATAGGTAACACTGCAGCGACAAGGCTTCATGCTCTGGAAAATAAAAATACAGACAAATTATTCTGGAATGAATTGATAGGAAACTGGTTTTATTATATCCAGATAACCAATACAATTATGGAGCTTATAATGATATAACATTAAGACGAAGACGACAGTGATGAAAGCTAATGAAACTGACATGCTTAGGTAATAAATGCATCCAGTTCCTTTTGATTTCTGGAAAATGATGCATTGCAAAGTCTGTGTACTGTGCCAGGAGAGAAAGATGGTGATGTGTGCATGGCAAAGGCCAGGGCTGGTTCATTCCCACAGATGGAGTTTATGGAAGTATTATCACCCCACCTTGAAGGTGAGGAAACTGAAGCTTCAACTCTACATGCTCAAGGTCAGGTGCACTTTGGGGCTTCCATTTAAGTCTCTCTAATCGTGACACCTGTTGACACCTGTGCTGTTTCAGTAAGCCGCGCTACTTCCCAACAACTCAGGGAAGCTTGAACCAGTTAAAAGACGTAATGACTTAATCCAGAAGTTAATTACTGCAGGTTGGGGGTAGTCACATCTCTGTTTAATTCTTTGTTTGGAATTCACCTCACCTTATATATATAGGATATGTGACATATGTATATATTTCACATCATATTCATGAGGTGAAGGACTAGCTGGTGAATGCTAGGCAGTCAATTTGCTTTTTTAAAAGAAGTTTTGGTAGTTTTTATGGAGATGCTGGTTATTCAAGAGAAAGCTCAAAATTAGATTCGGCAGTTGTTTATGTATTTTATGTTAATCATCCTTTCATTTTCTAGATTACTGTAAATAATTTGAATTCTTGAGTTTTACTGCTTAAAAGTCAAAACTAAAACTCAGGATCTGCTCAGCACTGAAAGCCCCACCGCAGCTGGGGGTGCCGGAGCTGGCACTGCCCGGCACTGGGCACAGCCTTTGGAAGTACCTGCAGCAGGCATCACGCGGGCAGTCTTCTCACCCAACAGAAGAGCGCACATAATAAAGCCAAAACACAGTATTCTAAATTATGGAGCAAGTCTAATTTTCCTCATTCCCTAGGAAAAAAGAAAAACATTTTAGTTTTAAATTAAGCAAGCTGCGTTCAGCCCCCATCCACTGCTCTTGTCTAATTGGGGTTTAGATTACGGCGTTGTGGTGCCATCTACATTTGGGGGGAAGAGTATACTTTCAAGACCTGAAGTCAAACCTAGGTATTGAGGAGAGGAGCTCGCGGTTGCCAGAATGATAATACCCCTGGGCTTGATGCTTCTATTTCTAAGCAAGTGCTGATTTATTTTACTTTATTATTTAATTTATTTATTTATGCATGTAAGAACTGCGGTGCAGGCCAGAGGTGCGGGCGGAGGGTGAAAGGAGTCATCAGAGACAGAGTGGGGAGCAGAAAAGGCAGAGGTACTGAAACCCACTGCTGAGGGGAGCAGCAGGAGCAGGAGGGGTCTGCCGCGCCCTGTGGGTCCGCTCCCTGCCCGGGGATCGAACTCACACTGCAGTGGCTGCAGACAGCTTCAGCTTCACAGTGCTGTGCACCAACCCTCTGCTCCACCAGACAGGTCCCGCAAATGCTGACTTCGGTGAGCAATGGGAAAGAGAGCAGTCCCTGAGCTGAGAAACCTTGGCAGTGACGTGAATATCACTTTTCAACCTTTGTCCACGTCCTCCACGTGGGCAGCGCTGCTTCCCGCCTGTGTGGCTGGACATTCTCCCAAATCCAGAGGTGTTCAGGGCTCAGCGTGGTTGCAGGGTCCTCCCTCTCGCACGGACCTGGTTGTTGATTGTGTTTCCTATGACAGCCACTCAGAGGACGAGACTGACTCACGAGCTCGCCACTGGCCTGCGAGCCTGAGAACAGGCCTCTCGCGCTGGCCCGGGGACCGGGGCTGCACGTCTGCTGTGGTCGACTTGCACCTCCTCCTCTCTGCTTGGAGACAGCAGCAGCTGCTTACGCAACCAGTGCTGGCTCCTGGGGTACCTGCCAGGCTGACCTGGGTCCTGGGTCACCAGAGAGCCCCTGTACGTTCCCTGGGCCTGCGCTCCAGGGAAATCTTAGGCTGCTGCCGTCAGATCCACATCTGAGAGTCTGGGTCACTTGCACCATCACCCAGCCCTCCACCTCCCGCTGCACCGCGCCTGCCTGCTTCGTGCGGCCTGGCGGGTGTTATGACAAGAAGCACTCAGCGTTCCTCGGGGTGCCTGGAAAGCTTTCTGTGATCGAGCTTTGTCGTTTACTGTTAAATGTGACTAAAGGTGATGGAAAATGACCTCGGTCGTCTCATTTGGTTTTGTCCTACAAGAAACGAGTCTAGCAATTTAGTAATCACTGAAACGTGCCCTAGACCTGAAAAATCACATGGAAGACACTTCTGCTGCTTCTTCCTCGACATCAAATTGCCCATGTGATGCTAATGATGCTTTACTGTCTTCTGAATGTTCTTGCTGCATTTTTTAGCAACTACATTTTAAGTAAAACCCCGGCCAGCCATGGACAGGTCTGCACCAGGATTTATTTCATGGGAAGACAGGTTATTAAGTGGTTGGTGAGTTAGTCCATTTCAGGATGGCTTCTTAGAGTGGCATCATAAAAATTTCCACAGAGACATGGAGACAATGACAAAATATAGCCTGTTTAATAAAAATTAACTTCATATTCAACTTCATAAGAACATGGAAACCATGAGCCATTTATTATACATGTTATAGATAATATTTCAGCATTTGTAGCCTCTCTATACATGCTGCTGAAATTTGTGTCGGGGTTGCAATGAATCCACACACCCACTTGGGGAGAACTGATATTTTAACAATACCGAGTCTTCCAGCTCATAGACAAGCCATCTTTGTTTAACAGGCATATTTATTTTCTCTCCGCAGTGTTGTATTTTGGCTTCAGTGTACTACCCTTTCCATGTTCCGTCAAATTTGTTTCTAAGGATTTTTCACATTTTAATGGCTTTTTTTTTAACTTCTATTGTCAACTGCTCATTGGTTGTAGCTGAAAGGCAATTAACTGAGCTTCCGTCTCCCAACTTGGGTCAATGCACCTATTTCTCTGTAGGTTTTTCATACAGACCCAGACCTCAGCTCTAGGCAGTGCTGCCTCCTGGAATCAAGATGCATCTTTCTTTCCAACCCGGAGGTGCTTCCTTCAACGCCGACTCATTTGACTGGGCACAGCCTTCATTGCTGTGTTGGCTGGAAGTGCCAGGTCTGGCCTCCCCGCACTGCTCCTGCCCTGGGGGGCTCCTGGCCTCGAACACAGTGTGAGTCACAGGGTGTTTGCAGCTGCCTCGGTGGGCTCGGGACGGCCATTGCTCTTTCTAGTTTCTTGAGTGTTTTTTATCAGAAGTTTGTTAGAGATTTTTCAAAAAAGGTTTTTTTTGCTCTTAGTATTCTCTTGATCTTTTTTCTCTTCATGACAGTGAGTAATATTTATTAATGTAACATCAACTTTGCATTACTGGATAGACGACTTGGCTATCATATCCTCATTTTATATATTGTTGAATTTGGAGCAGTCCTGTTTCTGAACACTTGCAAATATTTTGTAATCTTTCATTCCTTGTCCTGTAGTTTTATGTATGTGTTTTTTTGTGATGTCTGGTGTTAGTGCTAAGCCACGTGGGCTTGATCGGGCGAGCCGAGAAGGAGTCACTTGTTTTCAATTTTCTGGAAGAGCTTTTGTAGGCTCCCTCTCACCTTGTCTGTGAGTGTCTGGCAGAGCACATGGCAAGGCTCTAAACCACAGATCAGTGTCTTTGATGAATGGTGATCAGTCCGCTCGGTTTATCTCTGTCCCCTTGACCGAGCTTTTGTAGACCGTCTTTCAGGAATTGTGCCCATTTCATCCAAGTTGTCAGGGTTGCCGGCGTGACTGTTCACAATGAGTGTAAACTAGAGCGCTGCCGCCTCTGTCCTCGCTGGCATTGTAACTTCTGTCTTCTCGCTCTGGCACAGCTTTTATTGATTACAAAGAATCACCTTTTCATTTCAATGATGTTTCTCTATTTTTTTCTACTTTCTCTATCACTGTGGAGTAAATTACAGCATGTAGACCAAATCCAGCCCAGTTTTTATAAAGTCTTGTGTCTTTGAATGATTTTTATACTTTAAGATATTGCAAAATATAAGAAAAGAAACATGCAACAGAGGCCACATGAGACCCCAAAAGACTTAAATATTTGTTTCTGACCTTTATAGAAAGTTTGTCAATTCCCATTCTATGTTGTTAGACTGTTATAATCTGCTTACTTTGAATTAATTTGCTCCTTTTAATATTGATTGATTGATTGAATGTAAAAGACATCACTGACTTGAGTTCTTCTTTTCTAGTGTAGGCATTTGTTAAAATAAATTCTCCTCCAAATGTCTTTGGGCTATCTTTGTTCTCCTTTTCCTGTTTGCCTCCTTCTTTTTGGCCCTATCACCACCACCACCACCACCACCACCACCACCATCATCATCATCATCACCACCACCACCATCATCATCATCATCATCATCAACACCACCATCACCATCACCACCACCACCACCACCACCATCACCATCACCACCACCATCACCACCACCATCATCATCACTATCATCATCTTAATGGGTCCAAGTCATCACTATAACTTCAATTTTGCTGTGTCTTTATGTTTGTACATCTTTTCTTCTGCAGTATCTCTTCGGCCTTTAAATATATCCAGTGAATTTTTTTTTTAATATCGCACATTGTCATTTTCAACTCTAGATGCTAAATTGTTTTAGATCTTCTATTTTCAACTTACTGAACATTTGTAGTGTAGTTACAATAACTTCTGATGCCCTCATTTGTGTCAATTATGGATCAGTGTCTGGTCATTGATTTTCCTCCTCACAGTGGATTTTAGTTTCCTATTTTCTTGTATGCTTGGTGATTTTTTTTATTGACTATCAGATATTGCAGTTTATACTTTGTTCATTGCTAAAGATGTTTTTCTTGCTTCTGTGTGAATATTTTGAACGTTTTACTGGGATGCAGCTAAGTTAGTTGGAAATAGCTTGACTCATCCAGATCCTGTGCTGATTTGTTAGGAAGGACGGAAGGATTGCTCGGTCTGGAGCTCACTGTTACTCACAACTGAGGTGGGTCACTTCTCTGTGCCCTTCTTTGAGCCCAGGGTGTGAATAAGGAGGCTTTCAGTCAGACTGGTGGGAGCCAGCACTGGGTCTGGTCCTGTGTTAGCTGTCAGCACAGCTACCTCCAGTCCTTTCGAGTCAAGGGGTCCTTTTCAGAACCTTGGACAGTTCCCTCACTTGCATCAGCTGAGCACCTAAGAGCTCCTGCAGAGATCTCCGCTCCTGTCTGAGCTCCTCTGTTCACCTCTGAGAATTCTAGCCACCGGTTGTGCATATGCCTCGACTCCCACCCCCACCTCTTTAGCTTAGGGACTCTTCCAGGTTTCCCACCCTGTACCACAATCTGGAAACTCTACAGGCAGGAAACTGGAGGGGTTGTAGCCGTACTTCATTTGTCTCTGCTTTTTAGGGGTCACTGTTTTCTTCAGTGCTTGATAGCCAGTATCTTAGACACCCTATGTATGTACATACACCATTTCAAACCGTCTCCATTTGAATGAAAATGGCTACATTTCATCCGTTCCTGTGGCTATATAATATTCCGAAACTGTGTGCCACATCTTTTTGACCCATTTTCCATTGAAGATTAGATTGCTTAAACACAAGTAAGATTTTATTAGTGTAAATAAAAAGGAATGTTTAAAAATCATAACAAATACGAAAGCATCACTTTCAGACATGGGATAAGAAAAGCAAAACAACTATATCCAGTGCAACCAGTGTAATGAAATCATACGCTAGGAAAAGAAAAACGAGGACTGTGTATGGATAGGGTGAAACAAAATGGTTGTTTTTCATAATTGATGAGATAACCTCTGTAGAGAGCCTACCAAAATGGAAAATTATGTGCCACAAATTCGTAAGACAATTGTAACTTTGCTGGGTAAAAATCCAACACAAGAAATCAATGGCATCACCATATGCTTGCAACAGAGAATTAGAAATGTGATTTTTTTCCAATTCACCACTTATAATTACGTGCTTCAAAAATATATCAAAGCTTGGAATAACCCAGCAAAAGATTCATAAGGCCTTTGTGAATAAGACGGCAAAACAGTCATGCTGGAGATTAAATACGACCTCAGCACTTGGAGAGACATCCTTGCACTGGGAGCAATCAGGCCTTTTGTGGAGGGTCCCTCTGTGCACTCACACCCACAATGTGCAATCAGCAAGTTGGCTCGTTAGCTCGTTAGCTCGTTACTCAAGAGCTTGCATACTTGTGGCTGTAATCAGCTCATTTCCTCCCCCACAAAATGGTGTTTTTCTTAATTTCTTTGCTTTGAGTGAACCATCCACTATCAAGTCTCTACCTGAACAGCTTCTGTGTGTAGCCAACATGTGTTAGGATTCTGGAAATGACTAGTTCGGTACTAGGAAGAAAAAGCATCAATTTATATGTGTTTTCTCAGTAGTAGACAAGGAGAAGAATTGCTGGTGATGCTTGAGGGGAGCTTCATTGTGTTCTGAGTTGTTATGGATTTGGCCTTGACTTTTCCTAGTCTGGGGCTGCCGCCTGGGACTTGCCTCCTTGAACTCAAGGATGTGAAAACGGGGAAGCCGGCTCTGAGCAGGCGCCTCAGTTCTAGAAGTTGTAGGTCTATCCTAGAAGATGGTGTAATTGTCTAGGACCATTTTGTGTGTTTCTGTTTGTCTGGTTGGTTTTTTCTATTAGAAATTTTAGCAGAACAATCTACGGACTCTATGTGGTCAGAATTGGTTACCATGACCTCTTTTGCTAAAAGCTAATGGCATCCTTAACTCCTATCTCTATAATGTTTAAGTAACCACTTGACCCAAAACCAAACCAAACTCCCTTCTTTCCTACTTGATCTGAACCAACCCTTCAAGTCCCCTGAAGCTCTATAGAGCTTGTAGAACAGGGAAACAGAAAAATCAAGACCCTTGCACTGGATACTTTCCTTCTCCCTAACATCTGTACCACGCTTGCCCCTCGACTCTCCAATTATGATGTGCCACGGCCTGCCCCACCCCAGGGAGGAGGGAAGTGACGGATGGTGGGCTTGGTTCTGTTCACTGGTCTCCCATCTAAAATCTGGCACCCCTCGGCGTAATTTCAGCTAATAACTAATAAGATGTCATTTGCTTTGATAATATTCATAGACCCACATCTGTTTAAAATAAATTTACATTAAGAATTAAGATAATGCTTCCAAATCACTAGTGTGATAATTTTCTAAGTGAAAATTGACTCATAAAAGGGAGGTGAAACAGGCAAGCTCTGATCGCAGCGCCTCTGGAGACAGTTTGGGGCTGCACGCTGAAGACCATATGTTTCCGTGCAAGTGTGACATGGATCTAATACTGGGAACATTTGCAGAAATGTTGTGCAATATGCTTTCCCCAAAACCCGAGTCCTGCTCGGTGCAGCGCCAGCCACCGCTCTCCACGCAGTTAGTGGGCTGTCTGCATATGGGAGCGGCACCTCAGAACAAACTTTCCTTTTAGACTGCTATTCCATTTGTGAGACGGCAGCAGATGGCTGAGCTGGCACAGAAATCCGATTCAGCACCCGTCTGCGTCAGCACTGCCGTGGCGCTGCCAGAAGCGTGAGTGACCATACGGCGGGCCCTGAGGGGTCTGTAGCGCAGTGTGCCTCTCCCGGTGGGGTCTGTGGTGACGCCGCCGCAGCGGTTCTCCTCGGACACACTCCTCAAGGGACACTTTTGGGCATGTTGGTTTTCAGCGGCAGAGTCCTTGTATTAGTTTTGCCTTTGCTGTAGACACCGAGACTTCCCAAATGTCAACAGTTCGGATTTTTGCATATGTCTCCCCATATTAATGCTCTGCTTCTACAATGCCACACACACACACACACACACACCCTTCCCAGAAAGTGAGTGCTTACAAATCACCCATATGTCATACCAAGTTCATAGTTAAAACTATATGTTATTTGATGAAATATAAGGCGTTTCACAAACTACTGCTGCCGCCACATCTTGGTTTTCAGAATCCCCCGCCCCACAGAAGCGTCACCCAGCCGTCGAGCTGTATGCTTCCCCTCCTCCCGGTCTGAGCCAGCAGGCAACGGTGCCCCCAGTCTCCCACGGAAGACCGCAGGGCAGGCTCGCTGGTTCCCAAAGAAGAGCCCGTGTGTGCTGTGGCTTCATCCCACACGCTTGCACCGTCTCCTCGGAGTCTGCGAGCAAAGCCCGGGGCCTCCCTGGTGGCGCAAGGGATTGAGCGCCGCACTGTGGGGCTTCCACAGCCACTGCGAGTGTCAGTTTAATCCCAGATACCCAGCCAGGGAGGGACCCACAGGGCGCGCAGACCTCTCCTGCCTCCCACTGCGCCGCTCAGCAGTGTGTTTCAGTCAGTCTGCCTGTTCTGCTCCCTGCTCTGTCTCTGGTGACGCCTCTCACCCCCCCCCCAGCTCTGGCCTGTACCCCAGCTCTTGTGTGCATAAATAAATAAATCTTTTGGGGGGAAAAGTCCGAAAGAGATGGAGAAGGTGAGGTCCCCCCAGCACCTGGCCTTGCTATAAAGTGACTCACATTTGACCGCAATTTAAAAACTAATGTTAACAATCTCATCTCCAGCTCGGGTCTCGCTCCCGCATCATTTAAATCTTTCATTTCTCGAGTCTCTTTAAGGAGGTTGCCATGAAGAAAACGTATCCACAGACAGAAGAGCGTGCCACCACGGCGTCAGAGCAGACCATGCTCCTCACAGATTGGCACCTTGAACTAACTGCAGACTCTCCACTGACCAGCCACGGGGACGTCTGTGCTCCAGACACGCTCGCAGTCGGGGGCTCTATCCACTTTGTGTAAAAGGTAGCTCTGTGCGGCCCCCCAGGCCACCTCCCTGAGCCATTTAAGCTCGGCCACTTAGGGGACTTTGCTTTTGCGATGCCACACACTTTGCTGCATCCCCGTGAAGAGAGAGGCTGAAGAGCAGCGTGTTGTGAAATGAAAACCCGGACTGCCCCCATATTATCGTGCTGTGTGTTCGCTCGGCAAACAAAACTGCAGCAGAAATGTCTTTCGTTAAAGGGTAAGCCTGTTGGGGACTCTGCAGCCACAGGTGACCCTCACAGCAGTAAGAGTCCGTGACGGCACTGCGATGGAAGTGTAAGTGGTCCCAAGACGGTGTCGCCCGGCGGCTGGTGGCCGGCGGCCGGAGAAGGGCCATCCTCAGAGTCCCGAGCCCCAGCCCCAGCCCCTGCACAGCTGCCTGCTGCCCTTGATGCACGAGGCGGCCACGAGCTAGCTGGTCAGGCTTCACCAGCTTGCCCGCGCTGGTGTGTTCGCCCCCGCCCAGGGAGTGGGCACTTAGCAGTACCTCATTAGCTTAGTAGGAAGATGTTCGAGAAACTGTCAGTTTCTCCCACCATGCCCGGCCCTGTGTGGCCAATCAGTACTTGTTCAGAATCAACAAAAACCCCAGGTCTGGTTTGGTTTTTTCCCGCGCGTTATCTACGCTGCTCACTTTACTATGGAAAACGGAGCTGGGAGGACGCAGAGAGGAAGCCGACCTCTTCGGATGCGCGTGAGCGCATGGCAGGAGCTCCGTGGTCCGTGGCACTCGGCAGGTTTGAAGATTCTTGCCCACCTCTGCTTTCCTACCATAGGGACTGGCACAGACTGAAAACACGGCCAAATTGATTACTCACCGAAAGGGTTTAGCGATAATTCAAGCTTAAATATACACTTTGATGTAGGACATTCTGAACCAGTCTGCCTATTAGGCTGGTTTCAGAAAGGAAATGTTTCATTAAAAAAAAATCCCTCCTCCGTGTCCATTCAAGTACTCTCAAGAGCAGAGGAGCGTTTGGCTCTGAGGAGAGGAAATGGCAGGAATGGCTTGGCGTCAGGAACGCACACGTCGACTTGCAGCCATTTCGGGGGCTGTGCCCTGGACACGCCTGCTCGCTTTCCAGTGCAGAATCTCACGCAAGGAGGACGTCTTGTTGGTTTGACTATATCTTCTTATGCACAAATCTTTGAAGAGCTAACATTTCCTAATGCGTTCTAGAACAATGGCTCAAATTTCAGAAGAAAGTTAAATACGTACTCGTCAGGCGGACCCCGTGAGGGTGCCAGAGCCGCATTACTTGAACTGGGGAGCATGAGTAATCTGAGCAGCACAGCAGCACCTGTCCGGAGCTGTGACGGCAGCGCTCAGCCCCACAAGTGCGACGGTCGCACAGGAGCCCCAGGCTACGGCTTCGGAGGTCTCCCCACTAGTGTCTTCTCCTGCTTAGATGATCTCTGTGGGTTTGTCTCTGCTGGAAGACTGCAGGAGCTGCCACGCTTGTGGGGGGCAGGCGCCCTTCACTCTCCGTCTGTCCCCAGGTCACTCACACGCTCTTACTCACCATGGAGATCATCGTCCCTTTTGCCTATTCTAAGCTTATGCCGGTTTGTTTAACGTTAATGTCTCTGACCTGTGAAAACTGTTCACAGCGCGTGCGGCGTGCGGCGTGAGGTACAGTTGCCTGCACTGTGCAGCAGGGCGTGTTCTGCTCGGTGCTACTCTGTTGCTGGAGTGTGTGGGGCTGCATACGCCTCTGCTGATGGCCACGGCAGCCCGTGCTGCAGAAACATGTTCTCCGGTCAGAAACACCCGCGTTTCACGACCTGAGACTCAGCTCGTGCTTTCTTGTCCAACTCTGAAAACAAAGCACTGGCGTGTTGCTGTGTCCTGAAGCGAACACTCCCACATTTCTTAAAATAGTCTACAGCACCTGCCCTGCCATCCGAACCTCGTTCGCCAGTTTTCTGCTGATTGTGTCAGCCCCGATTTCCTCTCTGGCCCTCGGTCTTCTTCTCCTGCGAGCGCCGGGTTATTAGCTCCTGTCCCGAGGCCGCGCGGCAGCCAGCATGCAGCCAGCAGTAATGATGATGGTGGAGGCCCTGCTGGCCCGGCAGCTGCCGGAGAGACCTGAGGCTCGGCCGGGCGCTCGGCTTAGAGCTGGACCGGGCGGCGAGGCTCCGCCCCAGCCCCGCTGTCCTGTCAGCCCCTCGCCGGCTTCCGAAGCAGCCCAGGCTCGCAGTGACGCCCGGACCCCCGCACCCACGGAGGTGCTAAGAGCGTGATTTCACGAGGATGCTCCTTTGTCTAAGGAAGGGGCCCAGGGCTCAGGTGTCCAGCCGCCTGTTCCGCAGAAGCTGGGCTTTACATGAGCGTGCGGACGCCGAGGCCCTCTCACGGGCTGCGGGGAGGCCAGGGACACCCCGGGGCTGGCGCCGGGGGTCTGCATGGAGCTGTTGGGCTGCACGTCGGCAAGGTCTCAGGCCAGCTGTGCGCAGTCTTTTGCGCGCTTGACTGTGGCCCTGCGGCCAGCGGAGTCACCTGGCATCCCCAGCCGAGGCTCCGTGTCCGCGACGAGCGTTTCCTGAGTATCTGCTCTCGCAGGACGGACAGAGCACGGCTGGAGGGGCGCGCGGGCTGCGCAGAGAAAGCTCCGTCGGCAGGCGCTGTCCTCACAGAGCCGGCCTGGTCCTGGCAGCCTCCGCGCCAAGTCCTGAGCCTTGTCAGAGCGTGGGGCGCTCGCGCTACCCAGAGAGCCAGGCGCAGTCTTGGCGGAGGCCAGAGCCGGGCGCTCGCGCTGTCTGGGGGACACCGCTGCCGCCGGAAGCTGTGCCTGACCGCGAGGCTCTGCAGTCTCCTGGTCCTCCTCGGCCGTGCGGTGACTGCCCCGCAGACACCCGGAGCTGAGGGTCAGCTCTTCACCTTGTGGCAACAGGCGTGTGCCAGGCGCTCGTCTGCAGCCCCCCGCGACCCCACCACGCGGAGCCTGAAGTCAGGAGTACGTGTGCCAGCTGGGCCTGAGGAGGCGGGCGCATCCATCACCTCCGCGTCTGACACTGGCTCTTCATCCCTCCTTTGTGCAGAGAATTAGCGCCATGGTGTGAGTCTTTATCAGCGCAGTCCTGGCAGTTGGCACAGTCCTCGGCAGCAGATGGGCGGCTTTAACTTTTAAAATTGTGAAGACTGTTTGGATACAGCACTGCCATTACCCAAACACTCCCCTGCAGCATCCAGAGAGCGGAGGGGGCTGTCGCCAGAACAGGCACTGCAATTGGCCCTGAGTACGCGGAGACGCGTTTCCAGAGCTGGGCGGTGGAGAAGACAGAGCAAGAAGAACGTTTTCTGCTCTTGAGGTTCTGGTGTACATTTCCTGCTGAGTTCTATGAAAAGCCCTTGTTAGGTATTAGCAGGCACGGTTTCAGGACTGGCTCTGCATACCCTGCAGACCACCAGGCGTCCGGCAGAGGGAGACCGGCCTCCCCCGCTGTCCAACCTTGGCCCGGCGCGGCGTGAGGGGCTGGGAGCGCGGCCAGCGCTCCGCCTGTGGCATCCACTTGCCCTCTGGTCCCAGCTGGGCCTGGACCTTCGTGGCTTTAGCCCAGCCTGCCAGCTCCTCAGTGAGAACGGCACAGGTGCCCGGACGTGGCTGTGCGTGGCGTGGGCGTGAGCTGGACAGGAGGTTGTGCGTTCGCTCGCCCAAGGGAGGGGCTGTCTCCCCGCCCTGTGGCCGCACACCAGTTACCGCTCAGTGAATACGTCTGGTCAGGAGCCTGTGTCGTGTGGCGCTGAACTCGCTGCTGTTTTCATGAGGGGAGAGCGCGGAGAAAGGGGCCTGAAACACGCTCCCCTTCACGCCCAGAGCGCGCCATTCCCTTGCTCCCCTTGAAGGGGGGCGGAGAGGCGGAGGGCTGGAAACAGGACCCCGCTTCTCTCCACGCGTCCTTGGTTTCCAAAGAAGCTTGCCGAGCCCAGCGGGGTGTGGACCGGAGAGGTGACCGTGGGGGGAGGGCGACCCCATGCGCGTAGTGGTCAGAGGAAGAAGTAACTAAATCAAACACCGCGCCGGCTGCATGGGCTCCCCGAAGCTTGTGGCCTTGTGCGGGGCAGAGGTGATGGAGGCAGCGGGGCGGGGCCTGGGCCTGGGAAGAGGCTGCGCGCTGGCTCTGCCCCAGCTCCGAGCGAAGAGCCCCACGCAGTGGCCTCTCGTGCGTGCGCCTGCCGTGACCAGCAGACGTCTTGGTCCAGCAGAGCCAGTTTCACATGGTTTTCTAGCGGATGGCGTAAAGGGAGAAAGGGCGCTTTTCCCAGTTCTCAGAGGGCCCCGGTGGGGTGAGCGACCGCCGGGGTCTGTGCTACGCGAGCATTCGCAAGTCTGCGGGGCAGGCCCGGCGTGGTCTGTTGGCCTCCGAATGACAGAAGAACCGGGGCCTGGCACGGGCACACAGCCAGGCTCAGGTGCCGATGGGTCAGGTGGCGAAGGGCAGGCTGGACGCACGGGTGCACACAGACCCTGCTCACGTGCTATACCGGGAGGCGGCGTCTTCTTCACCTGAAGAAATTTGGCAGAGGGAGGCAGGGAGGGGCGCTGCTCCTTGCCCCGGGGGAGTTTCGCTTTGTGGAAAACATCTCAGCATCGGGAGAGCTTCCAGTTCGCCAAAGGACGTCCACAGTCCGCGTTGTTATGTCCTTGTTCTTAAGGCAGGCAGTGTGCCAGCGGAAGAACGGGCTGACTCTGTCTGGGTCGGGCCGCGTCTGCACGCTCTAGAGGGCACTGGAAAACTTCTCTGTGGGCCAGGCTGGGGGAGACTTCCCGATGCGGGTCAGAAGTCAGCGCAGCACCGTCTGGACGGCAACAGAGCCCATCAGCCCTTATTGAATGAGCAAATGTCTAGACATTGTTAAGTGTGTTGTTCAAAGCTTTACCTAATTTGCCTCTAATACCTCTGGGGCCAGGAAGGGGAGGTCCAGGGGACCGAGTGCCAGCCGTGGCCACCCCATCACCATGGGGGCTCGCCGGGCAAGCGAGTGTCTGCCGGCCAGGGCTTGCCTTGCTCAGGCATCATATATGGTGCCGCATTATATATATATCCTCCCGCTGCTCCCTCAGCAGTGCGTTTTAGTCCATCTGCATGTTCTGCTTCCCGCTCTGTCTCTGGGGAGTCCTCTCACCCCCCACTCCTGGCCTGTACCCCAGTTCTTATAGCATGAGTAAATAAATCTTAAAAAAAGCTTAAAAAATAAAATATCTTCATCATCAATGCTCTAGCCAACCCACCTACCCGTTGACCAGCCACCCTCTTGCAGCCCTCACAGCGCGTGTCCCCACGCCCTCTTCTCCCCCTGGCCGGGCACCGGTGCGGGCTCCAGCTGGAGCTTCCTGAACTCTGGGCAGCCTCCTTCTCCCCATCCTCCCCACTGCTCCTCACCATCGAGGTGCCAGGCAGAGGTGCCCCCTCTTTCTGTAGCTCCCGGACCCTGCTGGGTGAGCACCCCACGCGTGGGTGTGAGCTTGCTGATGGGGTCGGAGCCCGGGCTCAGCAGGACGGGCAGTGAGAACGAGCCTCAGGCCTCCTGGCACGCACTTCGTCTGTCACGTGGCATCAGTGATAGCGATCGTGCCGCGGGGTATTGTGGGGCATAGTCGGAGTCACTCTGGCAGAACACGTGGTGGGGACCCAGGCCCCGCGGTCACCTCAAGCAGCTACTGGCTCTTTAACTACTTCCTAAGTTGAACTGAGTTTTGTTACATCTGAAATGTTCGCTTTGCTTTGCTTCCAGCATTTCTTCTTCTGTTAGAGGTGACAGGAACAAAAACAGTTGAAAAGCATTTTTTCTAGACTATCCATTAACATTACATCATCGAGCCAAAGCAGGGAACTTAACTTTCTTCTCAGGTCTCATGAAAAGGGCAAATGGCAGTAAAATGTGCTTGCTGCATTATCTCATTCACTCATTCTTTTGTGGCATGAAACATAAACCAAGGCCCATTTCTCGTCTCAGCTCTATGAAAATATTTTCATAACTTCCTACTTTTATACTTGTTCTTGGCTCCCATCGATCTCCTTCAGAATTTGTACTTGCCTTTCGAAATATGAACTTGGTAGGCAGCATCGAAACTTACTTCATTGGGTGCCACCCTATTTTCTTTCTAGCATTAGCCCTTGGGGGTGAGTGCTCAGAGCCGCCTCCGCCAGAACCTTCGCCCAGCGTCACGCAGGGTCTCGGCATACTGTTCGCGCGAGCATCTCCGCTGCCGACGCTTCACGGTGCGGTGCTTGAGCCCTTGCGCCGTCGGGAGGCCCCTAATGATATAATTTTAAAAGGCCCGTGGAGGGATAAAGGAACGCCCGAGTGTCCACCGGACCTCACCCGAGCGTGCTCATGAGTAAATGGAGACTGATGACCCAGAGCACGGGCCTGGTGGCTCAGCCCGCACCTCAGTCACCCGCTCTGCCGCCAGGCCGTGCGGCTCTAGACAAGACGCTGAGCCTCTACTCCCAGATGTCCTGTGTGGGAAGCAGGACTGCAGACCTGCTACGCGGGCCGGGCAGAAGCGGCAGGAAGAGGCACCCGCATGCCAGCACGCTCTCCCTCCCCATGTCTGTGGAGCAGGAGGGCCGTGCCTGTGGGCCTCGAGCCACAGAAATCACTTGGCTGGACTGCAGCGGCAGGCTGAGGTGGAGGGACGTCTCTGGTGACCTGTCAGGGATGCCTGTCCAGTCAGTCCCTTTGGCTTCAAATGTCTTCCTCTGTGCGGAAGCAGAACGGGTGTGTGGAACAGAGGGGACCCTGCTCTTGGAGGAAGAGCAGACACACCAGGGAGCAGACTCAACCCTCAGAAGTCAGATGAACCTCTGCCTTTGGCTGTGTAGGCGGAAGCAACCGCTGAACTCTAGCAGGACCAATGAAGTTCTGTTCTACACAAACCTGCCGCGCCAAGATAAGACAGGAACAAAATTTAGGGCATGCAGACGCTCAGGGCCAAATAAGGTCCCACTGCCTCCGCCCACCAGGGCCGGGGCTCTGCAGCTCTGAAGGACGTTGTCCTGCTCTGCTGTGTCCAAAGAGAATGCCCGGGCAGGCCTGAGGCAGTACAGGCCACACAAGGAATATGGCTGTGAGGCCCAGAAGAGAGCTGCAGGGGAACGTAATAACGTAAAACTTGGGAAGAGCCGGCCGTTTTACCGCACTGACTGCTTTGGGGCCCCGGGGGCAGCGTCGGGGCGGCTCCATGGCGGCTGGAAGAGCAGCTCTCCTGCCTAGCGCTGACTTTCTTAGAGGCGGAACTCCTCCGCTGTGCAGCCCGCTGCGTTGGAAGACGCTAAGCCCCCTCGTGGGGAGCTCGGAAGGACGTGGTCGTCTGCTGCCTGGATGCTGGCGGAGGGTTCCTGCCTCTGGAGGGTGGGTGGGGTGACCCGGCGGCCTGACCAGTTATCTGCAGTGTCCCACCCAGCGAGCTCGGCTCTACCGCCTGCTCCGCAGCGCAGACTCTCGAGAGCTAAGACCACCTTTCACTCACGTTGCAGGATATATATTTTTTTTACTCTGCCGAAGACTATAGGACATGTGGAAAGTCACATTTTTCATTTTAATTTCCTTCGACTGCTGTGGCTGGTGGAAGTTCTGTTCCTCGAGGGTCCAATTTTGTCTAGAGAAAGAACTACCGAGAGCAAAAGTTCATTTTTCACACCTAAACCTCTCCTCAAAATTAAACAAAGCAACAATGAATGAAGGTGCATTTTATTGGTAAAAATAATATAGCGTATTTAAAATCACCTTGGAAGATCAAAAGCGCCAGGCCAAGGCGGAGTCCCCTTCCAGGCCCTTCCCCAGGCGCGTCCCGTATCGTAGTAAACTTTGCCCTCCCTCCCTGAGGTCCTGGGGTCTTAGAAGGAGGCGTCTTTGTGAAAATGGTTAGCTCTGCGCATCTCTTCACTAACGACTGAGAGGCGCACCTCCCCTCTACGTGCCTCTGGGAGTCTCCAAGGCGCGTGTCCCTTTGGGCCTGGGCCGCGGCCCAGCTGTGGCCCACACACTGTGTACCGCCCACTCACTCACATGTTGCCTTTCTAGAAGCTGGACTTGTCTCACCCGCAGACAATCAGACGTGTCATTTTCGGTTGTGTCTGTGTCATCATTCAGGCATTTGCCTGTAACCACGGCTTTCGCTTCTGCACTTCGGAGCTTAGGAAGTGGCAGAGGCTACGCACACGGGCCGCGCACACGGGCCGCGCACACGGGCCGCGCACACGGGCCGCGCACACGGGCTGCGCACACGGGCCGCGCACATGGGCCTCGCCCCCGAGGCGGCTACATGTGAGCAGCTCGAGCACCGTTGTTGCAAGATCGTCTGTTTTCACAGGGTCTCTCCCTTGCGTCGGGCCGGCTGCCTGTCAGCGTTGCGATTTGTCACGGGCCCGCCGACGGAAGGCTTGGGAAGGAACACACATGCCCGCGGCCTCCTCTGTGCCCTGCGGGGGCCAGCCTGACCATCCCTGCGCCTCTGTCCTCACTTCTCTGTGCTGGACACGCACCGCCACCCCCCATGGCCATTCTCGGCTCCTCCCACTCCACCTGGCACATTCTCTTCACCCCTCCATGCCCAGTTTTACCTCTTCTGTGATGCGTTTCCCAGCCCTGTCCTCTTTTCGGGAGGGCGCTGTCGGCCAGAGGTCCACTTCACCCTTAACCCTGCTGCGGCTCCGCCATCCAGCAGGCTGCAAAGTGCTTCATTCATCATCTCTTTTTCCTTCTGGGTGTGGAGATCCCTGGAGGACTGGATTGCTTTCATTCACCAGTTTCTCTCTAGGCCTAGTGTATGATAGTTGGTCAGTACATGCTTTTGAGCTGCTTTGAAGGACAGGCAGACGGGGCTGCGTGCCTGCAGCAAGTGGAGCTTCCGAGCGGTGGGGGCTGTGTGAGGAACAGCACCCCCACTCACAGGGCAGCATCAAGCCCGCCCCCACCACCGAGGCACCCCAGGCTCCCAGCATGCTTCTCTAGCCTTTAAGGCATCCCAGAGCCCCTCATCCGGCTCTGATGTCTCCTGGCCGGCCCACCAGTCAGCTCGGAGATCACAGCTCCTCTGGGGGGCATACTCCACACCTGTGACTGCCTGCCTCCCAGAGAAAGTTCCAGGCAATGATGGACACCCTCAGCGTTTACTAAAACCTAAAAGCTAAACCACCAAGGCAACCATGACCAAAGCTCAGAATGATTAAGCAATGAATCTGCAGTAGATCTTCTTTCTTGGATTTCTGTGAACTCTGAAGGAAATCAAAGTACTCATTCCTCTTTTTAAAAATAACTTTTCATCATACTGGAAAAAAGGAAGTTATGCTGCAGGATAAGGTGATTGATGGGCTAAGTAATACTGAGTGAGTGGAAATTCACTAGTTGGAATATAACTCATACCTCATATATTTTTCTCTTCTGATCAATATTCAGCATATAAATGGCCCTAATTTTCCGTGTTCAGAGGGGAAGAGAAGGAAACAAAGCATATAAAGGTTAGAAGGGAAGGGCAGTGTTTCATGTTAGATGGCGATAATTTAAATTCTGCAGTTTATTAGATCATAAAATAATGGGATGATTTATCTACGCGAAGATTATTTGTAGCAGAGAAATACTGCGGTGCCAGAGATGCAGGCGCACTGGCTGGTGTGACACGGAGGTGGGGGAAATGCGCAGGCATGAGCCTCCTGAAGGAAGCATGGCCCCTGGGCGGGCAGTGCCTTGAGCCTCCTGTCCCACGGCCTGCCTCACAGCGGCCACCGCTGTCACCAGCCAGCCCCGAACCCCGTCCTGGAGCCTCACGGGGAAGCCGTTTGAGCCCGTGCTGGTGCGATCTCCCCCTCCGGGCCAGTCAGTCCGCGCCTGAGACCGGCGGCCACGCAGCGTGCACATTCCTGAGACTGGTTCGTCATCTGCGATAAGAACCTGGGCGATTAGAGGCCCATCGCCACAGCCCCTTCCCGGCCTCTGTTTCACAAAGCGCGTTTGATTTCGGTGGGCAAAGAGAGAGCGCTCTTTAACGAAGATATTTCTAATCTCTTGAAGTATTAGTGCCAAGATACCTCAGGCAAAGCAATTCTCAAAAGCGCTCTAGAATGGAGCGTCCTATGTGATGATAGCTCGTCTAATATCATGCAAATATTAGAGGGGTTTAAAACTTCTGAAGTCATTGATATTTTCCCATCCTCAGGCAACTGATAAAAGCAGAAACACATTGCTTTAGGATAAGCCTTTAGGTGAATGTAGCCTACAAAACGTTATATAAAAATACTGCACAACTTAATTTTGTCTGACTCCTAATCCCTAGGAACATTTGAATATGGTTTCGTTAAAAATTCTCTTTGCATCAAGAGTCGTGTGTTTCCATGTGTTCTGCTGTGGATAGTGATTTTCTGCCCTCGTTTGATAGAACTTCAGCCAAACAGCGATTCTCGGGGCTCACACCCCTGCTGGTGCCTCGGCTTCTCCCGCTCCCCGTTAAGTTTCATCGGAGGGTTCAGATGCGCCGCGATCTCTGAACGGCGCCAAACTCTCATCCTGTCAAGAGGGAACCTTGACTTCCTCTGTGCATGGTCTTTGATTTCCTGGTTTATACTTCACTAGCTCGGACGGCGATTCCTTTATGTATTCTGGCTTATGTGAGAACCTTACCTTTATCATTATGGGTGTTTGGGGGAAAAAATAAGAATTTCCATAGATTTAGTGTCTCTGAGAATAAGGTTTTCAACCAATTTAGAATGTGTGCAGTGTGTGGTTGTCTTTGCTGCTTTGTAATATGACTCTTTACCTGAAAAAAAAATCCTTTAAAAATGTCACAAGACCCGTGGGGCCTCTCTGGGGGCACAGGGGCTGAGCGCCACACTGTGGGGCTTCCACAGTCACTGCAGCGCAAGTTCGATCCCCAGCCAGGGAGGAGACCCACAGGGCACAGCAGACCTCTCCTGCCTCCCGCTGCTCCTCTCAGCAGTGGATTTCGGTAAATCTGCCTGTTCTGTTCCCCACTCAGTCTCTGGTGAATCCTCTCACCCCCTGCACCTCTGGCCTGTACCCCAGCTCTTGTGTGCATAGATAAAATCTTTTAATAAATGAATAAAAATAAAAGTGTCACAAGATCCATTCTGAAGGGCTGAAGGATATGGAATAGCTTTCAACATAATTATTTTTGAAAATAAAGAAATCAGCAATGATACCTAGATTGATCGTTCCCAAAATAGCCTGTGGACTTTTAAAATACCCACCAGTGTTTGTAACTGTCTAGAATGAAGAAAGAGACCAGAAAGCCTGAGCTGTGTTCCTGCTGCCGGCCCATCTGGCTGATTCACGGGGCCACCGCAGGGCTGTGCCGCGGCGTGGTCTGTGAGTGTCCCCTGGTCCCCAGGGTGTCGCGGACGGGGCTGTGAACTGCCGCTGGAGGGCTTGTTTGGCCCCGGAAGCAGCATAGAGGTGCAGGGAGTAGGGCGCCTCGCCCCGAAAGGAGGTCACCGCAGGCCCTTGCCAGCGTTCTAGTAAACAGAGCTCGTTTCCCTTGAGAGGAGCTGCAAAGTGGTACAAAGAGCTTTAAATCTTCCAGGACTCAGAAGAGGGGCGCCAGGGAAACGGAGCTTAGAGCTCTTAATTAAGAAAGTATTTGGCGACCCTAAATCCCAGAATCGATAACTTGTGCTAACCGGCCAAACAGAGCTAGAGAAGAAAGCTGCTCGTCTGACTGTGTACCATCCAGGAGCCGGGGTTGAGAGCCCGCACTTTTCCAGCGACCGGCTCGAGGGCCCCACAGCCCATCGCTCAGCCTTCACGGAAACGTTCTGGAAACACTGCCTTCTGAAACTCAATTTAAAACAATGTTCATCATTATGTCTCTATGAATTAAAAAAATATCCAAGTTAAAATATCCCAGCTCTGGTTAGATTTTCTTGCTGATTTCGTTTTGAAAAATAAACTCTTGGGGAATTGCCCAGTGGATTTTAAAAACCAGTAATGATCTTTTATTTTTTTATTAGCAGCTGCAAAGAATTGAACGAATCATACATTAGTTCACAGCATCATTATTATCATTGGTTCATGTGAGGTATTTTTAATTTTCTTTTGTTTTGTTTTGTTATTTTTCCTCTCCATTCCCAGATCTACATCCTCAAACACACAGGCATATGTGTGTGTGTGTGTGTGTGTAGGTGTGTCCTACTAACAGGGACTATTTTAGTTGTATACAAAATCAGTAATTACAGGTACATAATTTTGTATGTAACTTGGACAGAAGAATGAGCTGAGCTCTGGGCTTCCAGTGGACCTTACAAAGATGGCTGGGTTGACGCTTTCCAGTTTTTAGCTACCGTACTATAAATAAAGCTACTAGAAATGTTTGTTGACAAATTGTTGAGTAACTATATGCTTTCATTTCCAGGAGATTGGCAGAATCCTGTGGTAGGGATATATTTAAATCTACAAAATCACCACCGAACTCCTTTCCAACTTCATTGGTATTTTGTATTCCGCAAACAGTGCATGAACGTTACAGTTTTCCACACTATTTTATTTTCCTATTTCTTTTTTTATTAAGGAAGTGGTGGTTTATAGCACGTTCTATGATTTAGAGGTGTAGGATCACTCCCTCTCCAAGGCACCCACTGTCTTCCAACAGTCCATCCTCTGCCCCTTCTGCATCCCCTGTCCCCTTTTAAGTATTTAGCTTGATTAGTTGTTTCTAATTCTGGTCATCCTATTAGATCTGTAGTAGTTCCTCACTGCAGTCTTCATTTGCTTGTCCTAGTGACGGGTATCTTTTTCGTATGCTTTTCATCTTTCCTTCGCAACCCACGTGTCTTCTTTGTGGTATTTGTTGAAGTCTTGTGCTCAGTGTTTTTAGTTAGGTTGTTTTCTTCTTATTAAATCTTAAGAATTCTTACACAAGTCAGATATCACATCTTTGCTTTGTAAAGATATTATCCCAATATTTGGTGTTTTATTTGATTCCTTTTCTGTGTCCTTTAAAGAAAAGTTTTTCATTTTGATAATGAATGATTTATCAATTATCGATCTTGCTGTAGGTGTTATAATTAAGACATTTTTGCCTAAAACAAAATCATGAAGATTTTCCCTTATTTTTATTTTGTTTTATTCCAGTTTTAAAATTTTACATATAGATATATGATCTATTTTTATATTTTAATCAAGATATAGGTCAGCATTCATATTTTAATAATGGATAATCAATGGTCCCCACATCATCTGTTGAAGATACTATCCTTTATCTCTTCAACTGCCTTTCAGACATGGAAAATCTCCACTGTCCTGTGCCTGGAGGAATCACTGCCTTTGCGTTCAGTTGCTGTGTTTGTCTGTATAGCCAGGACAACTCTGTCTTCACTAGACAGCTTTATGAAAGGCTGGAAGTCGGACACTGGATTCTCCCACTCTGTTCTACATTTCCACAGTTGTCTTTTGTATTTCTGTGTGAATTTTTAAACTGTCAATATCAACCAAAATCTTTCTGAGATGTTGATTGGGTAACTCTAGATTACTTTGGAAATGTTGATATTTTAACTTTATTATGTCTTTCTATTCTAGAATATTCATCCCATTTATTTAGGTCTTTAATTCTCTGTATATTTTGTACTTTTCAGTCTACAGTATAGTTCCCACAAAACAGTTGTCAAATTTATGCTTAAGTTTCATATATTTTTGTTTTATTGTAAATGGTGGTGTTTTTAATTTCAATTTTAAATGTTTTTATATAGATTTTATAATGTTATAATATCTTGGAAAATATACTTATTAGTTCTAGAAACTTTTTGTTGTCTATAGCTATTTCTGTGGAGACAGTCTTGTCATTTGGGAATAAAACAGCTTTACTTTTTCATTTTAATCTTGATGCACTTCTGTTTTTTCCTGCCTTATTGCCATGGACACCACCTCCAATGCCGTGTTGGTGGAAGTGGTGAGGCTTGGCATGCGAGGAAGCACATACCTCCCATCGTTAGCATGCCCTAGCTGCAGGTTCTGGAAGATGCTCTTTTTCAGCTTGGATAACTTCTCTGTTATTGCTAGTGGACTGTGAGACTTTTTGAGGAATGGGTCTTTAATCTTGTCAAGTGCTTTTATTTGTATATCGGGATTATCGTGTGGCTTCTCTTTCTCACATGTTAATATAGTGAATTCTATTCATATGTTTTCTTATATCTTAGTCTTGTTTTTTTATTAGAACAATACTAGCTGAAAAAAATGAGTTTGGCAATATTTCCTTGTCTTCATTTTTCTCAAGAATTTGTGCAAAATTGCTATTATTTCTTCCTTATATGTTTGATTGAATGAATTAATGGAGAAATCTGGGCCTGGAGTTTTCATAATATAATGTTGTTGGTGTGTTTTTTTGTTTTGGTACAAATTCAGTTTCTTGACTAGACATAGAACATTCAGTTTTTCTAAATTTCTTACTGTTTGAGACTCTCAAGGAAATTTTCCATGTCACCTAACTTGCCAAGCTTATGGCTACAAAGCTGTCTGTGATGTTCTACTGTACATTTCACAGTCTCTGTTTTGGTTTTGCTTCTCATTTTCCTGGTATTGGTAATTTGTATATTTTCTCCTTATCTCTTATCAGTCTTACAGAACATATATAAACGTATCTTCTCCAGTAGCTATATCCTCATTTTGTTGACTTTCCCCTATTTTCTGTTTCACAGACATTGATTTTTTCACTGAGATTTTCGTGTTTCCTTTTTATTGGTTCCTCATTCACTAGGTTCTTAAGCTGAAACCTGATGTTATTGACTTTATACTTATTTTTTTAATGTAGTTGGTTAGTCCTATAAACACTTTTCATACTACTTCAGTGAAGCTTGTAAAGTTTGATGCATTATATCTTCATTTTCATACATTTCAGAATTTACCTTCGCTTCTTTCTTTCACCCAAGGGTTATTTAGAAATGTATTATTCATGTTTCCAATATTTTAGAATGTGCTTTTATTACTCTTGGATGATACCTAGAAGAGCTATACAGTTTTTACAAAGTATTTATGCCACTGCACATGCTCAGTTATTAGGATATCCTGGCTGGTTCTTGACATGGTCAGCCTTTGTATTACTAGCGATTCTATCAGGTGTTAGTGGTATCTTCCAGTCTTGCTTTCCATTTCCTTGATAGTTCATATACTTATTTTCTACCCATGTACCTTCTTTTTGAAATATCCTTTAAATCCCTTTGCATGCTGTTTTCCATCAGGATATTTTATCTTTTCATTCTCTTATAGTATCATTCAAAGAGCAGAATTTTTAATTTTTTAAAGATTTATTTATTTATGCACACAAAAACTGGGGTACAGACCAGAGGTGTGAGGGTGAGAGGATTCACCAGAGAGAGAGTGGGGAGCAGAATGGGTGGATCTACTGAAGTACACTGCTGAGGGGAGCAGCAGGGAGACAGGAGAGGTCTGCTGCACCATGTGGGTCAGCTCCCTGACTGGGGATCGAACTCATGCTGCAGTGGCTGGAGATGCTTCATAATGTGATGCTTAACCCCTTGTGCCACAAGGGAGGCCCAGAATTTTTAATTTTTTAATCTGAAATGTATAAGTCTATTTATCTGTGATAATACTTTTGGTATCATATATCAGAACAATTTACCAATCTTGCGATTACTTATAGTTTTCTTTTACATGTTTTACATGTTACATTGAGGTCTAGGATTCATTTTAGCTAATTTTTGTATGCTTCCTTGGTATGTATCAGAGCCCAACTGATGAGTGTTTATTTTCCTATGGAAAAAAATGTTCATTTGTTCCATGATCATTTGCAGATATTTTTTTCCTGTACAGAACTGTGTTTGCACCTTTGTCTGAAAAGGTGTGTTTCTCTTTTCTATGTCACTGATCAATTTCTTCTTACCTAGTTAGTGATAGGGTTACTGAGTCCCAGATGTCTGTGTGTTTAGTTTATCTGAGTGCTGCCACTCTGGAATTTCTATTTCAATTATGACAGCTCATCTAGCAGAAATACAGTCTTATTTACTTTTCTAATATTCTGTATGATAATAGCTTGTAGTGCTCATCTCAACATAAAAAGTTGTCTCTTCCTATATAGATGGCTTATGAGACAGAGTTTCCATTATTTTTTATAAAAAAGACAACTGTTCCCATGTACCATGGCACCTTAAGTGTATGCAAAAAGAACCAAGTACTTTTTAAGATGCCACATGGTTTGGTATAGATTATTCCAAATTGTCACCACTTTTTCAGTAAACAAGAAGAGTCTATGTATTGTCGTATGTGACCAATACATACAAAATTGTAAAGATTATTTTTAGTAAAAATCCTTTTGAGGCTTCTAAGGCATGCTCTTTAATACATTCAAGTGTTTTAAGTTATTTAGTATACTGGAAATGAAATATATAGTGATTTACTCAATAGATATGTGTGGTAAAAGGAATGACAAGATATAAGATGCCTAAGTTAGTACTTACTGAATACGTGATATAGATAAGGCCTTTTATATTCATGCATGTTTATTATATTTATTTGATGAATAAATCATAAACAAATAGAGTTAAAGTAAATGAAATGAAAACCTAGAATATTTTATCAATCTATTCTCTGCTGTTGAAATGAAAATCATTAGAAACTGGAAATAACCTCCACCTTGTACGGTACAACTGACACCTTAATACTGAGTGTTAAAATCAGTTTAAAAGGATGCACACTGACCAGGGGCATGCGGAGTCACAATATGCTATCAACTGTCCACCTTAGTGCACCTGCTTCATAGGTTAATGCATTAGTGATCTGCACTAGGTTTTGGAAGAGATAATTATTCGTGCATCCTAAGCTTGCTTTTGTTTGGGATAATGTTTTTTCCTCATTGGGTAGTTATTGAAGGAGGTAACAAAAGCTAGGCATATTCATCATGCCTGGCATTTGTTGGAAAGACTACTAAATGATTTGATTTTCTTTTCTTTTAAAAAAAGATTTATCTATTTATGCACACAAGAGCTGGGGTTTAGACCAGAGGTGTGGGGGGTAAGAGGAATCACCAGAGACAGTGGGGAGTAGAACAAATGGATCCACTGAAACACACTGCTGAGGGGAGCAACAAGAGAGATAGGAGAGATCCGCTGCACCATGTGGATTAGCTCCCTGACCGGGGATCGAACTTTTGCTGCAGTGGCTTTGGATGCTTCATAGTGCTGCAACTGAACCCCTTGTGCCACCAGGGAGGCCCCAAATGATTTGATTTTTATTGTGGCATAAATAGACACCTCAGAACTGAGACTGTTCAAACGACCATCTTAGTTTGCTCAAGGCTGTTCAGGTCGTGGTGAGCTGGATGAGTCGTCTCTGAGCCACTAGATATTTGTGAGAATGGGGTAAAGCTTCCGTGCTAATGTACATCAGAGTTTCGAACCACTTTACCAAGAGTTCAATTTTATTTTTTTAAATCGAGTGTTTAAAAAAATCAGAGTTCAAATACTTTTACAGGACATGAGATAAGGAATATGTAAGTAGAAAAATGAAACTTACTTATGAAATCATTCTAAAGATTACCTCTGTGCTCATTATGATGTATTTCCTTCCATCTTTCTCACTTTAGTCACTTAGCATTTTATTACTCTGTGTGTGACCCATGTGGGTTCATATCCATCGAAAGTGAGATTTTTTTTTTTAACTCTCCTTCCACCTAGCCTTACATAGTCTAAGTGCTTTGTAACACACTTGTTTATATCCTCTGGTCTGGACATAAAGTTTCTTTTTCAATACTAAAATGTAACATTGATAAATGTCATTAGAAAGTTACCTATTTCACTTTCTTTGATTAGTTTCTGCGATTACGGATATTTCCTTGTATTCGATTCCTGCTGGGGTGGCCACTATGTTTGTAAAATTTATTTTTTCAATATTTATAACCAAGTCACATACAAAAGAGGCTCAATGTCAGCAGTCATTAGGGAAATGCAAATCAAAACCACAATGAAATCCCACTCTCCATCCATCAGGACAGCTTTTATCAAAGCCCAACAAAACAGAAAAACAGGAAATGACAGCTGTTGGTGAGGATGTGGGTGAATGAGAACTGTTCTTGGAATGTAAGTGGTACAGCCACTGTGGAAAAAAGCATGCTGACTCCTCAAAAACTGAAGTGTGGCTTATCATTTATGAAGCAACAGCCCACTTTGGTATATGCGCATGCGGACTGAAGGCAGAGACACAGAGATTGGGAAGGTGCTTTGCTCTCACTCCTCATGGCGGCATTATTCACAAGAGCCAAAAAGTGGGACTGAGTCCAAGAGCGGGTAAACAAATTTCATGCACACACACACTGATGTTTACGCACATATGTAACGGAATATTTATCGTCCAGCCTTTAAAGGAATACTGACACCTGCTATAATATGCATGAGCCTTGTGTTACAGGGCAACCCTAATATAAAATGGGTTTCCCTGACTGGGTCCTCACCCCCGCGCTCAGAAGACTTTTATAATAAGTCCCAACTTCAGGCACACATGACAAAAGTTATTAAAGGGTTTTTATTTTACAAAAGAAGCGGAGTCAAGCAGAAATAACACCAAGGGAAAGAGAGGGCTACACACGCTCAAATGTCCTGCCAGGTCTTCTGAGCACCGGCCGGTTGGGAGCTGGCTCTGAGTCCAGTGAGATGGCTCCCGAGGACGAGAGAGAACACGGCTCACCTCTCTGGTTTTCTGGCCAGCCTGGCTGCTGAACTCCACCGTCAGGTCCCGGTGACCCACTCTGCGATAATCTTCTTAGCGGATCTGTGGTTCTGGAGCACCGGTGGTCCGGAGTGGGGGTTGGCGTCCACCCATCTGTGTCATCCACTCCGGACGCCCTCCCCCTAACACTTGGAGACTTCATGCTAGGTGAAGGATGCCAGTTACAAAAGGAGAGACGTTGTATGATTCCATTCATATGAGGTGGCTAGAATTCATGGGGCCAAAATCAGATCAGCGCTTACCAGCGAGGGAAGAGGGAGTAGAGGAGCTAGTGTTTAATGAATGCCAAGTTCCAATCTGGGAAAATTAAAAACAAAAAAAACCTGCCTTCTAACTTTGCAGAAGTCAGTATCAGATTACAGTAGCCACCCTTTTTGTCCCAGGTAATGAATTGTGACAGACACAAAATAGTTTTGGTATTAATGTCTCCATTAATAATTGCCGTGCCCAAAGCTGTTGCCTTGAGTAGCCAAACAGAATGCAGCACACCTCGTAAATTTGAATACAGACGGATAAGCAGGTCTGAAACGCTAGCGCCGCCCAATGCGTCTTCTTCTTCTAGCGGCCCTCTCTGAGCCAGAGTTCTCTCCCGTCCTTGTGCGCTCCCGTTTCTGCTTGTGCCAACCGCTTCACTGCTGAGACTGCCAGCGTCATGGCTGTGTTTGCCGAACTAATGAGATAGGAAAAATTGCCACTGACTCTTTAGAGATTTCCTAAATGAACTCATTTGGGGAATTATTTCTGATCAAAAAACTAGTTTTTTGTTTTAAAGAGATTTGAATGAATGCAGTCAGAGCAATTACCATTTTTAGCACCTAGGGAATAAAAGATTTTAGTTTAAGGAAACGTCAGATCTCATGTCTGTGTTTTCTTTTCATTCGCTCTTAGTGTCAGTGTGTTCTGTTTTAAAAAGTAGAAGTGATAATGACTGCCATGTGTAAACTGTGATATAGAGAGAAACGATTATAGAGATTTTTTCTGTTTTTAATGAAAAAGAGGTGTGTGAAGGAGGAAAGGATTCTTTCTAAATGTTAACCTTGAAAGCCTACTGTTGATTGGAATAATCATTTCTGTGAAGCAAATCAAAGTCTGTAAAACAGAAAATTATCACAGAGATTATTCAGAACCAGACTAAGGGCCTGAGCCTGTGGGGCCAACGTCAGTTTCTCTGAGTGACTGGTCCGCCCTCGTCGGAGTTTTTGCCTTCAGTAGATACCGGAAAATTACATACACGGAAGGGACACATAACTGTGTCTTCCAATAAAGGAATGAAAACAGCTAGTTGATTTCTGATGTTTTCAGCTAACCAAGGAGGCTGTTTTCTAACCAGCTCAGTTACTTGGGAACAGAGAAACACTTCAGCACTTCGAAGCAGATCTTTGACTCTGCAGGGCTGACCGAGCCAGGGCTGCCTGTGTGAGCAGGGGCGGGACCTCAGGCTCTGGACTCCGGTCCTGGGCGTGCCTGAGCCACCAGGGCACTGCCAGGCTGCCTCTCCCGCTCCTTCTTCCTCAGACTCACAAACGCAGAGAGGCTCTTTCTGGGACTGCTCTAACTTTGCCTTCGTTGCTCGCCCAGGGCTCTCCGCAGTAAACAAGAACCCCGGTTCCACTGACTGCAGCTTCGGGGAGCCCGGAAGAGTTCAGACACACTTTCCAACAGTGCAAGGCGTAGACTTTTCTTTAGCTTGGTCCCCGCTACAAAAAAACACATTTTAAAAGTCTTTGGCTTCTGATGACAAAGCAAAACACCATCCCTCCTTAGAACAGTGAGATCTGTTGGGTGCTTAGTGAAGGCAGTATAAATACCTGGTTTCCAGAACCCAATTACATAAGCACAGGATGATGAAGAACCGCCTGGGTGGTATTCATGCGAAAACTTCTCGGATTCTGTTGACTCCCAAGTTCAACACATGGCAACCATGTGGCAAGACTAGGAAACCCTGTCTGTGATATTGTCCCTGCGTTCAGCCAGGTGTGGTCAGAGAAGGGTCAGTCTGGACCAGCGCCTGCCCGGTGGGGGCATCAAGGTTATTTGTTGGATGGATGAACACGGTGCTCCTTGTAATCGACGGCGAACAGCTGAACGACAGTGCCAGCTCTGGAGCGGACCTCGACTTACGTGGTGTGTGGACCACAAGAGAGCTTTCAGGAACATCAGGGTCTGCAGACCAGGTTTCAGAGAGGGAACCTTGGGAGATTCGCAGGAGTGGGTTTTCGTGGGGCTGTGCTCGCCTGCCTTAGCTCGCTGGGGGCTCTCAAGCAGAAATGTTCATATGTCTATTCAGATTAGCCCAGAGGGCAACATTAGAGAGTAGGTGGAGGCCCCATGAAGATTATGGGCTGGAGCCACAGCGTCGTCATTAACAAATATGACTCAGGTTATGACTCTGGACCCAGGTAAGCGCCGTTGAAGGCCTTGAGTGAGCCAGCTGGTCTGCCTAGTCCAGCCAGGTGTGGGGTGGAGGAGAGCTGCTCTTCCGAATCCCACTTCTGAGACGTATCTGCTACGGGCCATGCAACGTTCACTAAGCCCCCTTAACGCGCCCTGCTCTCAGAGGCTGCTACCGACTCGGCAGCATTCTTGGGGAGACCAAGTAGATCCTGCGTGAGAAGTACGGGGCATGTAGTGGGCGCAGGTAGGAAGGAGATTTCACACGGGACTGTTTGCCTGTCTTGTCTGAGATAGGACTTCACTGTGTCACTTTGTGATGATCCTTTGAATTACTTGGTGTACTTTCTGCATTGCTTAGTGATAAAAATGATAACAATCTTTTTAAAACACTTAAACCTGCTCCCTGGCCAGGGAGCGGACCCACAGGGCACAGCAGACCTCTCCTGTCCCCCCACTGCTCCCCTCAGCAGTGTGTTTCATTGGATCCGCCTGTTCTGCTCCCCGCTCTGTCTCTGGTGACTCCGCTCACCCCCCGCACCTCTGGCCTGTACCCCAGCTCTTGTGTGCATAAATAAATAAATTTTTAAAAAAAGAGAGAGCAGTAGAATCAGGGCTTCCAAAGCTGGGAGAGCTGGAAATAGGGGGTTGTTTAGTGGGTAAAGTTTCAACTTACAAAGTGAAAAATCCTGGAGATTGCGTCACGATGATGTGGACATACTTTTAAAAATGGCTAAGATGGTCGGTTTTTTATCATGCATATCTTACCACAATTATAAAGTGAGTTTTACATTATTTCATGAAAAGGAATTTTTTAAAACTTTTCTTTTATGCACACAAAAGCCGGGGTACAGGCCAGAAGTGGGGGGTGGTGAGAGGACTCACCAGAGACAGAGCTGGGAGCAGAACAGGCAGATCCACAGAACACACTGCTGAGGAGATCAGTGAGGAGACAGGAGAGGTCTGCTGCGCCATGTGGGTCCCTCCCTGGCTGGGGATTGAACTCACACTGCAATGGCTGCGGATGTTTCACAGTGCAGTGTTCAACCCCCTGCATGACCAGGGAGGCCCTGAAAAAGAAATTTAACACATTTAAACACAAATACTTCTCTTTCTTTTTTGTCCAGTACTGTCAGTCTATTCCAAGGTATCCATATTATGTGCTATCATTCATGTTTAAGAATATCCTTCATTTCTTCTAGTGTCTACTAAATGTTATGTAATTTTCAGGATAACACATGGGTTGCAGTGTTGCAGGCTTCTGAACTGGTGTTTTATTTTATTTTATTTTTTTAAAGATTTATTTATTTATGCATACAAGCACTGGGGTACAGGCCAGAGGTGTGGTGGGGTGAGAGGAGTCACCACAGAAAGCGGGGAGCAGAACACGCAGATCAACTGAAACACACTGCTGAGGGGAGCAGCGGGCACAGCAGGGGAGGTCTGCCGCACCATGTGGGTCCCCTCCCTGGCCGGCAGCAGGGATCGAACGCATGCTACAGTGGCTGCGGTCTGCTTCATAGTGCGTTGCTTAACCCTCTGCATCACCAGGGAGGCCCTGAACTGGTGTTTTAACAAAAATTTCTTAGACCCTGATGAGCTCCAGAGGGAAGGTCTTGCATTCTCTGAAATCCGAGGCGACATTGTGCGGTGCTATGTTCGCACATCTTTCAGGAAAGAGAACCCATCGCTTTGAGTGCACACACAGACACAGACACGGACTCCTCGAAGGCTCCGGGACCTCCAAGAAGATCAAGAACCACTTGTGTTAACGAACTTCACAGAAGCCCAGGAGATGGCTGCTTCCCTGTTCAGGGCTTAGAGGAGCTGTGTCCACGTGTCCCCACACTGCTCCCGAGGAGTAATTAATGACGGCCTGCCGTGTGCACAGCGGGCACAGGCGTGTGTCGCTGGGTCAGCATGCTCAGGGCTCTCTCTGCCCCCAGCAGAGGCGGCAGTGATGGAGCAGGTGCATGCTCGCCTCGTGCGAGGGTGCTGTAAAGTCAGACGCGGAGCACAGCCCCGGGGAGGATCAGAACTCCAGACTCTCTTGACAGGCTGGAGACATGAGCACACATCAGCCACAACGCGGCCGTCAAGGCCGAGCAGAAGAGTAAAGAGCAGGGCAGTACCACAGGCCGCGCACTGAATGGGAGAAGCCTGGCCAAGAGAAGGCGAACGATGAGCCGCAGGCCGGGGGCGAAGACAAGGTCAAGCTCTCATGTTGGAGCGTGCGCTGCAGAGGAGCGGCACCAAGAGAAAGGGCATCTTCTTTTCCACAGATGCTCTCGAATAACCGCACTTCCTCTGCTCTGTTGAATGTTGACGCCCCCAGTGGTTATGTCGCTCACCGTTTTATTCTCGCGGCAGGGTTCTTGTGTGCGGCCTGTTGGCACATATGCCCGGAGTGTGCATTAGTTGTGCGCGTGTGTGCACTCAAGTGCATGTGTGCCAGGATGCGGGGTATGTGCTTTGGCAGGCCTCTAGAGCTTTAGAGGGATGCCTGGGGGACCTGGAGAAATCATGCAGGAACGGAGAGCAGGCGATGAAAAGAAAGGGAGTGTGGGACTTGAAGTCGTTTTCTCAGATAACACAGAAGCAGCGCTGGCAAGTGCCCAGGCGGCCCGGCTGGTGGCTCTGCGCTGGGGCTGAGCGCCCCGGAGGGAGGAGGACACTCAGGCGTTGCTAAAATCTCTGGAAAATGCCAATAGCTGGATTACCTGTACTGAAGATGATCTGAACAAGTTGGAGTTTTGCGTTTCAGAGTCACTCTTGTTTTCACGTTTAAGATCAATTTTACCAGCTGGGCACCTCAGCTCTGTTCCTAATTTTAAGAGACTCTTCTTAGCCCTTTTGGCAACTGGAGTTAATTAGATCCAGATCGATGAAGTTGTGAGTTAATTATCGTGAGTGCTCGGACAGGCCATCTCCCATGAAGCACCAGTCACATCTCTCAATACACACAGTTTCTACAATCAACATTTGAACAAATCTGTTTTGTCAAAAGATTCTTTAAATCTCAGACTTAAAACCCAGTCGTCCTTCAAGCGCATACAGGAAAACTTCAGATGCGGCAGCAAAATCAGTCACCGGTTAGCATGAAACTCGCCTTTTTGAGGAGACACCAAGTCAGTACAACGTTCACTTAAACTTCATCACTGGTGTGAGCTAGCTGTGGGCCTCCTGTTAGAAAGGATGACAGAGGCTGTTCTCTACGTGGCTTCTGTTCTGAGTCTCCTGCTCTTTCACAGTCTTCATTTCAACTTCGAACTTTAGGCCTACAGTCTGTGCTTGGTTGTTCATTTCCGGCCAGGACTTTTGAGAAATGTGCATCTCTCCATACATTTTAGGTAAAGTTTCTCAGGAGGCAGAAGAACTTTCCAGGGCACTTTCCTGAGGCAGTGATTTCTGGTTTGTTCTGTAACCCCTGCGTGCCTGCTCTCCCACACCTGTGTCTCCCACCGCCCCACCCCCGTAGAGCTGTTTGTGATGTCACCGGGCCCCCCGGACAACCCAAGAGAACACGCCCCTCAAAATCCTTGTCACAACGCCACCTGCAAGTCCCTCTGCTGCAGAAGGGCACATGTCCACGGTTCAGAGGATCAAGATGCGCTGTCTTGGGGGAGCCTTCATTCCGCCAGCGTGATCAGTTCCCAGTTCAGCCGGCTGGACGGTCACCGAAAGATGTGTGATTCCTCACGAGTCTAGGGGCTACCCCAGGTGAATGAGGTCTTCTGGCGGCCACCGAGTCCTTGCCCTAATGGGCGTTTTCCTCAGAGAGAGGAGAGTGAGTGAAATCAGAGAGGAAATCAAATCTGTCGCCGAGACAATGTCCCGCTGACGAGTGAGAAGCCGGCAGACAGGGCTGGGCAGGGAGTGACAGGCGGCTGCTTTGCAGAGGGCCATTGCTAGAGGGCACCTGAAGGACCTCAGTCTGCCCAGAAAGGTCAGGAATGAGAAGACCGCTGCGTAGACTCCTCGGGGTGGGGGCTGCAGGCAGCACACGACCACCATGTCCCCCATGGACATGGGGCTGAGCCGTGGTGGTGACAGAACGAGGGTGGCTGGGGCTGGGGATGATGTAGCACGTGAGGGTGGGGCCAGGGGAGGCCAGAGTGGTGAGCCGGGCACAGCGCCATCGTAGGCGACAGTAGGAATGTGGAATTTGCTCTAGGGAAGTGGGGAGTGACCAAAGACTTTGGTTTGGGGATGGCTATCACCCTACCCCATGCTCTGATAAACCCTCTGGGTGCCGTGGGGAGACCAGGTTGGGAGGGGCAAGTCAGAAGGGAGCTGCAGCCAAGTTTGAGCATGAGGGGGCAGCTGGGCTTCCTGCGGGGAAGACGGGGCAAGGCAGGCCTCACCCTGAATCACAGGGCTGGGTGGGGCTTTAGCGCACAGACCCTCAGAGCGACGGTGAGTCTGTGATGCCTGTGAGAACGGCGTCAGCACGAGTCAGCTTTCCCCTGCATGTGCGCTGTTTCCTCAAGCTGCTCTGTGGTGCAGCCGCAGCACCCAGCGGTGGTCACACACCGTCTCACGGAGCCAGCTCACGTGCTGCTTTGGAGAGCCCCCGGCCAGCAAGCTGGCTGCCCCTTCTCTCTGCAGGCCCAGAAACTTGTCTGGACTCTCCAGGGGGAGCGTGGCTCCTGCCGAGCTCCAGGGCTGCGTGCGTCTTATCACCTCTGTTTGCCGGCCGGAGGACCCGGGTTCAGAAGGACCTGCGCTCATCCCCACGAGGACAGAGGCTGACTCTGGAGGACCCGGGTTCAGAAGGGCCTGCCCTCATCCCCACGAGGACAGAGGCTGACTCTGGAGG
>JAGFMF010012193.1:767914-862012 GCA_019455555.1 Galemys pyrenaicus | reverse complement strand
CCTCATCCCCACGAGGACAGAGGCTGACTCTGGAGGACCCGGGTTCAGAAGGACCTGCCCTCATCCCCACGAGGACAGAGGCTGACTCTGGAGGACCTGGGTTCAGAAGGGCATGCGCTCATCCCCACGAGGACAGAGGCTGACTCTGGATCCAGCGCTAGGGAGTGGAGAGTCCAGCATAGGTCACCCAAGGTCAAAGGACACCATCTATCCTGACCTTCATGTTTATTCTCTCGGTTTTAATAAAATGAGGTCAGAGTATTTGCATTAAACTATCCTGGTGAAAAATGCAAAAATGTGCAAACAAAATCAGCCGATTATGTGACTGAGCAAACCTACAGATTGATCACAACTTCCCTTTCTTACATGTGCTAGAAGTTCTCGGGGTAGGCTGCCTCAGCACGCAGACGTACAGTGTGATAAGGGCTCACTGGAGTATTGATCTGTCTTTCACATGGTTCACAGTGTAGGCCCTGAGCTGGTTATTGCCCAAGTTTTCTGCTAAAGGAAGCTATTTTTATCTCCACCCTTTCAGCAGACGGGTACTTTAGTATTTTATAAATGATGACAGGAAAATTACATTACAAAAAAAGTAGCAGAAGTGAACAGGTATGTGGTAGGCTAGCTGGGAGGGAGGGGCAGATGGACTAATATCGAAAGAGAAGGAACAGAAGCAGAAAGAATGAATTCGCCGGCACAGGTCTCCTTCCATGACCTCATCGTGCTGGTGATGCCGATCAATTTCACTACAGGCAATAAATATTAAAATGAAATTTTTGAGTGTCTTATCCAAAGCTTCCTGACATCAATTGTTTTCACAATTTTTCCCTGCAAACACTGACTACCTCTTCATCAATCTTTTATTCCAGCCTATCTTGTTCCATTTCTCTCTTCCCACAAAAAGCTTTTGTCCCCCTTCTATTTTTGATTTTTCCTTCTTAGTGGAGGTATGTGGATATTATTTTACACTCCACTGTGGCTGTGTCTCTATCGATCAGGACAGAAAAAGTGGGTCTGGCGGATGCGCGTGACCTCGGCTGCACACGGCAGAGCTGGCGTGAGTCTGGCTGGGCATGAGGCTTGCTTGGGCGGCTGCCGCAGTGGTGGGCCGAGCTCTGTGGCTTGCACATCCGTTCTTGTCTTAACCAACCCGGCCTGGGACAGGTGTTTTGAGGAGAAGGGAGTTTTCAGCGTGCTTAATTCTGAAATGTCATCTGCACACAATTCCCATTTAACAAATACTGCACAATGTAAACGCACACGGTAGCATCATCATTTCTGACTGCGTCACCGCCTTGATCTCGTGATGCATTAGCAATCACTACTTTGTGTCTTTAAAGCTGAGGGCAGCAGGGCCTTCAATGGCACAGTTTGTTTTTACAAGTGGAGAATATTCCATTAGTAAATTGGATGTGGTTCACAATAGAATTTACCTGAAACTCTTGCATCATTTCCCTTCATGCGTGTATTGTGTTTGAATTTCCTTTTTTCTGTCAAGGTCATATCTTCGTCAGTTAGGGTATGACGCCTTACGGCACTTGATTAGCCTTGACATGTTAGCAAGCTGTATTTTTTTTTTTTTTTACCTTTTCTGTAGTCTAGGATTTAGTGCTTTCCTTCCAAATCCAGCTCAGGCCTCCATTGCAAAGGTACTTATGGCCACTGCTAAGTCTTGTTTCTGTGTGACACGGGTGTGGTGTTTCTGATACTAACTTGTGTTTACCATCCCTGTGTTTTTGGCTTTTCTTTCTTAGCTGAACTATATCCAGCTGGTTTTATAGTTGTGGTTTCCTTTATGGGGTCACAGCAGCTCCCCAGGTAAAGGTCAACTCTAGTTGAGTCTAGATTGGTTCACCTATAGTGGGTTTTTTAAAATAAAAGTCTTGATTTGGCTGCCAACATTTGAAAACTGGTTGATGACGTAAAAACATGGCTTCCAATTTCGCTTGAGTGCAGCCCACGGGGGCACTGATGTATGGAGGTGACGGTCCCTGGATGGAGGCACAGGTGTCCCTCTGTTAGCTTTTATCGCTTCTCTTCCTGGGCCAGTGCGCACTTGCGGTCACGGTGTATCTGAGTGTGATCTTCGGAGTTATGTTTACCCATCTAGGCCATGACTTCTGGGAGTCAGGGGTAGTCTTGCGACTGTTCTCTATTCTCTTGCTGCTTAGCTAGTACCTGACACATAGTAGTTGTTCAATAAGTTAATTTGTTAGAAGCCGTCTTTTGCGTGAAGCTGGGCGTATATTAAGCTTCTTGGAAGCTCGGGGAAAACAATTTCGAAAGAGTTCACACAAATGAAATGATTAATCTTCCCAACTCCTGTCTGAGACCCACCAGGGATGTACAGTATAGGGATTAATTTATAGAGCAGAAAGGATAACGCTTAATGAAACTATTCCCAATTGAATGTTCGGGGAAGATTTAGATACACAAAAAGTAATTACCTCTATTGAAAATTGCCCGACAGGGTTAGCACAAGCTGATTCTTTACCAGAAAGTTCCATGGACTCTCCAGAGCTGGGGCTCCGCTTGAGAGCCGCAGCACACGGCAGATGAGCGTTTCCGAATCAGTGGCCTCCCGGCAGCATCTCCGATGGCTTCTCCACCTCATGGTTATCCAGACGAGGCTTCACTGCAACCACCCACCTCAGAATGCTTTTCTTGCTTCTGTATTTAGTTGTATTTCAAGTATATCACTTGGGGATAAGCGGATTTGTGAAGATTATTTTCCATTTATTTAAAAAAAATTAATGAAACCACCAATCATTTAATTATGTTTTTGAAGAATTGGTTCTCTGCAATGAAATGTCTTCTTCATTTCATGATGAACTAGTCAAAGATTGAGCAAAAAAAAAAAATACAGCATTAATACAAACATGTAGCGCTAAAGTACATATATAAAATATGATTTGGGATGTTGGTTCTTCAGTATACTTAGAAATAGTTGAAAATCACTGTATATTTTTTGACAGGCATTTAAAAATGCACAAAATGACACTCAGTAATCAAATATTAATGACTTGGAGAAGCTAGAGGAAAATAAAAGACTCGGCAGACAAGATGGATTTCACAAAGCCCAATTAGAAATAAAACCACAGATTTTTTTTTTCATGTTCCTTACATTTGTTCATCCTACCTTCTCGTTGACCTGGTTTTTTGCACCCACAATCTACAGTCACTACAAATAAGGGAGGCGCTTCCTCAGGGCTTAATCCACTGACTCAGCAAGAAGTGTAAACATTTGCATATCGAGGAAGACCCAGAAGCATTATACAAAATAGATACTAAACACTTAAAAAAATATTCAATGCTGAAAATGTGTGTGTGTGTGTATAAAATGGGAAAAAAATGAAGCAAAGAAGTCATTCTCTCCCTTTATCATCATACTGTTTCCATGTTCTGACGGATCTGCACTCACAAACCCAGCTGCCTTTCAGCACGTGTCCTGCTGGGCATCTCTCGAGAGAGCGAGAGAGAGGGAGCGGTTTTACCTGTATAACTGCTGATGACTAATAACATACCAAGTTTAAAAGAAGTTCCTCTGATAACCATATGTAATAACTGTACTAAGAAACACAGCGTTTTTATGCCAGGAAAATGGTCTTGAATTAAGAGGGAAACACTCAGCAGACAAAAGCTCCATTCTGCCGTGTGTGCTTCAGCCATCCAAACAGATGAGGTCGGCGAAAGGCAGAGGTGGAAGAGGACAGTGATGAAGGCCGTGCGAGGGAGGACTCCGCCTCCGGAATGCAGAGTCCAAGCAGCGCAGAGGAGGGGACCGCAGTCGGAGGCTGTGCTAGGCCCTCAGAGGGCCCCTCTTTTTGTAAGCCAGTGAGGTGATGCGCTCACTTGAATACACGTGGCACGCGGTGCTCCGTTTGCTTTCAGTTGGGAATTTCCCATCCTCCCATCCGTCTGGATTGGTCTTTATCTTGGAACACGTGAGTGGAACAGTCACATATTCCAAGAGCAAAAGGTCCCCTCAGGGAACCAGAGCCTCCGCCTCCACCTCTTGTGCGCCATCAGCTCGTGTTTCTGGCTTATTCCTCCCGAGTTTGCTTTCTAAAGTTAAGCAGGTAGGTGTGTCCTGGTTCCTTCTGATCCTGTTACTTTTTTTCTTCAAGATTTATGGATTAATGCACACAAGAGCTGGGGCACAGGCCAGAGGTGTGGGGGATGAGAGGAGTTACCAGGGACAGAGCGGGGAGCAGAACAGGCGGATGGACTGAAACCCACTGCTGAGGGAGCAGCGGGCGAGGCAGGAGAGGTCTGTTGCGCCCTGTGGGTCCCCTCCCTGGCTGGGGGTCGAACTTCTGCTGCAGCGGCTGTAGATGCTTCCTAGTGCGGCGCTCAGCCCCTTGTGCCACCAGGGAGGCCCCACATTACTTTTGCACCGCGGTAACATTTTCTCCCAGGGCTTCATGGCGCAGGGGCATAGAGTCGCCACACCAGACCCACAGGCACGGCCTCCTGACCCCCATGAGGCCAGCTAGCCCCTCCTCACTCGGTCAGTTTTCTCAGGTCGTGGAAACTACTGAAAACTACAAGTGTTTCCAGTGATTAGAACGCTAGGAGTTTATGCCTGTAACGTACAATGTCAGGCTTCTTTAGGTTGCTAAGTCCCCAGGTAGACCCAGTCTAGCAGGAGGAGACGCGCGCCTTTTGTTGGCTGCAGAGCAGCGAGCAGTGGCTGACCCACGTCTGCAGTAAGTGCGGGGGTCCTGCACAGCGCCCCACAGCTTCCGTCGGGCCCACCCTCCCTGCTGGTAGTCTCAGTTCTGCAGTCAGATCTGTAGGGCTTGTTTTGGTTTCTTTTCCTCCGCTCTTTGTTCTGGTGCTTTATATTCCGCACATGAGTGAATCATCTGGTATTTGTCTTTCTTCTTTTGACTTCATTAGTGCAACCCCCTCTAGCTCCAGCGTGCAAATCAAAACCATGGTGAGACATCACCTTCAGCCTGAGGATGGTGCGGTCCCTAACGAAAGCAAAGCTCACAAGCGTTGGCAAGGGCGTGGAGAGAGGACCCGCCCTCGTCGGTGGTGGGGATGTCACTGGCCCAGCCCCAAGGAACAGTGTGAGATTTTCTCAAAATATTAAAAATATAGCTATGATTCAGCAACTCCTCTCTTAGCTGTCTGGCCAAAGAAATAAAACCACAAATTTGAAAGGCTACACGCCCGCCTATGTTCACCGCAGCACCATTTACAATAGTTAAGTTATGGAAACCCCCAGGTGCCCAATGCGAGACGCCAGGATTAGGAAGATGGGGCGCTTATACATGACGGAAGACTACTTGGCCACAAAAAGGTGGAACTTGCAATATGTTTCCTCATTCCCTTTCTTCCAGAAGCAGAAATACCCAGCTATACATCACTTTATTATAAACAAAATCTCTCCCTCATCTAATACAGAGACTTTTGTAAGAATAAAGGCCAATTTGGAATAGAATCACTTCACATTGCTCCTAACAATCTTCCTTGTCCAATTCTTTTGCAGTTTAAAATACTCTGTGTATGTTTATTATGCTTTACCCAACCAAATTCTTATAGAAAACCGTGACTTTTAGTGCCCTTTATGCCAGCATTTGAGCGCCTCTTGTGGTTATCAGTACGTGTGTACAGAGCCAACAGTGTGAACGGCCAGGGCTGTTTCGATGAGCCTGCGAAGATGTGTGGAGTTTGAGCTGCCAGAGGGGGAGGATCCGGGGGCTTTGAACAAGCTGCAGGCTGAGCAGGGACGAGGCTGACCCGCCGGAGAGGAAAACCGTGTCGTCAGCTGTGGGGGAGATTTGCTACCTCGGGTGAGGCCACAATAAGAGCTCCTCGAAAACCGGCCTCAATGTTATATTTTATGAAGAAGTTTCCATGGCATAGGTGTCAATGGCTGGGGGAAAAGTATTTGGAAATAGTAGAAGAACTTAACCCGAGGTGATTTAAGTGATGCTAGATTTTCTGTGTTAGGTGCTATTTTGATAAGCTTGTTCTTGTTTTAACATTGTAGCTGAACAAACAGAATTGAATTATCTTTCAAAATATGTGTAACTGGTTTTGATTATTAGATCATGTGTCCAAAGCTACATCCCTACCATTTGTGTGTGTGTGCGCGTGTGTGTGCGCGCGTGCACATGCACATTGGTACCATATAGTACCCACCCATAGTCCTAGAAAGCATGATTATCTTCACTAAAGCTGGGAAAAGGCGCCAAGAGAAGGCTGCAGACAATTACACTCAGCTAGCTGGGTGTGCAGGGCCAGCCTGGCAATGATGGGCGAACAAGAGCGGGCCACCAAGCGACACCAAGCGTCCCAGTTTGCAGTTGCTGGGACACAAGTGACCCGTGCCATAAGCTAACATCTGCTCGGATCTCTTGGTTCTCAAGAGCTGGAAGTGTTGGTTCTCTGCTCAGGACCTCCCAAGGTAGGAACAAGTCGTTGGCTGGCCTCATCTGGGGTGCGGATCATTCTTCCAGCTCAGGATCCCGTCACTTCTAGGCGAGGGATCAGGAATCCTCCCTACCCGAGGATTCCTGCAGGTCTCCGCCCCTGGTCTTGTTGTTCGTGGCCGCAGGGAGGGTCTGCTTCTCGTTGAATCCATTCCGTGCTTCAGATCACTCGCACTGGGAAGAATTCTACTCTAAGGGCTCACATGACTAGGCCAGGCTGAGCCTGGGGAGGCCATTGTCACATTCTTGGAGTTGGCACACGGGGGAGTGACATGCCGCCGTCACAACGCCCTTCCACGCTCAGGAGCAGAGATTCAGAGCGCGGGCTGTTGGGGGGTTTCCCATGCCAGGGTAAGGCAGACACTTCGGGGTGACTGTAGCCATCGGTTTTGGGGTCAGAAAGGCCTTGGTTCAGGTGGGAAAGGGATGAAAGGCTAGAAGCAAACACATCTTAAATAAGGGATCAATAAGACTTGCTGATTGATGTAAGGGATGTAGAAAAGGTAGACAGTCAGCAGTGGTTCAAAGCAAATAAAATACTTGAAGCAATTAACTGAAGCAAGGGCATGAGAAAAGGAGACATCTTTGACCAGAGGTCAGTGAGTTTTGTTTGCGAGAAGTTGGGTCTAACTTAACAGTTGGCTGGGAAGAGAATATTTATTTATGAGGTGGTTGTAAATAAATGCACCGTCACAGCAGGGGAGAGAGGTCAGACGCGTGAGAACAATATGGCAGGCGTCACCATACAGATGCAGCTGAGGTGCTGAGAATGATGATGGGGTTCGAGAGAAATGGCTTAGACATCTGTGAGGGACTGAACTGTGTCCCCCCACATCCACATGTTGAAACCGTAACCCCATTAAGACCATGTTGGGGTGCACAGCTGTGAGGCGGTGACCGCAGCTCAGCAAGACAGTGCGGGTGGCCCTGATCTAAAGGACTGGCGCCTGAGGGGGAGAGGCAGAGGCTGGAGTGTGTCACACAGAAGCAGCCTGTGAGGCTCAGGAAGAAACTGGCCCCCCAAGCCAGGAGGGGCTCTCACCAGGAACAGTCACCCCCCACTTTGGCCTTGGACTCTGGGCCTCCAGAACTGTATGGTCTGCTCCCCCCGTCTGTGGAATTTCATCATGGCCACCCAAACTGGCTCATCAAAACCAAGTACGTTTATAGGAGATGCATTCTGAGGAGCCAAGAAGGACAGTGACACTCTACGAGAAGGCCACTGTGTGGGGAGCTCCGAGGCTCCGTGACTTTGGGCAAAGGACCGGGAACCCCACCTTCCGCTGCGGCAGACCAGGCCTCTGACGGTGGACAGGCCCTTGGGCTCTCAAAGCCCTGAGCACAGGGGACAGTGCCCAGCCCTGCTGGCAGGAAGAGCTTTGTGTGTGTGGTGCCCCTCAGTCTGGCAGACGCAAACTGCTCAGCTCTTCTGTAAGCTCGGGAGCCCTAGGTTAACACGTGTTGGCGCTGGTGGTGTCTGGGTTATGAACCTGGACTGCTGAGGAGAACCTCATAAAGTGAGTCTGCTTCCTCTCACCTCTGAGTGGAAGGGACAGGAGGTCCAGCTCCTTATCGCACTGGGACGATATGGAGGTCCAAAGCCAGTGCTCACGGCCCTTACAACTGCCTAACACAGGAGCGAGCAGACCCAGGGTGCAGCGTGGAGAGCGTGGGTGTGGGAGGAGCGTCTCCCCAGTCAGGCTGCCGCCCTGGTGAGAGCACGTCACTTGTAGAGCACCCAGCTGGCCAGGTCGCCTCGGGGTGAGGACCTGCGGCCAGAGCTGCCTCCCGATTCCCGACTGTCCAGGAGCGTCCGGCTCCCTGAGTGAGAGCCGGCGTTACGGAGCGAGCGTCTGGTCTGCGTTTGGTCCGTTCTCGGGCTCCTCTATGAAGAGTGCATGCGGAACACTTGGAAAAATTCAGGCAGCATATTTCACAAAGTCAAGTAATTTAGCCCAACAAAGAAACCACCATGAAATGAACGGAATCGCCTCCTTCCATCCCTGCGAAGGAGAGCTCATGGGCTTTCACACCGTCTTCACTCTTGGAGACCTACATTAGCTCTAAAAAATGCCTAACTGACGTCAAGGATCGGAATGGATAACTGTCAAATCTCTTTCTGTTGGTCTTTAAGATGCAAAAGCTTTTCACATCTCTGGGAAGTTTAGATGGCACCTGCTAGAAGAGGAGTTTTCAGGGATTAGAAACACCGTGCCCAGAAACGGTTTTCCTTTAAAGACTGACACAGCGTCTGGGACGCAGTCGGCACCCTTCACGTTTGCGTTCCGAGTTTTATGAAGGTAAGTGTGTGTGTCTGACACTATCGTATCATCTAGGGGAGGCAGTTTCATAAATCATTTACTGCCTGCCGCTGTGTTTCTATAGGGCTGTACATGTGCTCAGTATATTTTTGTTTGAAAATGTTTGTATTATTAAAAAAAGGGCTAGCAGAGATTGTAAGGCAAGCAGGAATGCTGCTCAACACCGAACACGCCCGAAAAAGCCATGAATCTTCCTTCTGAGCGTCACGCAGGCCCAGGTTCCCGAAGGCAGCAGGAAGCTTCTAGACGCAGCCGAAGAGGCCGGGCGAAGGGAGTGGTGACGGACTGGTTCGAAGCCCCGGGAAGGGTGTCCAGGCCTCGGGGGTCGGAGGCGCCACTACTGTCGTGAGGCCTGCGGGGCAGAAGCACCAGAAGCAGGTGTCCGTACAGCATGCGGCATGGGCCGGAGGCGAGAGCCGTGTTGGGGCCGCGGCCGAACAGGGAGCCGGAGGGCTGGCAGGCGGAGAAGGCCTTCAAGCTCCTTCTCCTCCCCCTGCCCGGCCCTCTGCCCCCCTTCCCACCCACGCGCTCCCCTCCTCTCCTGCCTCCCCTTCCATCCTGGCTCCTTTGCCCAGCAGCCTCCGGTTCCTCCCAGTCCACACCCAGCCGGACTCCGAGGACAAGAGAGAAGGGGCCGGGCTGCGTCTGTGGCCGTCAGCGCCAGGGCTTAGCAGGCAGGGGAGGCTGGGCCGCGGGGCTGGGCAAGGGGGTGAGGATGGACACGACTGGGCAGGACACGACCTCAGAACTCCAACAGGCGCCCTGCTGACTCCAGGCCTCGCGCCGTGCCGCTGATGGGACCGCTCGCAGAGCTGGGGCTGCTCTTTGCCCCGGAGAGTGTGGTTGTGGCTGGGGCTGGGGCGGTGGCCGGAGAGGGCAGCGGATGAGCAGGAGGGACGAAGGACCCACAGGACACGTCACCTTTCAGATAAGTGGACTTCTGCATGGTTTACAGAAACGCCCTTCTCCTCCTGCGGACTTTCCAGTTGTATTTTGCCCTGACAAAGAATCTAAGAGCCCAGGAGAATGTGTTGCCGGTTCCCTGCAAACGGCCGGTGAGCAGTGGCAGGCCGTGCCACAAAGTGCACAGATGTGTTCTCGTGACAAGTCGGACGCGCCTTTCTCAGTTTCTTACTGTGATGACATCTGATGTTTGACAATTCGTTGGTTCATTCAGAATGCCGGAATCCCTTTCCAAACGCGGTCCTGCAGAATGGAGGGGACGGGTGTGAAAAGTCCACGGCACGGCGGGACGGGTGACCTCGTGCAGATGGTCTCGCTGGGCCTTTGGTGAGTCACCACGGCCGCCAGGCTCCCGTAGCGTCCGTCCGTGTGCTTGCCACAATCGAAAGAGGTGCGAAGCTGGCTGTCTCGTGCGTCTTCCAGATCGAGATCAGCCGGTACAAGCATGGCTTGTGGGAAACAAAGACGCTGGAGCAGCCAGCTGAGTGCCAGGTTGTTCCTGCCGCAGCTGACCCAGAGGCTCAGACCGTGACGCTGAACGACGTCAGGTGATTCCTTTGGACATGGCCTCCTTGCCTGGTGAGCCGCCGGCAGCTGGCCTGGCGCTAACTTCCCTGAGGAAGGTGTGGCTGGATGCGCCTCTTCACAGGTCTGCAGGTGGACTCTATCTTAGTTTTCTTCTCTATTTTCTTGTAGGTGTGTCCTAGTCCTCTCACTAGAAAGCTTTCTAAAGTGCCTAAGTCAATAGCCTGTTCTGCTGGGCAGAACAGGTGCATGAGGTCTCAAGGCACTTGAACCTCCTGTAAGTTACTTCCGTGAGTGCTTTGCCACAGTGTCATTGGCACCTAGGAACCTGCTTGGCAACGGCTGGTTCTGTGGGTGTTGTGAAGACCTCAGTGGGGGATAAACATTAATGAATAGACGAATAAAAATGGTATATAGACAAAAATTAAAAATAATAAAATAAGAGGGAGTCTGAGTGAGTCTGAGGAGGGTGAAAGTTGGAGGGCAGAGGAGAAGGAAGAGGAGAATTTGGCCTGGTGCTCTCTGGCTTGGCGCCTCACTCTCCCTCAGGGAACCTCCCAGACTCCGGAGAACCTGGCCTTCCGGGGACCTCTCTACCGGGCTCCCAGCTGGAGCATCTTCATTCAGGCAGGTCATGGCATCACTCGAGACCTCACCTACGGACCTAGGAATTTGTTGTGGGTCCGTCCTCCTTCAGGCGCCCCTAGCGCCTAAGACCCGTGATGTGGCGTGCGCTCTTCTCTGCCTCTCCACCTGGCCCATATCGGTCCCCAGCAAGCACCATTGATCCCCGCTCCCCACCCTGACGTGTTCATTCCTTTTGTAAGGTACGCACGTGCAGACCCAACTTTGGAATTCCAAAGCTGCTTTTCTTGTATCGTCACTTCATTTACACTTCAGTTTTAACTCCCATCCTTTTAATCCTGTGAATTAAAACTTTGGCGCCTTCGGGTGAACATCCATCCAAAATTCAAGGGTCTCGCCCCCTCCTTCCTCTCCGCCCTCTTCCTCAGGTATGGATGACCAGGCCAAAGGCCTCACCTGTTGCTCAGGAGGGACTCTGGTTTGCTGGGGCCTGTGTCTCGCTGTCCTGCACTGAGGGGAAGCTGGTCGCTGGTTTCCTACCCGCAGTCTGCCGCTGGAGCGCAGGGCCGGCCGCTCGGCCTCCAGCCACCTGCTTCAACACGCTGACCTTTTCCGGCCAGCGTCCTGTGGCGAGGTGGGCTGGCTCAGCCTCTTGGTCCTTCTCCTGCCAGCTCCCGTCCTGCATCTTCGGCCCCCACAGGCGCCTCAGGACTGTGGCATCGAAACTCCCCATGAGCTCACCCACAGGACCCTGCTGCCACCATGGGAGGAGACGTCCGGAGACCCTCTCCCTGCAGATGCTGAGAGAACACCTTCACGGCGCTTCATTTACTGAAGCCTGGCTGCGTCTCTCTAGGGGGAGCCCTGCTCTGCCTGGGGAGTTGGGCCTGAGGGTAAGTGGACACCAGTCGTGAGGTTCTCACCTGCCCACTGAGGTCTGAGCTCTCCACGCACACCCTCCGTCGCCTCAGCTGTCGAGCTCATCAGCTGTGTCTTCTCAAGGCCTTACTGTGGTCCGTGCCCTTCACACTCAGCTCTCCCACGGTAAACTCTACCCAGACCTCCTACAGCTGCCCTACTCGCCGACGTCTTCTTAGAAGTCCAAGTTCAGCCATTTGAGCCTTGGCCTGGAATTCTTTGTAAGCTTCCCAGCCCTCAGAGACTCTGCCTGAGGGCCTCGTCTTGAAGCAGAGCGTGTGGGGTAGGGGAGGGCGAGCCAAGGAGACGACTCAGAGGTCATCTTTCAGAGCACGGTGCTGCTTTGCAGTGTTGCTTTGTGTTGCGTAGTTGAATGTCTTTGAAAGATGGGTCGGTTCACAAATGACCAGACCTCTGGGTGATAGAAGGGGCGCGTCTGAAAGGGGCTGCTCGCCCATCACACATGACTCATCAGTTTGCTCAGTCTCGGGACATCTTGTGCATCCTCAAGTCTTTATTTCCTCACTAAGTCCCAACGCCAAAGCATCTCCTCACAGGAAGGCCTGTCGAGGGCGCTGTCCTCCAGCTGCATAACCTCAGGGAGACATAAAAGGAGGCTTTTTAAAGGGAAAAGGGAACGCGCTCTCAAGGCAGGTCTTTTATCTCTCCGCAGAGCTTTCCTCTGTCGGTCTGACTTTCAAAAACATCTTTCATCTTTGACTCAACAAGACTCCCTCACCTGCCTTTCAAACAGGATATTAGTGCATAGAAAACAGGGACTCCTGTTTGTGTTCAGGGCTCCCTGAGGCCAGAGGGGTGGTGGGCGGCTGGAGAGCACCCTGACCCCTGCTCTCCTCTGCCTCCCCTCTGCCTGCAGCCGGCGGGAGTGGAGTGCCAGTGTCAGCCGACGCCAGTGAGGCTCTGGGGCAAGTGCCTTTGCAGAGGGGAGCTGGCGGGGGCAGATGGTGCTGATGGTGTGGCGAGGGAGGAGATCTCGAAGCGGTGTTGTGACCCTAGTAAACCGGTCATCAGAGGCCACGGTCCCCCGTTGGCTCTGTCAGCAGTGCCATTTTGACAGTAACACGTCATATCCTTCTTTATCCTCTCGGGTTTCCAGGCTTGTGCTCGCTGTGCCTGTATCTCCGCAGACACTCAGCTTATTGCGGCTTCTGGGGTCTGGGGACTGAGCCGTGGTGCTGAGCCGTGGCGCGCGTCCTCTGCTGGGAACACGGGAAGCTTCCTCATGCCTCTGGGTGGGGTGGTCTGCTGGTGTGCTCTGAATAAGGGTGCACTTAAGGCTTAAATCTGCCAAAGCTTCGAGAACGAGCCTTCCGCTGGCTCAGCCGGCGACGCTGGTTTTATCTTCACTTTTAGATTTTTCCTGATTCCTTTTGCGATGTTTAGGAAGTCGATGAGCGCCTTGGCCCAGACACTGCGGGCCCTCGTTCTGCGATGTCCCTGTCGGAGAACTGCCACTGACTCTCTTCTTCTCCTGCGTTGTTAGGACGCAGTTGAAAACACTGAGGACGTTCGCAAGGAGGACATGGCCACTGGTGCTTTAACGTAGCTCTTTTACTTTGTTTTAAGAATTATTTCTTTGTTTGGAATGTGAGGTCTGCTGTATTCCGAAAGATTTGTGGCATTAAATCTGTTTCCATGTTAGTAACCCAAATGATAAATATATATATGAGGCATTTACACCTTTGGTGAGAAAGATTTATTGATGTTATTGTCACTTAACTCCACATGCTAGGTTATAAAGGCATTATTGGAAAAAATCAACCTTAAAATAGGAAATAGAATGAATTTTAAGTCAAGAATTTAAATAACATTCAGAAGAATGTGAGTCTGATACTTTCTGTTGGATTCATTTTTATTTCCACAAAATGATTGATCAGTGAAGAAACCGGTCAGCTGCAGAATAGCCGCCTGGGCCTGATGTTTGATAAGTCTGTTGATTGTGCTTTTGGTAACCTGATACTGTGTCTTAGCTGCGTCAAACACCTTCGCTTGGTCTCCTCCAGACTTGTTTATTTTATTTTATCATTTTTAAAAGGTTTGCTTTTTATTTATTATTTATTTATTTATTTTACTTTTTTAAAAAAGATTTATCTATCGAGGCACACAAGAGCTGGGACACAGGCCAGAGCCATGGGAGGTGAGAGGACCCACCAGAGACAGAGTGGGGAGCAGAACAGGCAGACTGACTGAAGCACACTGCTGAGGGGAGCAGCGGGAGGCAGGAGAGGTCTGCTGAGCCCTGTGGGTCGCTCCCTGGCTGGGGATTGAACTCGCGCTGCAGTGGCTACAGATGCGTCAGCGCGGGGCTCACCCTGCTGCACCACCAGGGAAGCTCCCTCTGCACGTTGTCAGCCCCTTGGTGCGCTGGGTGTGAGTCCAGAGAGATTCTAGCTCTGCCAGCAGACCTTGCGCACAGTTTGGGAGTAAGACAAAAGCTGAGAGAGTTGGCTGGGAAAAGCGTGAGCAGGGAGCGCTGGGCCGCCCAGGAAGGCTGAGCCTGGGGCATGTGGGTTCCCCCTGCTGTTGGGAGGGAGCCCCTCCCTGTTGAAGTGGCCAGCTTGTGTCACTGTGACCTCACTATGTGTGGCACGTCAGCCATTTTTCTTTCGCTTTCCATGATCAAAGCGAATTTCCCCATGTTCCATTCCTTCACAGGCGTTTCCCTTGATGATAGCCAAAATCTAGGAGTTTGCCCTCAATGCCTCTCCAGTTAGTACTTTGGAGCAGAGGAGTCCTGGCAGAGCCTGACAATGTGTAGAACGCCGCTGATAACGGCCATCCCAGCACCGAGTCCAGTTCTGCTGGAATTGGCATTACCTTCACTCCCAAGTCTCCGCTACACAAACAATGTCACTGAGGCTCTGACCTATCAGAGAAGCGTAGCATTCTACAGTTGTATTCTGAATCTATCCGTGAGCAGAAACTGTGCCGTTGCCCCAAAAATGTTTCTGCTCTGTGGTCAGCTGGCGAGCTGAGCTGCTTCCTGCAGACCCATCGGGCCTGTGCCGTGTCCTCCCGGGAATCTATGGGCCTCCCAGCCCCCCGCTCGGTCCCCAGGTCAGACCCCCTACTGACACACACCTCGGTTCACAGATGCTCTGTCGTCACTGCCCAGGGCTTCTGAACCCGGAGCGCCAGGTAGCACGGCTTTCTGGGGCAGCCTAGACCAGCCTGAGAGCGCACCTTCTGTGCCTCTAAGTTCTGCCTTTGTCATTGCGTTGGGCACAGAATGAAGCACGTTGTGGAGGTGCTAACTTTGTAGAGATCACTCATTCTACGTCTACTCAGGCAAGAATAGTAAAGAAATGTTTTTAGAACATGATAAACCTGCCTTCAATTTCAGTTATTTATCTTTGGATAAATGATGCATATTTTTGATCTCAGCTTTCAAGGACTGATTCTGAAGTTTAAGATGAGAGAATGGAGATAAAATGCTTGCTCCGTGTAAAAGCCAGCTACTTCCCAAATGTTAAAAAAACAATAACAGCCAAAACCCCTCTCACTGCAGGAGAGAACTGACTTTGCTAATGAATGCCTTATCTGGGGCTTTCTCAAAAAGCTGGATGTTGTCATAGCAACCATCCAGACCACAGAGTCATGGTTATTAAAATCTCTTCACTTTCAGGAAGACCCAGCATTTTGCTTCTGGAAGAGATGGATTAGGAGCTGGCAGCCCGTGCAGGAGCTGTGCTGATCCCGGGCGATGAGTTTTATTGGAGGCAGCATTGCATGTAGAGCGGCCGTGGGTTAAGAGTGCATGAAATGGGCTCGAAACGGTGGTGAAGTCTTGGGCAGGATGAAAAGACAGACCCATGATAAGGAATGCGGAGTGGAGGGAAGGGCGGGTTTCTGGGCAAGGAAAGAAGGCCAAGGCCGAACCCATCAAGATAAGTAAAAGCAAAAAAAGCGGGAAGAAAACAAACATCAACACACGTTTGCAAGGACAGGGGCTAACAAGTCACCAGAAAGAAACCCTCCCGCGGCCGTGTACAGATTTACAGCCCGTCCCAGCAGGGCGCTTCTGCCAACATGTCGTTTAGCGTGGCTAGCTGATGTCATTTCTGACCTTTAGCTGTGCGGGGCAGTCTGGAGAGCCCGATTTATACTCCAGAGCTCAGCGGAGTGGTTCTGCTCTGCTGCCGACGACCTGCGGGCCACTTGGTCACGTGGCCCAGGCTGACACCTGCGAGCGCCCACTTCCTCTTTCCTGTAATTTACCCCTCTCCCACCAGCTCTGAACCACCGCTTTATGACTGTTGCGGTCTGTCTGTCTGTCTGTCTGTCTGACTGCGACCTCAGCAGCAGCCTCGGCCGGAAGCTCGGCCACCTCTCCCTGCAACCCAGCAAGGAGCTGCCACACGGGCGCCCCCACGAGCAGCCAGGGCCCCGGGGTGGAGAGGCCTCCAGGGAGGCACCACGGGCTCCGCCACGGCGCTTCTGGGCCCCGGTGAGATCAGAAATAGTCTGCGGTGCTCGGTGAACCGGGTGCTCGGGACAGATCTGGGCATCAGCGTCCCCCGCTTCTCCAGCAAGCCGCGTGGCCTGCGGGGCCACAGCAGATGGAGATGCTCCTGCCCACACCTGCCGCGACAGTGCGGCCTCCTTGAAGACCCGGGCGAGGCGGAGAGTGGCTGTGGTGAGGGTCTGGGCGCTGCTGCAGCTCCGCCTCGGTGCCGGAGATGAGTCAGAGGTGTCCTGGTCTTGAGCTGTGCTGTCCTTATTACCAGGTCGCGGTTCCAGCCTCCCAGTCCTCCTGCGTCTCATCAGAGCCACCCAGCAACAGAGTCGTGTGTTTTACTTTATCCTTTTTTTTAAAGATTTATTTATTTACGCACACAAGAGCTGGAGTGCAGGCCAGAGGGGCAGGGGTGAGAGGACTCACCAGAGGCAGAGCGGGGAGCAGAACAGGCAGATGGACTGAAGCACACTGCTGAGGGGAGCAGCGGGGAGGCAGGAGAGTCTGCTGCGCCCTGTGGGTCCCTCCCTGGCCGGGGATTGAACTCCCACTGCAGTGGCTGCAGAAGCCCCACAGTGCAGGTTCAGCCCCTTGCGCCACCAGGGAGGCCCTTCTATATCTTTTGGGTAAGTTTGTGTCCTAAAATTTGTGACTCTAGTTTGTACTGTAATTTGAAGATTTTAGAGCATTGTGCAGGTAAGAGCGTTCTCTGTGGTCTTTCATTTCAGAGAACACTGATTTCATGTAATGGGCAGGAGATTGGCCAAGACTTATATTAAATGCTACTGCAATTTGTTATACTTAGAAAATATTTATAAATATGTATTCCATATACTATATATATCATGTCATTGTTTATATGCAAACGCATGTATATGCATGTGTAAACATCTTTTTCTTTATATATAATAATGTATGCATGTATATATACTTCGTGTTTGCATATATTTATGTCGCATTCATAGACAAATATGTATGCATATATACATAGCATATTTTACCTTTTAGAACTTAACAACTTGCAGTAGAGTTTAACAGCAACCTGGGCAAATCTCTCAGTCCTTACTTCTCTGCTCTTTCACTGCGTTCGTCACAAAGCAACGAAGACCTGGGACCCAGCAGCTGCGTGTGAGAAAGAAGATCACACTTCAGAGTCAGAACTCGCAGAGTTCCCGCAGTCCTCTGCTCCGATCTAAAATCCGTGACATTTACTGGAGTGTTTCACAGAGCGTTCTGGAAGCAGAAGATCGCTCATTCCTCTCACTCCCTTCCTCTCTTGCACACGCACACACACACACACACACCAGATCTGTTGAAATAACCTTTCCAGAGTGTCATCTGCTTCAAAAATAGGTACAACTATGAAATGGAAAAAAAAATTCCCTGGCATGAAGCAAACCAGTTACAAAGCTGGGTGCTTGTTTTTTTTTGGCCAGAAAGGGTGAGTGAGTAGCTCTTACGTAAGCAACTGCGTGTAAGTAAACTGGTGCTGCATGTAGGTAAAATGCAGTTTGGAGAGAAGCAACAGCTAATGATGTCAACTGAAACGGACGCCAGCAAAGACCGGGCGTGCAGAACGGGAACCCCGTGTTCTGCTGGGTACCCCGTTTCCTCACATGACCTTTCTGCCCAAAAATAAAACAGGAAGTATTAGGCGTTAAATGCATGTTTTACTTGCAAATGTCTTGCTTGGTGTCCTTTTAAAGAGATCAAGCTAGTGAATGTCTACGCTTTCTTAACTAGTACAGTGTATAAAGTGAAGGATGGACACCCCCACACGCACCTAATGAACGGCCTCGCGCCCGAGCGCCCCGGCGTGCGCTCGCGACAACCGTGAACCGGCGGATACCGCGGCTGGCAACTCGCTTTGGCTTAGAGAGAGCGGCCTCTTCCCACCCAGCGCCCCGCGCTTCTCAGATGCTCGCGAGCCAGCTGCGGGAGAAGCCAGTCGGGGACCCGCGAGCGAGCAGATGTCGGGTCTCTGGGATCCCTGATCGCCGGGGCAGGGCCGCCGCTGCCGCCGTGTGCGCGCCGGTCCGAGGTGCGCGCGAGTCCCGCTCGGTTCTGCAGACTCCACGCGTGCGCTTCTCGGTCCGCGGAGGCCGAGCCCTCGTGTCGTCCGTTTCCCTCGCGGCCGCGGCACCGTCTGCCCAGCACTGACCATCCGTGCAGGATTTCTGAGCCCGCCCGCCCACGCTCCAAGGCCCCCACGGCTCCGGAAGTCCTTTCTCCGTGTTTTCAGTTGTCTTTTAGCTCAAGAATCCAAACAAGGGCTCGCGCTGCGTTGTGCTGACCTGCGTCTTCAGTTTGGAGCCGTCCACACATGCGCGCACGCACACACACACACGCACACACAAATACACATACACAAGCACACACACACACACACACGTCTTTGCTTTTCAAAAACGGACCTTTGCACGATTCCCAGCCAGTACCTTGCAGCACGGGCCACAAGCCGACGTGTTCTGTGGCCTCCTCATTGTGGATTCCGACAGTCGTTTCTTGGATCCTGAACGGTTGTAGCTGCCGGCCGAGCTTCCGCCTGGGGGCCGCCGCCTCCTGACGTCTGGGGGGGTCTGCGGGGGAGGCTTTGGTCTCAGCCGATTCCCAGCACCGGCTCGTCCACCCGCTGCGCACCTGCGGGGATCTGTGCGGCGTGTGGATGTGCGGTGCGGAGGCCCGTGTCCTTGGTGCGTCCTTCTGCCATGCCCCTCGCTGCCGCGCCTCAGCTCTGTCCTCATTCGCTGCTACCAGCCACTTCCACCATGATTCATTTTTTTTTTTTTAAAAGATTTATTTATTTGTGCACACATGAGCTGGGGTACAGGCCAGATGCGAGAGGTGAGAGGATTCACCTGAGACAGAGAGGGGAGCAGAACAGGCAGATCGACTCAGAAACACTGAGGGGAGCAGCGGGAGGCAGAAGAGGTCTGCTGCGCCTGGGGGTCCCTCCCTGGCTGGGGGCCGAACTCGCGGTAGTGGCTGCGGGTGCTTCACAGTGCGGCGCTGAACCCGCTGCGCCACCGGGGAGGTCTGCCGCCGTGATTCTTTGTAATGTTTACTTTTCCCAAACTTGGCCAGTGTGACCTTGTTTATCTTTGACCGTGCACTTGCTTTCTGCGCGTGCACACACACACACCCATACCGCATGCCCGCTGTTCGTGGTTCACAATGCACTTTCTCTAGCTTGGGCCTGGTAGCAGGTGCCCTGGTTCATCTTAGTGGGAAGTGATATTTAGAAGCTTTGCTTTGTTGCTGTGAAGAGCTGACCTTCTAGTCTCTCTAGTGAGCCACTGCCGAGACTGGTGGCTTGGGGAGAACACGGAAGGCACCCCAAGACGGCTCAGAGAAGCACTGCCGGTGATTGAAACAAACTAACCCAAGTGCCCCCCGGGGATATTGATTGAATAGGCTATGATCTATCCACACATCAGATCACTATTTAGTTATGAGAAAGAATAAGGGCAATCTCAGTGTACTACTGTGAAATGAATTATAGGGTGACTTACCAAGCAGGAAAAGGATTATGGTGGAAATGAATATAAAACACTGTCATTTATCTAAGGAATGAATCTAAAGGACACACACATTTCAGCCTATATTACAAAACACGTTATATAATGTAAAGGTTAACCAGAAACCTAAAAAAACAAAAACTAAACTAAAAATTGTTTTTGGGATTTGGAATAAATAGGATAGAATAGAATAGAAGGAAGACTGACAATTTCGTATTTTTGAAATTTGGCTTTAGAAACTTTTAATTATTTTGAATAATTATACAAAGAGTTAAATATTTAAAAAACCAATTTCTGAGAATCAAAGATAAACAAATAACTACAGATGTATTTCCAGTCACTATTCTAGCCACTATATCAAGTGCTTCCAGAGCAGTCACTAGACTACATTTTTTATTAATTTATCTTTTTTTATATCTTTTACATCATCGTGTAGCTCCTATAAAATTCCCATCACCAGTTCACCCGGGAACCATCACGTAGTCCCTTGTCCTCTTTTCTCCCCTGTTTTGATCCCTTAGGCTCCACATTTTAATTCTTGAGAGAGATAGATCCCAAATTAAAACAAAAATAAGAGCTACAAGAACAGGGAGTTTTAGTGATCAATTTGATATTATTCTGAAATGGTAGGCTAAACAGGCAATTACTTATGTAACATTGTAATTGTATTATTTCCAAGATTCTCATCTAAAGGTTAAGATACAAGATGGACGAGATGGTAGATAAGCTCTCTACTGCTCAATTTGATTGGAAGTATCCGATTGAACTCATTATGTACTTTACTGAAAAACAGAAGAGGGTTTGCTGTGGTGAAGGGTGGATTTTAACTCTTAGTGGTGACCTCCATGTCTAGATACACGTGTTGACTCTCAAAGATCAGTACCCGAAACTCATGTAATATTAGAATGCAGTGTTGCTTCAATTAAAACGAACAACCACCACCTAGTTCTGGTCATGAAAAAGACTAACAAACATGGATAAACCCATCAGCATGGACATCCTGGGAGGCCAAGATATGGTCTTTAAATGCCGGTTATTCTTTGAAGAAATGTCTGATTCTAGGTATAGGGAAAAGTTGCTCATACCTTTATCATACCAGTTAGTAAGGAAACTATCAAAGGCTACTTCCCCTCAATTAAGATCCAGGAGCCTATTCTAAAAAATTAGCTATAAGATGGAGCATCAGTAAAATCAATAACTGCAGTGGATTGAGTCTTTAATATGCTTGTATTAATGATTTCTTTATGATACTTTTTAAAATTGAACTTCTTTTCATTGCTGGAAATAACTCATTATGAAAATCTGTAAATAAAATAGAGCATTTGTGCTCTGCTTAGATAGGAAATTTTATTTTAATAGGAGTATCCTACCTAATATGTGAGCAAGAAGTTATAAAACTGAAATGCCACTGCTTTACAATTTACATTAAAATCTTAATGATTTAATGGATCTGCATAGAGGATCAATAATCTCTAAATTGGAGACACCCAGAGAGATGGAGAGGGAGATTGTGAATTAAAAGTGGCATAAGGGAAAATGGAATTAGATAGCAGTGATGGTAGCAGAACCATCACTATGTACTAAAACCCACTGAAATGTACTCTTAAGGGGTGACATTTAGGGTATGTGATTATTCCTTAATAAAAAAATTAAAATAGCAAAGTGACATTTTGTCCAATCACAAAATATGGATCCCATTTGGATTCTCATTCAAACAAATTTAAAAACAATTACCTTTATTAAGCAATTCAGGATGTGAACACAGGGATAGATGATGACATCAAGACTGACAATTGCTTCTTTACACATTGGAATGGTTTTCTGAGTATGTTTTAAAGAAAGGACTCTAGGTTATAGAGACAAATCCTAAAATATTTGCTGAGCATGTCATATGATGTCTCATCTGTGCTTCCAAATACTAGAGAAATTGGAATTACACAGAGCTTCAGGCAGGACAAGGTCACACCCTGGCTGATAGCTGTGCTGGGTAAGAAAGTGGTGGTGTGACATTGTACTGTACTTTGCCTGTGTCTAGAATCTCTGCTAATGAAAAGGTTTTGTCTAATGTATAAGTGCATTGTGTTACCTCAATTTTAAATCCAATCCCAAGGGCTTATGTCTCACCTTCCTCCGTACCTTCTGCCAGGGCAAGAAACTTGGTTTCTGAAAATATCAATAAGCCTAATAATTTTTTGATCTTACATGTCCATAAATGGAGGTAGAAATGCCACTACCAAATGTAAACTTACTAATGAAGTATACCTTTTTCTCTCTGTTCTTGTGTTCACAACAGAATACTTTGATAAGTAGTTACTTGAATTTATTGTATTTATGCATAGATCTGTTAGCAATTTGATAGGTAGTTAGGATGAGTTATTTCTCTTTGCATTTAATTTTAGGGTCTGCATTTTTTCCCCTTTTACTTAATTTTCTTGACAATATGAAACATTTAGTTCAAAAGTCAAACTGTACATAAATATATAGTTAGGAATACCTAACCCACCCTATTCCTTCACCTTCTCTTGACTCTTTCATAATAACCATTTTTATTAGTTTCTACTTTATTCTCTCTGTTTCTTTTTGTAAAAATAGTGGCACATAAATGTTCATATTTCACTTTGCCCTCTGCATAGAAAATCCATGCAATATATTCTATGTTGTGTTACATCTTCTTCACTTTCCTTTTAAGAAAATTTCACTTCAAATTAATTCATAGTGGGCCCGCCCTGGTGGCACAGTGGGTTAAGCAGCACTCTATGAAGCAAACCGCAGCCACTGCAGCACGAGTTCGATCCCTGCCGCCAGCCAGGGAGGGGACCCACATGGTGCAGCAGACCTCTCCTGCCTCGGCCGCTGCTCCCCTCAGCAGTGTGTTTCTGTCAATCTGCCTGTTCTGCATCCTGCTCTGTCTGGTGGATTCTCTCACCACCCCCACACCTCTGGCCTGTACCCCAGTGCTTGTATGCATAAATAAATAAATCTTTAAAAAAATTAATTCATAGTGATCCACCTTGTCTTAATGACAGAATTTACTTGTCTTTGGTAGATGGACATTTAGTTTGTTTCTGGCATTATCTGTTATGAAGAACCCCCCGTTGAATAACCTTGTGCTCATGTCCTTCCCCGTGGAGGTTTAGAATCTGGGGCCACTGGGTAAATGTGTTGTCATTCTCTAATATGGCATCGATCTCTCCCCCACGGGACACACATGAGTTTCTGGGACAGCTCCACCAATTCTGTTGTCCAGCTCTGAAATGGTCTTCATCTGATTGTGCAGAAGGGCACAGTTTCCAACTGTGTTTGTTTTAATTGAAGTAAAGGGCAACATCTTCCCTATTTTACATCTATTTGTACCTGTTTTGCAACTTTACATGTCTTTTACATATTTTCATCAGATTTATCTATTTTTTAATTTTAAGAGCTCTGTATCAGGATTGTACGTTGAAAATAATTTCTCCCAAGTTATCATTTGCCTTTGCCGGTGAGGTGTTCTACCTGGAAAAGACTCTTCTTTATTTCCATGAATCTAAATTTATTAATATTTTTAGCACCCTGATTTGGAGTTTTGTTTTTAAAGACTGTTCCTATATTCAGGATAGACAATGCATTCACATTGCCTCTAGTATATGTAGTGGGTATGTTCTATACTGTGTGTGTGTATATACATGTATATAGTAGATATGTGTGTATATGTGCTCACACACAGAGAGAGAGAGAGAGGGTGTGTGTGTATGCAGGAAACTATTTCAGTATGTGTGATGTCCATATAGACCCAGTGTTATCTTCTTTCAGCTCTCCTTTACTGAAAAACTTAATTTCTCCCAATGATTTGAGAATCCTATCTTTATGTTCTATTATTTTGAGATTTATTTATCTATTTATGCATATAAGATTTGGGGTGTAGGTCAGAGTTGCAGGGGGTGAGAGAATTCACCAGAGACAGAGTGTGGCACAGAACAGGTGGATCCACTGAAATATATTGACACACTGCTGAGGGGAGCAGCGGGAGGCAGGAGAGTCTGCTGCGCCCTGTGGGTCCCTCCCTGGCCGGGGATCCAGCTCGTGCAGCAGTGGCTGTGGATGCTTCATAGTGCTTTGACTAAACCCCTGAGCACCAGGAAGACTCTTTACTCTTCTTGACAGAACTTTTCCAGATATTCTTGTAGGCCTATTTTTCTATTTGAACTTTAGAATCAATCTGTTTAGATTCAGAAAGAAGAAAATCCTATGGCGATTTATTAGGGCAATCTCATTAAATTTAATAACTGATTTTACTAGTTTTGTCTGTAAAGAATAGCACAGTACCTGTCACATAAAAAATGCTCAAAAAACACTTATTCAGTGAATAAAAGAACACTGTTTCATAATCATATTTAGTTACAGAATTATAAAGTGTTCTCTGATCTGTTTTATAAGGCGTCTTTGAACTTATGGCACATAATTATAAAGCAACCAATTTTCCAACTGAAAAGGAGGCCAGTCAGATTTTACATGTTTACGCATGTCCACGCACACACATGGAGGCATGTGTGCATCTCTGCAGTCCATGTACAACTGACCTCGGGTTAGGACTACTTGTCCGGGTGCTTCTCTCTCCTGCACATGCTGGCTTGTACGTGTGGGTTATATTACCCCTGAGCCTGAGCGTCCTGCTCTTTCTTCGCACCCTGTTCTCACAGACCCCCTGTGCATGTCCCAGCTCCTCCGGAGAGTCAGTATAGCAAAGTTTTATTTCTCAAGCCGGCCCCTTGGTTCGGACTCCTCCCCCCGAAGGTGGGTGCGTGTGAGCGTCCGGGACTGTGCTCCTCCTCTGGGGACCTAGGGCTGGCCGGGCCCCTGGCAGAGCAGCACGCAGACCTTAAAGCCGGGAGTTGCTCAGCAGTTCGTTGTCTTCACATGACATAGAAGCTGTTTTTTTGTCGTGGCTTCAGCTTGCGCTGCATCAAATATTTTATAGGTTTAGAAAACTACTCAGCCCAGGCAGGGCTGAGAGATGTCAGATGCCTGTGGGCACAGGGAGTGTGACAATTTGTATGATAATGCTGGGATCTGCCCTATAAAGTAGAATTGATGCCCCAGTTGGTATCGTGCTTTGTAAACGTCTGACACAAACAACTGTGACATGTTCTCTTTATGCTCTTTTATAGTCCGTAGAACCCATTAGGGAAGTTGGCACGACAGATGAGATCTTTCCCTCTTCCATTAATGAGTCAACTGTTCTTCACAGCCTTTGTGCGAGTCTGACTAGTGTCTGACTGGGCGGTTCTGGGCGTTCTGGGGGCCTGGTCCAGAGCCCAGCAGCTCTCCTGGTTCCTGGGGCCTGGGCCCAGAGCTGCGGGTCGGGGCTCCTTGTCCTGTCCCCCCCCACCCCCCCCCCGGGGGCCGTGGGGTGCAGGGTTGCAGAGGGCGCAGGTCTCCTGTGCCCAGGAAGGAGGGGTTGGTGATCTGCAGGGTCGGGAGAGGGAGGCTGCAGGTGGATTCGAGTCCAGATCTCTCGGTGGATTCTCAGCTCAACCACCTTCAGCCTCGGGGGTTACACTCAACAGGCAGGTCGCCTGGACCCCCGTCCAGCTTGTGGTCCCCAGATCGCGGCCGGGAGGCGAGTCTGCCCTCCACGCGGCAGTGACCTTCAGGCAGATTCAGCCTGGACAGTCACCCCGGCGAACCACGCCGTCTTCCTGAACCGCGGCGCGGGTGCGATGCGGACCGTGGTGCCGGAGAAAGGGCCGCGGAGCATCGGCCGCGTTTAGTGCTGGTGCCGGCGACCGAGGCTGCGACCGCGGGTTTCGTGCCAGGCGAGTATCGGCCGCCGTCCGGCTCGGCCCCTCGTAGCTGCCTGGGGCCTCTGTCCACGACCCGACTCCTTCGCTCTTCGGGCGCATCACCCGCGAAGTGAGGGCGTTTCTAGAACCTGCCTCCATGACTCCACGCACAGCGCGGCGAGGGGGCGCTGACTCGGCTGCCGGCCCAGGTTGCCCACGGAGGAGGCCTGAGGCCCAGCGCTGTGTGGCCGTCTGTGCGCCTTGGGCATCCGCAGCGACCCGAGCGCTTCAGTCTTCCTGCTGCGGGCGGCGCGAGTGTGAGGACGGCGTGCGCTCTCCTTCAGGCGGGAAAGCCCTCAGCAGTAGCGGTGGGCCCCGCGGCGGCCTTGGAGGCCGGGGGTGGGGTGGGGGGTGGGGGTTGGGAGCGCTGTCCTGGAGAGGCGCCCTTGGGCGCCCTCTGGGCCGGGGCGAGGAGGCTCGCGCGAGGCAGGGCGTGCCCGGTGCACAGGCCTGAGGACGGCGCAGGTTACTGGCTTTGTGGAGGCCAAATCCGGAGCCCTCCTCAGAGCCTGTCTCTACTGGGCTCTGCCTGAAAGCACCCACTTTGCACCCACAAAACCCAGCTTTTCTTCTTCCCGGCTCCTGCGGTGCCGCAAGCTGGCGGTGCGGTCTCCCGATGCCCACGCTCGCGGTGCGTCTGCCTGGCCTTTGGCCCCAGGGCCGCCAGCACGAGGCCAGGCCACGCTCGCAGCTCACAGGCGCGCTGGCTGACATCTGCAGCCTCAGTGCCCACAGGCCCTGCCCCTCTGAGGCTGGCGGGACCCGCCTGCCTCTCCTGTTCAGAGAACCCCAGCTTCTGGAGACCCTGGCAAGAGGCGGCCTCACACACCACCGCCACCCCCACCACCCCCACCCCCCGGCCTCCTTTTCACCTGGTCTTCTCTGCGTCCTTCCTCTTGTGATAAAGACAAAGAATTTGGGGTGTAGGGACCACCTTCGATCGAGGATGATTTCATCTCAAGATCGCCAACTAATTATATCTACAAATTCTATTTTCAAGCAAGACTGCATTCTGTGGTTCCAGAGGGGTGTGGATTTGGGGGGACACTGACCAGCGCACTAGACGGGTGACCGTCAGTGAGAGAGGGTCGAGCTTTTGAAGCTGCACAGTGTGTGGGGCCGGCCCCCCTGAGCTGCGCCTTGTCCTTGGGCCTCGTTCCTGCAGAAACTCACTGATGTGAGAGCCATCGTGCCTGCCCTCCGCGCTGCCTCGGGCACAAGCAGATCGAGGCGTCGTCAGTGTGCAGCCTGCGGTGTTCAGTGTCTATGAGACGTGCCCGAAACAAGTTACCGCAACCTTGAACAAGCCTATTTGTCTCCTGTACATCGGGGCTGGTTCTGCAGCTGCCAGCACGGGGCTCTGACCCAGACCGGGGCACACCGGTGGTTTCCGTTCTGAACAGGCGGGTGAGTGCACACGGGCTCCCCGAGGGTAAGCCATGCATTAGAAATATAGCTTCAGAAAATAAAGAACCGCAAAACGGATTCTGGCAGAGCACAGCAGAGCCGGTTCTTGGACTCTTGGACCAACAAATGCACTGGGTACTGGAAGGTGCAGAGGGGAGGGGCGGGCATGACAGGGTTAGTGTAGGGTGGGTGTGGGGTATGGAATTGGGAGACTGTGACCCCAGGGTTATACAGACATGCAAATAACTGACAGCAAAAGAAATACAGCTTCAGAGAGATGAGGAGGGGCAGGGAAGGGAGGCGGGGGCGGGAGGAAGAAACAGGGGAGACAGGAGTAGGCCCAGAGACCGCCACATTCTTTTAGAAAGTGGAGTGGAGGGGGGGGCAAATACAAAGAGCCAAACAGGGAGGTAGCACAGACAGTGGCAGACCTCAGCACCTGGCGACTAGCCTGGAAAGAAAAGTCCAAAAAAGGTGTGTGTATTAGTGTTTCTTTTCTCCAGAAATGGCTCCATCGTTGCCAGATATCTTTTCTGCATATTATTAGCAAATGTTCTTTGGCAATAATAAATGTGCTTGCTGAGTTCGGGCAGACAGCGCCGCGGGAGAGAGGTGGTGCGTGAAAGGAAGTCTCTGGAATGACAATCTGCCTGGCTCGCATTCCCCGGGGGGTAAGTCCCTGGCGGGAAGGATCTTGGACTAGGGGTACCGCCTCTCTGTCTCTGTGCACCAGGGGCAGCGTGCCTGTGGTGCCCCAGGTGACCCTGTGCCACCCTGGGAACACCGCACGCTGCTGGTGCACGTCCACTGCTGAAAACTCCTATGCACCTGATCGTAACTCTGACCCCAGAGGGCCACGGAACGCAGCGCAGAGACGTGGCGCACGGGGCTGCACCTGCAAAGCTGACTGTAAAACAGGGTTTTCACGACCAGGGATTGATTTCCCGGGACCCGACTCCCAACGAAAGGGCGGCCTGGAATAAGCGGACCCCGACGTCACCCGCGCAGACGTCATAACCTCTTCCCTCCTGGCGTCATTTCCCGCCTCCAATGCGCAGCGACCAGGCTGGGCGCTCCGCCCCCTTGCCCGTGCGGGTCCGGCCTGGCCTGAGTAGCCGGAGGGCCGGGGTCTGGCGCGGGCGGGCCGAGGCGCGCGGGTCAGGCGGGTCTGGCTCGTTGGCGCGGCCCAGAGACCCGGCGACGCCGTCAGGACCACGGCTGATCTCCGACGGTCACGACCCCCGTGCGGACTTCAGACACCTGAGCGCAGAAGCCACAGAGTAGCTGTCTCCTCAGTGTGTTTTCTAAAGAGTGAGAGTCCAACTCGCAGGAAGTTTTTCTCATCTAATTAATGCAGTTTGCTATTTAATGCCCCCTGAGAACCGTGGCAGGAACGAGTTGGGGAGGGCGGGCGGAGGGCGGCCTGCCGCTGCTGGCCTGCACGCCCTGCCGCCAGCGGCCCGGTGCACTGCGCGGCGCCCCCCTCCGCCTGTGCAGGCCTCCTGGAGGTCGCCGTGGCTGTTCTTGACGCACAGAACACTCTGCGGAGCTCAGGCGGCTCCAGACGCTGCTGGCTCAGCGTTATCTCCGGAAGAAGCAGTAAAAAGTCGCCTGAATTTTAAAAAGTGTCTCATCATCTAAGGAAGAGTTCGTTAACTCAAAGCCGTCTCTTAAAGTTAAATCTGACGACACCCTGGACTGTTACATCAGGAAAGGCCTGACCTGGTGGTCCTTGACTGGTGTTACTTTTCTAGGGAAAAAAAGGCGCTATTAAAAATTCCAATGCAAAGCAGGGTGGTGCAGACCCTCAACATGTAAAGTTAGTGCACAGTAGAAGGCAGCCGCGCGGTGGGAGTGGAGTGAGCTCTTCGCGCGATGAGCTGGCGCTGAGAGACTAAGGAAGCATGAAAACGAGCCAAGGTGAAAGCCCTGACGAGAGCCGGCCTGGCGGCAGGCCCCTGGCGCGACCAGCGCTGGTGGCTGGAGCTGGACCAGCAGCGCAGAGAAGGAAACTGCGGGGCTCCCGGCACGTCTGGCGCCCTGAACTCGGGGTAGAGAGCTGGCTGGGGTGTGGGCACAGAGGTGGCCTGCTAAGAACGCTGGGCACAGGGCGGTTTTTAAAAACGCGGGCTGCAGAGCTGGGCTCCCATCGCGTGCCTCTGGTCGCGTGCGGACGGAGCTGCGGAAGCGGCCCCCCTGCGCAGCGGGGCGAGGCGCTCCTCTGTGGGAACAGGCCGCTGCGCTGCCCGCGCTGCAGACACCGCACCTGCATTCGTGCTCGCGGACAGGGTGCTGTCTGGGAACCCGAGCACCGCGGGAAGGGCGGCTCAGGGCCGGCGTGGCCTCTCAGCGCTGGGCCCGAGGGTGCAGGGCCCGGCCCGCTTCGCCCGCTCCTCTAGGACCGCGCTGGGCTTATTGCTGTCGATTTTTAGCATCAGGTCCACCCAGACTTTCCGTTGCTGACTCAGTTTCCTCCGAATCTCTGTCTGTCTGCTCGGGTTTTCGCAGCCGGGTAACTGGCTTTCCCCAACTCATTCCTGCGCCCTGGCCGAGCGGCTGCAGGGCCAGACCTGCGGTCCGCGGGCCCTGCAGGCAGGTGCTCCCGCGGCTGCGCCCCCGCCCGCTCCTCAGCTGCTCTCAGCCGCCACCTGGGCGGTCACGGATGTGTTCTCGAGGGGTGCGGCCGGGCGCTGCGCAACTGTGCACCGCTGCGAGCTGCTCCCCGCCTCACCCTCACGGCCGGCCGCGGGGAGCTGAGAGGACAGCACGAAGGGCGTGTCACCCGCCTTCAGAGCGTGAGCGCCAGCAGCGCGGACCGCGCCCCAGTTCCAGCGCGAGTCAGGCTCTGAACAGAGGCGGACGGCGCTTGTTGGCGCCAGACACGGTTCCCGGGTCACACCCAGGCTCACGGGGGGACAGCGAAGGACGACGGGAGTGTTGCAGAACCCACCACAGCGGGGCCGGGCCGCCGCTGGAGCCCTGCACGGGACTGTGTTTGCACGAAGCCGGTCACTGTGGCCGCAGCGCCCGGCAGTGCTTGGGTAACGTGACCGCCCTAGCTGTTTCTCAGTCCAGGTACTAATCAGGGCTTATGCGTCTTGAGTGTTTAGAGAATAGTCCGGTCACTGGTTTGTCCCCGGAATCCTTCCTGCTAGAGTAGCAGTATGTTTTTACAAGGCTTAAAAAGTTAAGAATATTAAGAAAGCATTATCAGGTTTGTCCAGATTTGTTTCTCTTCCATGTTCTAGTTGGATTGCCAGACTCCCACATGTTTGCATCCTTATTACATGTTAATGACGGGACGCCTTTGTGTGAAAAGGAAGAGCTGATGATGGTTGGCAAACAACTACACACACACACACTGTATTAATACTGGGGTATCTCCAATTCGCAGCTCCTACAAAGAGAGAACATTTAGTAGACCAAGAACCCTGCAGGAATACCTACTTATTTTGCCCATACTAAATGACTTATATCACTTGCTTGTTGAATCAATAAATTATTTAATGAAAAACAAATGCATTAAGTGTTTCCTCTTTGCAGGCAGTATTGTAGTCATTAGAGAAACAATGCTAAAGCGATTGCTTTTTCACCGAAGAAGCTTCAATCCATATCCAAGAACTCTGCTGTTTCTCCATCAAAATTTCTCCCAAAGCTGAGACATTGTATGTTTAATGTGAGAACTAAATATTAGTCTGGCTCTGGAGTTGCTGAACAACTAAACTCTGTGCAACTTATTGTCCATGGAAGTGTTATTAATGTGACTTTGACCTGAGCTAGAGTGGGGTGCAGTGGTGCCATCTGGCAAAGGGACTATTTCTGAGATAAACACATTTTCTACAAGAGTCAAAAAATTAAGCAATTTATGGTCTCAGAAGTATGGATGGAGACTGAGGGAAATATGTTCTATAAATATCACTCTAACTACCAAAATCTGTTTGGGGTCTTCCTATTCCCCTTTGAAGCTCTATCCCAAGTATTAGAAAAATCTGAATTCAAGGGGAAAATCTCAGCTTTTGGATTTCTTCCATATTTGTCATATTTTAGCAGCTCCTGAGAATTTTCTCAGATTCTTCATGTGCTTCACGGCATCTGAGCATTAGGGATATTTTTGTATCAATTTTTATTTCACAGAAAGTTGGAATGTTACCAGAATAATTGTCACATCCATAGCTTCTGCTTATTCTACCGTCTTTATTCATTTTCCAAATAGGATTGTGGGAGCAGAGCAGCCAGGGAGGATCCTGAGGCTCTTTTATTGATGTACAAAATAAAAGACCCATACCCTTTAGTTTTCAAAACTCCTTAAGAAAGGTAATGATACTATGTGTTGAGTCTGTGGGTCGGGGGTACACTCCGTTTATTCCTTGAGTCCTCAAAGCATCTTCTTGCTTCTTGCTTAGTATGAGCTTACATTGCACTGAACTCCCTCTGGCAACTACTTTTGCTGCATCCCATAAATACTGATATATTTCATCCTTGTTTTCATTAGCCTTGAGGTATTTTTTTTAAGTTTCTGCTTTAATTTCCTCTTTAATCCAATAGGTGTCAGAGAGCATGTTGTTTAATCTTCAGGTATATGTGGGCTTTGTCTTTTTTTTCACAGTTGGGTTCTAGCTTTATGACATTATGGTCAAAAGACTACTGTGATTTCGATCTTTGTGATTTTATTGACAATTGGGTCATGTGCACTTGGAAAAAATGTGCATGCAGTAGTTTTTGGGTGGAGTGTTCTTTCAGTGCCTATTAAACCCATTTGGTCTAGTTTCTCACTTAAAGCTATATTTTCCTTATTTACCCTTTGGTGTTGATCTGTTCATTGTTATAAGCAGAGTATCAAAATCCCCTAGTACCAGTGTGATGTTGCTAAGATCTCTTTAGTTCTATTAAAAATTGCCATATTTATCTTGGTGTTTCGCCATTTGGTACATATATATTTATAAATGTTATTATCTTGTATCTTGTTGCTAACCATATCCATCATGTTCATTTCTATCTCTTTATTGCCTTTTTATTGGAAATCTATTTTATCTGACATCTGTAGATCTATTTCTGACTTTTTTTGATCACCATTAGCTCTTAGGATTGTCCTCTGACCTTTAATTCTATGTCTGAGCTTACTGATGAGTTTCCCATAAGCAGTAAATAGTGGACATTGTTAGGAAATCACTTAGTGACTCTATGACTAACCCCTGGTGAATTGAAGCCATTGACATTTGAGATAATTGTTGATATGTATTACCATTTTGTTACTAAAAACTTCTCTTTTTAGTTTGTCTTTTCTTTTTCTTTTGAACATCTTTTATATTTTGTTTAGTTTCCATTTCTGTTGTCTTACATGTTACTTCTATTGCTTTTTGTTTGAAGGTTTTGCTGAGGTTAGTATATGACACTCTGGTGTCAAATTGTTCTAAGGATCACGTTTTCCTTTCCTCCTTCAACATGTTGCATAATTTAGATATGTGTTTGCTGTATTTGTTTTTGCTGTTTCTTTCTAATAGACCCTTTTGTTCTCTCACATTCAGCTGGCGTTGATATATTTTTCTAGTTTTTGCTTTTCCATCAAACTCCTTACCCTTACTTCTATCTTGCATAATAGTCTTATAAGATAAAGTATTCTAGGCTAGAAGTTTTATTTATTTATTTACTTGCTCATTTATTTATTTTGGTAACTATCTCCTGCCATTTCCTCTTACTTGTAAGGTTTCCACTGAATAATCCACAGGCAGTCTACTAGTGGTTCCTTTATAGATTGTTCTTGTTTCCCATGATGTTCCAATGTTCAGTCTTTTACATTGGCTTCAACAGTTTCATTATAATATGTCTTGGAGTGTGGTGGATCTAGTATTACTTTGTGTGGAGGTTTTTTGGGCCTTTTGCATAAGAAGTCTGGTTCATTTCCCAGATTGAGGTGGTTCTTAACAATTATTTCCTAAAATAAATACCCCATAAATTTCTCTTATCCTTCTGGAACCTCCATAACATGAACATTATTGGTTATTTTTTTAGGTATATCACAAAGAGCTCTTACACTGTTTTCAGTTTTTAAATTTCTTTTATTTTCTTTGTTGTTCTTTTTGTGTTTTTATAGTCATCTCCATTGCTGTGCTTTCAAGCTCACCAATTCTCTTCACTATTTGTATTTATCTACTCTTGAGTCCCTCTATTATATGTTTAATTGGATTACAATATTTTTATATATGTTAATTTTGATTGCAATAGTCTCAGATTTCCTCAATATTTATTTTGTTCCTATTTTTCATTCCCTACTCTTTTTCTTAATTAAATGAGCATGGTTATAACTATTACCTTAAACTTTTCCTCAGACAGTTCCACAGTTCTTGTGAATCAAAATGTCTCTTTTTTCCTTCAGTATTTGTGATATGCTGTCTTTTCATTGTCAGCTTCTCTGGGTTGTAACAGGGAGTTTCCTTTTCTTAAATCTTTATGTCTTAATAAATTGATCTATGACTCTCCTACCAAAAATAGATATATATTTTACCTAGAATATTTAGCTGTTTATTACTTCACAGACTGCCACCTGTACCTTTTCAGATAACTAGACACTGGATTCAGTTGGGGGAGTAGGTGGGGATGGGCTGCAGCAGCCAGGCCAGAGCGGTCACTTCCAGTGAGCATCTAGGGGTCATTTCTTACAGTGCTGTGGTTACCAGTTTGTGTTATCAGAATCCACTAGGATTTGCTCCCCAAGCCAGTCCCTTGGCATAAGTGTGCCGTGCAGTCTTATACCTGCTTCAACCTCTGGGCTGTGATTGAGGACCAGAAGTAGCACTGGGCGAGAGCTATAGCTGAGACGCAGTCCCAAGCAGAAAGTGTTCTCTTCGCTTTTCAAGTGTGGGGTCTTGTCAGGGACACTAGACCCTGCCGTTAATATCCAGGTGCTTGAACTCTGGTTAGGGAGCCTATTCAGTTATTTTGGTTTTCTAATATTAGGGGCAAGGGGCGGGGGAGGTTTTGGGTGGGAGGAGCAGGTGTTTCTAATAGCCCAGCCTCAGACGGCAAATAGTAACTGTAAGAAGACACAGGCAGTATGATCTGGCTCTCCTCGCTGGTTCCAGCTCCAGCTTTTCCAGATTGGGTCCTGTAGCGGCAGGAAGGGCATCACAGGAGCAGGGTTCGGGATGGTTCTGGGCAGATGGGTCAGGGAAGGAGAGTCTTGGAGCCCTCGGTGGCTTTTCATGCTTTATTTAGTAGCGGTGGCCAGGTACGTGGCAGGCAGGGGTGCCGGGGGGCCAGGGGGCTGGCAGGCCTCCCAACCCCCGGCACATCTCACTCTCTCGACTGCTTCTTCTCTCTCTCTCTGCTGCTGCTGCTACTCCTTCATCCTGTTGGTTCTGTTGGTCGGGCAATCCTCGCAGTTCTGGCGTTCTCATGACGCCGCCCATTTATGCCCGTGTCCAACACAGGTGCGCTCACTTGCACATGCCCACCCTGGAATGCTCACAGCACCTCAGGTGTCCATCATCAATGGTGGAGGGTGGAAATACCTGATCCTACCTTTACCCTACAGGTCCTCAGGCTCAAGCTAGTAGGTACTCCTCACCTCTACCATAGTCGCTCTCGGGGGTACACCCTGCGTTCTGCATGCCGACTGCACCACTTGTCCCTCAAATGCCGGGGGTGTGCGCCTCCCTTTCACGGATTGCACTGCCCTGGCATTGGCTTTAAACACCATTTAATGATGGCTTTTCCTACTTCTTTCTGCCTTCACACGGTTCCTGATGTGTATGATGACCAGGTTTGTCTTTCAGGGTTGTTTTCTTTATTCTGTTGTAATTTGACTATAATTATGTGGAGGAAGGAACCCCTGAGACTTCACTCTGCCACCATCTTGCCAGAATCCCCCAGAGTCAGCTTCAAGGTTGGTAAAGTGATGCCAGTGACACGTAGAAACTGAAGATTGGGGGGGGGGGGCATTGCCGAAAAATCACACAAATAATAAATCCCCTCAGGCTTGAGTCTGTACGACTTTCAGTTCAGTGCTCCCTTTCCTCATCCTTCTGGCTCCCTGTGGGGCACCTCAGGCATTGAGGTCACGACTGTTTATATGTGTTCAGCCATTCATTCCTTCTTGTTTGCCCCCAGCCTTTTCAATTCCTCATCATATTTTCTACTTCTGCTGGGGTCAGCACACTGTAGGAGGCATTTCTATAAATAAAACGATAAGGACAAGCCCACCGCTGTGCTCAGGAATTTCTGAATTAAGCTGGAAGATCAGATGTGCATGCACACACTTGCACACGCAATGCACACATGTGCACCGTATACGCACACACGCACACACCTTCTGAGTCCTGACCATCACAACGAGAGCACGGCCAGCCAAATCTGTTTGGATTGTGATGCGCGAGGAAGGCTTTTTTTAATCCAGAAGGATCAGCCGAAGCCCATAAACACAGGAAGAGAAGTTTTATCTGACCACATTCCTGACCAAATTTTCAAGGATTTGAAAAGAACACAAAGTGGATGGAAACCTCAGGGCAGGGCACGATGCTAATCTCAGCTCCTTCTCCCTGTGGCGAGCCATGCCCTCACAGGCCCACACCTGCATGCACTCAGGTCTGGACGTGAGTTGGTCTGAATGTCACGTGATGACTGACAGCGATGGAGTGGCTATTAGTCCAGTTAGAGTGGAGGTTTGTCAGCTGTCACTGCCTAGGAAACAACCAGAGAACGCCAGGGCCAAGCCTCAACAAGCATCGCTTCAGGCCACAGGGCGGCGGGGGCCAGCCCTCAGCCCTGACGAACGGGAGGGCCCTCATCTCGCTGTGGTGGCTGCACTAGGCTCCCTCCGCAGCTGGACCCGGTGGTGCCTGTGGTGCCAGGAAGGGCACAGAGCAAGTTCTCCATGATTCCAGCAGACGGGATAAAGGAAGAGTCCTGGAGCCCTCCGTGGCCTTTTTAGGCTTTATTATCAGAGGTGACCAGGTCCACGGCAGGGGGGCCGGGAGGCGGGCAGGCCTCCTAGCGCCCTGCGCATCTCACTCTCCCGGCTGCTTCGTGCTGCTTTTCTCTGCCTCTGTCTCCCCCTGCTCCTCTGTTGTGCTGCTCTCCTGCTCTGCTGGCGTCCTCGTGATGCTGCCCCCATACGCCTGTGTCTCAGCCAGGTGCGCCCAGTTGTGCGTGCTCACTCAGGCATGCCTGCAGGACCACAGGTGTCCGTCATCACACCAGCGGTGGGAGGGCGGAAAAGCCTGACACTTTTCCATTTACCCTACAGTGCCACGCGTGCAATGCAGCCTGGGCTGAAGAAGTGGAAGCCACCCAGGGGCACCCTTGCTTGGCCCCAACCATGGTGCACATACACTGGAAGACACAGGTTTCGCTCACCTGGTGGCCCCCACTGGTCTAAGCCAGTCTTGTGGCCGAGGCCAAACTAAGGGCACGAGGAGCGGGAATGAGCACGATTGTTTTGAAGACTAACCCGCCCCATTTTTGATGGAGAAGCAAATAAGAGAAAACCACGAGGCAGCTGATCTAGAAGGGAATGAAGTCTACACGCCCTTGAAGGAGGTTGTAGGGTCAGAGAAAACTATCAGGTCTTTCCACCCTCCCGCCATTGGTATAATGATGGACACCTGCAGTGCTGCACACGTGCCTAGGTGGGCATGTGCAAGTGGGTGCGCCTGGGATTAGATATGGGCATATAAAGGCGGTGTCATGAGGACACCAGTACCAACAACCAGCAAAAGACCAGCAAGAAAGAGCAGAATATAGAGCAGCAGCAGCGGGAGGAACAGGCCGCCAGCAGCAAAGCAGCCGAGAGGGTGAGATGAGCCAGCCTCCTGGCCCCCGGCACCCCTGCCTGCCATGTACCTGATGCCACCTCTAATAATAAAAGCATAAAAGTCACCGAGGGCTCTCAGACTCCTTCCTTTACTCCCATCTGCTAGAATCATCCAGAACCTGCTCTGTACCCCTTCCTGGCACTACAGAGGTAGTAAGATGTAGCGGCAGGAGGGGGTGGCATAGGAGGCAGGGTTTCGCGACCTGCCACCTCTCAGTCCCTCCTGTGGTAAGATGGGAGCACAGGAGCAGGGTTCGGATGGTTCTGGGCAGACGGGTCAGGGAAGGAGAGTCTTGGAGCCCTTGGTGGCTTTTCATGCTTTATTTAGTAGCGGTGGCCAGGTACATGGCAGGCAGGGGTGCTGCTGCTTCTCTCTCTGCTGCTGCTGCTGCTCCTTTGTCGGTGGGTCCTGTCTGTTGGTCCTGGCAGTTCTCAGAGTTCTGGCGTCCTCATGACGCCGCCCATTTATGCCCGTGTCCAACACAGGTGCACCCACTTGCGCATGCCCACCCTGGAATGCGCGCAGGACCTCAGGTGTCCATCATCAGTGGTGGGAGGGTGGAAAAACCTGATCAACCTTTACCCTACAGATGTATTCTGCTCAAAAGGTAACTGAGAGACCCGATTCTGTAGCACCTGCCAGAATTCCTGGAGCCTCTTGAAAAGGCCGCAGAAAAGGGACTACTTTACAAATGCAGCCGGGAAGGGTGCTTCTTAGAGGGTTCAGTCACTCGTGGCCCCTTGCAGGGTGCAGTGGGGGGTGGAGGGGCCCGGGTGGCTGCGCTGGATGCCTCTAGGAAACAGGACTCAGCTGTGGTGGGGGAAGGCTCGGAGCGTGGGTGACGCGGCGCACAGGGGTGCTTTGACGCAAGCAGGGCATGGGCGGACTGCGTGAAGAGAGAGAATGAGGAGCCACTGGGCACTGCTGAGCACACAGTAGGTCAAGGTCTGAGTTCAAGTGGGACAGGCACAGGACCGAGAGAGGCTGCCGCGGCGAGGGTGTCGGTGGTCAGAGGTCAGCGCGTGGCAGGGTCAGTGCAGGTTTTCAGGTTTTTCCGCCCTCCGGCCGTGAGCATCAACGACAGATCCCTGTGCTCTGTGCACGGGCCGCGCAGGCCTGATGGCGGCACCTGGCAGAGGGCGGGGGCGTGCACAGGTGGGCGCACCTGGGCCGGGACACGAGCATGTAAGGGCGGCGTCACGGGGACGCCAGCAGAGTAGAGGTAGAAGTCAGCATAGGCAGAAGAGGCAGCAGAAGCAGCAGGAGAGGGTGAAGATTTGCGGGGGTTAGGAGACCCGCCAGCCTCCCTGCCCGGCCTCCCCGCTGCCGTGAACCTGGTCGCCTCTGGTGCAGAAAGGCTTGAAAAAGCCCCCGAGGGCTCAGGACCCCTCCTCGAGTCTCTGCTGCATCACAGAGAACCTGCCCCGCGTCTCCTGCCCCTGCAGGTGGGCACGGCCAGAGGGGGCTTGGGGGCAGGAGGCCGCCCCAGAGGCCAGGGCCAGACACGTGCAGCAAGTCTCCTCGGAGGGCCTTGTGAGCAGGGTCAGTGACCGTGGCCAGGCGGGCAGAGCCTGCTGGTGTCGTGGAGTCTTGTGTGGGCGACTGTGAGCTTCCGAGAGGAGAACTGAGGTTCAGGGGTTCAAGGCCCTGGCTCTCTCAGCAGCTCCTGGGAAACTGGGCTTCACTTTAGGGGAGTGTAGGCGCCCAGCAAATAACCAAAGTTGAACCTCGGTCCTGCGGAAGTGTGACGTCTCTGTCCGTGCACGGCGGTGTGGAGACGCGAGCGCCGCGGAGGCCCAGCCTGCCGGGAGCGCTGGCGCTGGAAGCTGCGGGCCGCCCGCGGAGACTGGACGCCCTAGAGGGGCCGCTGGGCGCTGGGAGCCCGTTTCTGTGCTGCGGAAACAAGGGGCGCCCGCCCTCAAAAGCGCCATGCTAAGAAGCCAGCGCTTTGCAGGACTGGTTTCAAGGAAATCACTTTCTTCCGAGCTCACCTGAGCAGCCGGCTCTCCCCTACCTGAGCCTGGCTCCGCGTCTGCTTCAGTCTGCCCCCGCCCCAACCGCCTGCGCCAGTCCCGCCCCCATCCGGCTGTGGGGAGCACGCCCCGACCCGCGGCGCCCACGGCCATCCTGAAGCAGCGCGGGCCCCCGCCCTCCCTCCGCAGCACCGGCCCGCACCCCGCACCCGCGCCAGGGTCTGACGCGCGCCTGTCTCCTCCCGCGCAGGGCTGCGACCTGGACCAGCAGAGCATCGTCCACATGGTGCTGCGACCCGGAAGGCAGCACGGACGCGGAGAGCCCGGCCCAGCGAAGGCCGCGGGGGGCGCTGCCCTCGAGCCTCAGAGCCTGACCCGCGTGGACCTCAGCGGCTCGGTGCTCCCGGCCGACTCGGTGGGGCTGGCGGTGATCCTGAAGGAGGACGATGGGAGGGCCGCGCCGCCAGCCGCACAGCCAGGTAAGGGTCCCCACGACCGGGTGGGGTGCTCCCAAGTGGCGCCCGAAGTCACTGTGCTGGGAGCGCCCCACTGTGCTATCTCAGCTCATCCATGCGTGAGAAGCTCTAACTAGGAGGCTGTGCTTGGATGTCAGATCCGAGGTGAGCACAGCTCACGAGCATGAAACGGGGGTTTCCTACTAAGACTGCGTTAGGGATGGAAGGCACCGGGATCACGAGATGGTGTTGTCTTTGTGAGGAGCTCGGGTGTGAGACCCCGATGTAGGGTCGAGATGTGCTAGGGCACAGACACGCCTCCACCTTTTGCCTCTCTGTCTTCGTTTATATTCTTGAGACATACTGGGGTGGGTTACGTTGCTGATACTGTAGAGAAATTTCACAAAGCAGAGAGACAGCCACAGGGCAACTTACTCCACAGCCAATTGCACCCCTCAGGTGAGAAGACGCCCCCAGGGCCCACGCTTCTACCCACTTCAAAGGCTCTTCTTTGGCAAGGAGGCAGATTCCTTTATTACGCTGACAGCATCAGGGTGTTTTCCTCAGGCTTCCGCTCCCTCATGGGTCTCTGGCACTCTGGCCTGCACACCTGTTTCTCACCCGCCCACCGGCTGGCCCTGAAAACGGTGTGTCTGAGGGTGGGCTGGCTGCGCACTGCGTGCAGGGGAGGGGTGGGGTTGGAAGGGGCGGGACTCGTGTGGGTGAGGCTGTGCCGTCTGCAGCCTTGCCGAGCCGGCCTGGACCCTGCGATGAGTCCGGAGCGTTAATGGCACTGTGCGCTGTTGTGGGGGTTCTCGTGGGAGCTCCAAACTCCAGAACTTTCAGTAACCAAGAGTGGTCATGGCTAACTTTCGGTCATGTCTGCTTCCTTTCTCCCGTGGGGTTCCAGTGCACCCCGCTATACCTCTCATTTTATTCTAAGTGCTTGGAAGAGGAGGCGGGAGCTGGGAGGAGCGCAGTGGCCTTCTCAGTGCCAGAGGCAGGGAGCTCGATGCAGCGAGGGCACGGTCTTCTGACGGAGGCTGGGTGCTGGCTGGGGGCACTGGGCTCAGGCTGCCCTCTGCCCTCTGTTCAGGTCGGCCACGTGGTACGCTGGGAGTGTTAGGTCTCGTTTCCTTGGTCTGGTTGCTTGGTTTGGTGGTTCCAGAACACAAGCAGCAAAGGCAAGGATCTGTGGGTGGGAATGTGGAAGGGCCGGGACAGACCTGCCTTGAGAAGCGAGCCCTGGAGAGGCCCTCTGGCCCAGCACCCCGCTCATGGGCAGCTCCCCGAAGAATGTGAAGTGGTCAGCTCAGAAAACCACACACCCCGCAGCATCCATCGTGGCTCCGTCCGGTCGCCAGACCCCGGCTGCTCGAGCGCCACTGACGGACCGGCCCGAGAGGAGGGGTCTGTCCCACAGGGCAGGGGGCAGCTGTGAGGAAGGACACTTCTCGGGGGAGTGGAAGGCGTTTAGGGGATGTGCGTCGTGAACTGGGTCGGAATGGCAGACGCACACGCCGGTGGTTACACAGCCCAGGAGACGACGAAGCCAAACACTCCGGCAGCAGACACTGGCCCAAGTGAGGGGTCCGAGGAGCAGGAAGGGAGCAGAGGGACACGGGGCCCCTCTCTGGGGCGGGGGAAATAGGAAGGAAGGAAGCAGCCGTGTAGGGTTAGGGTTAGGAGCACACAGGTGCAGACCAAGGCACAGACAGACAGACAAGGCTCCCCAGGCCACGCTGCTGGGCAGAAGACGCTGTGAGGTCTGAAGGGAAACCCGAGCCCCGTGAACCTCATGCCCGTGCCCTAGACTCAGCCTGCTGAGAGAGGCCCTCACGTGCGGGAGAGGAAAGGCCGTTATGAAGATAAAGCCATCAAAAATGAGCTGTGGGGTGGGGACATGCTGCTGCTTGTCAGTCTACGCGGTGCTGGCCAGGACCGGAAGTCACCTCTGCAGGTGGTTCTGTGAGGGGAAGGGCGCAGGGGGCCGGACCAACTGACCGCTGCCCGGCATGGGCTCTCCTGAGGAAGGGCCTCCAGTCCGCAGGGTGGGGCAGCCCTGTCCGCGAGGCCCCAGGGGTCCTGCCATGGGAAGAGGTTCCGGGACACGGGATAGGTGCCAGGTGGGGAGACATGGCTTGGCAGAGGGGGCCTAGGCGGGGTGTCTGCAGCGGGGAGGCCCACTTGGGGCCCCCAAGAATTCCAGGCAGAGAGTGGCCCAGAATGCAGGCCAGCTGCTTGATTTGGCTAGAAGGGAGGGAAAGAAGATGTATAAACTAAGTGGTATGAGCTGATCCCCTAACAAACTCTGAAGATGTTCTAAATGTGTTTGGAATAAATAAAGGCTGGTAGGGATTTTAGGGGGCTGATGCTGAGGTGTTATTTTGTATGGCTGGTAACATCCAAAGACCTTATAGGTAATGGCGGAATCTTTCTTCCATCTGTGCACTGAAAATAAGAATTAGCACAACGTCCATATTATAATAGAAATTGAAACCCTCAAGACAAACCAAGCACCAGGACTCCTCTCCTAATCCACTTCGTAGGTAATTCTGCAGGCTCAGGCCCAAATGCCTCCACCTTCCAGAGCTATTAAAGTAGGATTAATCTTCCAAGAGATACCCCTGATGCGCTGTAAGATCTTCAGTATCCTCCTTCAATCCCCAAGATTAGGCTAAATTGACTATCGTTGGTGGCAGAGGAAAGCTGGCGGACCTGGAGGCTTGGGAGTTCGTGCTCTTTCTTTCTCGTGTGGGCGTTAGACCAGAAGACCCAGTCCACGTAGGGCTGTCGTTGCCTTTGTGTGGAAGGGAATCCGGTGGCCATTCATCAGTCTAAGTTGTGGAGGAAAGTTCCTTGAGCCAGAACTCTTAGCAGGTGCCTGCTGTTGGTGGAAATGCAACAGGAGGAGACGACAGACCTTGTTTCTCATTCCTGTCTGAGGCCCAGGACCCGGGGTTGGGCGTCGGTGATGGAGTGAGGGGCTCAGGGGTCGGGGTGCCGAGCCACACCCCCTCTCTTCGTGCCAGCTCCGTGACCTTGCCCGTGATCTTGCCCATGACCTTGCCGCCTTCCAGCGTGGCCTTCCAGGGAGTGCCAGCAGCAGCACCACCTGGAAGTCTGCCCAAGATGCAGCGTCTCAGTCCCATCCCAGGCCTCCTGCCTCGGAGAGCGCATTTCAGCAGGTTAAATGTGACTCTCGTTAGGTGTGACTCTTGCCGGTTCAAGCCTGAGAAGCACGGGCGTTCTTCATGAGCTCGACCTCAGGTCCCCCTTCCACCGCCAAGGCAACGCTGACCCACCTCGTGGGGCTGAGCCACTCCTGCACGCGGGGCTGCAGAGGCACCTGCGCGGGTGCTGTACCCGGGGAGCTGGTGCGCCTCTCGTCAGCGCTCGCGTTCAGAGAGCCGGGGCCGCGCCTGGTCCCAGATGCATCCCGGCTGGCAGACCTGGGCCCCTTGGGAGCCCAGAAAGAGCGGTGCTGGCCCCGGCGTGTCTCCGGACACGCCGCCCCCAGACGCCGGCTGCGGGCCCCGGGTTTCGGAGTCGCGGTTATTATCTCACTTCTTAGAATCATTTTTGATGTTTGTTGGTCTCTCACTTGCTGTTGGGCACTTCTACTCTGCACATTAGGGCTGCCCTGGGGCGGGAGGACCCCAGGGAACGAGAGGCGCCGCCAGGCATAAACTCGGGGCCATGCCCAGAGTGGTGCGCGCCCCGCGGTCTCGTCCTCAGTCCGTTGGCCCCTGACCCTCACAGGACGCCTGCGGAACGGCGCAGCTCTGCGTCCCCAGAGCCGTGTCTGGGCACTGGGAACCGTCTGCAAAGAAAGGAAGCTCAGTGAGGCAAAAACAACTACGGAGTAAGTTCTGAGCTCTCCCCACCGGTCTTGCTCAGCGGAAGCGCCGCCCTCCTCTGGGCATGGTGCCGAGCAGAGGCAGAGCGAATCTGGGCTACAAGAGGGAGACGTGCCAGTGTCCATCCTGCCCGGGGCGGAGCCGTCGGACTGAGGCTCATTGTGGGAACAGGAACAGCCTCGATTCCTGCACGGGGTCCAGTTCTTCACCAGGACAGACAGACTGTGAGCCGCCATAACCAGCACTTCAGGGTGTTCTGGCTTTAAGAGCATGTCCACGAATAGTTCCACCTGTTCCCCACACCCCACTTTCCAGGTCAATGCATTAGGCGCGTCTCCCAAGAAGGACGTCCCTGGGGCGCTACCTTGACTCACAGCCTCCTCCACGTTTCTCATTTTTTCCATACACTAAAATTCATTTAACAGGGGCCTCCCTGGTGGCACAGCGGGTTGCACGCCGCGCTGTGAAGCATCCGCAGCACAGCAGCGCGAGTTTGATCCCCGGTCACGGAAGGGACCCACATGGTGAGGCAGATCTCTCCTGCCTTGCCTGCTGCTCCCCTCAGCAGTGTATTTCAGTTGATCTCCCTGTTGTACTCCCTACTTTGTCTCGGTGAATCCTCTCACCTCCCATAACTCTGGCCTGTACCCCTGCTCATGTGTGCATAAATAAAAAATGTTAAAAAAAAGAATATTAAAAAAATTCATTTAATGACAGGACTAAAAAAAATCAATGGGCAGTATCCTTCCGTGCTTCGAACTTCTTCATATGTCCTTTCCTTGTGCCCTGTACGCCCTTCTACTCCGGACTGATAGACTATTGTAGAACTCTGTGCTCCCTGCAAGATGACCTGATACTTCTGCCTTTTTCCTCTGTAATTCTACTTTTCAGAGGTTATCATGAAGTCGAGCGGTGTACAAAGGAAGACCCAGAAAGATGTTCAGTGCGGTAGTATTTATACTGCCAAACAATGAAAACAGTCGCGATTCAACAGTAGGGACTAAATGCTAAACGTTTGGCAACTAAATATGATATAACTATTGAAGATGCTGTTGGAGAATTACATTTTAAGGCATGAAAAATCACAGCATGAAAAATAACAGTAGATTCCAAGATGCTAGACTCGGGTGTGATTGCCAGTCTGTAGAACACAGACCACTGGACGTGCATGCCCACGCTGCGTGTGCACAGAGGTAAAAGAGACTAGTGACCAGATGCGGCAGCTGGCAGTACCTGACTCCTGCGACAGGGTTATGGGTTAGCTTTTCATTTTAATCTTGTTCTTATGATAACTTTCTAAAATGACCATCACTCTTAAAGATAATGACGGTAATGCCATCTCCTAGAGGTGCGGGTGCGCTGGCTCCAGGGCCCGGAGCGGCTGTAACTAAGCCCTCCTGTCAGTGGCCCCTGGAGCGACTGTATTTCCTCGAGGCTTTGAAATAATTGAGGCAGCTTCTGAGCATAGGGTTCTGTACATCTTGGTTGGGGCTGGGGAATCAGCATTTGATGGTCTCAGCTGATTCTGGTTAACATACCTTTGGCTTTTCGTGTGTCAGCCTGTCAGCCCCACCCCTCTCCCCGACTCCTCTTTAGGTGAAGTGTCTCGATCATCCCCCCAGAATTATAACAGTAAATTCATGTATGGTCCCCACATTTTGGTTTGAGCACTGTTTCACTCGGGAAACCCAGTTATCCTTGGATAATGGCAGGTCCCAGGCCTGGGCAGCACACACAGGCCACGCTGGGCCTGACGCGGTGCCTCCTCTCTCCTTGGTGCCCTGGGGAGGTGATCTGGGGCTCGTGAGTGTGCTTGGGAGACGTGGCAGCAAAGCTCACTGTCCAAAGATGAGCGAATCCAAGACTTAACAGACAGAATATTAAATGCAATTGACTGAAGCTATTTTAAATGTCAAATGTGTTGGAAACTAAGGACAATAACTAGAGCAGTCGCTACTAGTGTACTCAGGGAACTGGTAATTATGAAAGGAGCAATAAACTCGTGCATAACTTTTCCTGTATAAATTCTATCTTGAGGTAATTAATATCCTTAGTACTTGAGGAAAATATTTCTGGGCAGACTAAATCCAGACGATAATGAAAGAAGAAATTTCAAAATCAGTATTTCCCCCATTTTGCAAGTCCCAATTCCGGTAACAGTTATTACAAGGGGGAAGTGAGTGAAGAGGTGTTCGATGAAAGGGTCGGCTGATGTCATGTGATCGATTGGGGGTTACTAAAAGTGATTATACTAAAAGCATAATCAATCAATTATACGTAGAGTAGGGTTCAGTCTGGGTGAAGGTTCTCTGTACTTTTGTGTAAAGTTTTCAGAGCACCAACTAAAGAGAAGGCCCCTTCTGGCAGAAAGGGAGGAGTAGAAAGAAAGGAGGACAGTGAGATATACAGGGATTGATGTCTTGCAGGAGTAGAATTTTCCCAGGTAAAGAGACATCTACCTCTTGTAGTTTTATATTTGATGTACATAAATACACCACTTGACAGGGAATACCTAATAGCCACAGAAAAAAACGTACTTAATTTGTTTGGAATTTGTCAGTGAGAAAGTTTATGATTTGAATTTTTCAAGAAGTTATACAATCTGCTTTGTTCAAAAACAAAATTTCTGGACCTCCCTGGTGGTGCAACGGGTTGAGCGCCACACTGTGAAGCATCTGCGGCACAGCAACGCGAGTTTGATCCCCGGCCAGGGAGGGGACCCACAGGGTGCAGCAGACCTCTCCTGCCTCCCACTGCTCCCCTCAGCAGTGTTTCAGTTGATCTGCCTGTTCTGCTCCCCACCCTATCTCTGGTGAGTTCTCTCACCCCCTGAGACTCTGGCCTGTACCCAACTCTTGTGTGCATAAATAAATAAATCTTTAAAAAAAAAAATTTCGGGGCCTCCCTGGTGGCGCAGTGGGTTAAGCAACACACTATAAAGCAGACCAAAGCCACTGCAGCACGAGTTCGATCCCTGCTGCCGGCCAGGGAGGGGACCCACAGGGTGCGGCAGACCTCTCCTGCTGTGCCCGCTGCTCCCCTCAGCAGTGTACTTCAGTTGATCTGCCTGTTCTGCTCCCACTCTCTGTGGTGAATCCTCTCACCGCCCCCCCCTCTGGCCTGTACCCCAGTGCTTGTATGCATAAATAAATAAATATAAAAAAAAGATATACAATTGCTTTAAAAAAATAAAAAAAAATTCTGCACTGGGCTTCCAGACTATTCTAGAAATATTTCTAAAACTCCCTGTCAAATTAGCACCAGATCTGGGAAAAGCAGGCTGGGGAGCTCGTTACAGTAACTCAGCGCTGCGCATGCCCAGGCCGGCCCATGCTGGCGTCTCAGTCATCAACTCCTTGGGACGAGCATCAAAATGGCCTCCCGTTCTGAGAACCCTCGTTACAGAACAGAAACAGCTTTGGCCACTTAGCAGCTGAAGCAGACTAAGCAGAGCGCCAAGTCCAGCAGCGTGGTCGGCTTTGCACACGGCCTGCCTTTCAGGCAGCACTAAAAACCGGATGTCAAGTGAATATCCGCGAGTATTTCTAAAGAGCAACTGTTTTTCCTCAGAGTCGCTTTGATTTACAATAATTGGTCCAAAGGGAGCTATCTGGATGTAATGTGTTTTTACTCAGCTGTTTGACAGTTGTTGCCCATAACTACAAATTATTGATGGATTGATGATACGATATAGTCATCAATTATGTTCACAGTCCTTGGTGATGGAGGGAATCAATAATTCTTAGAAAGATGGGAACAAAACATAACGCTAGGGAATAATACCTAATTTGCATGGAATAATTAGCTCGTGATCCTTTTCCTGAAAACTCAAATATGGGGTTTGGGACTAGTCAAAACTCTAAGCACCCTCTCGACACAATGAGGTTACGTGAAAATATGCTCATTAATTTTGCACACAGTGGAGATCATTAGTAAACATTCTTTTAAAAGTATTTGAAAACAGCAGATGAAAATGGTGTGCAGTTCATACAGTCTGCATTGTATGCAATGGTTCCGACGTGCACCTGTTCCTGTACGGCTGCTGTAGTTAAACAGAATGTGGACAGAGAGCTGCGTTGCAAGGAATCACCTATACTTGTAGCTTTTTTAAAAAAAGTACTTAACTTGGGCAAATGTTCTCTACGCTTCCTTCCATCCACAAGGAAGGCGCCCTGAAGACTTGGCATTGACAAGCCCTGAATGTGCCCCAGTGGCTTCTTGTTAACCCCTAGAAATGCCGGCTGCTCTGCAACTTCTTGGTTCTACATGTAAAAATTTATACCCCCGCTGACCTTCCAGCAACAGCAGAATGTGATTTCGTAAGTCATTTGCATAATGGAACCTTTTCAATAAAATGATAAATTGAGCCCATCTCAGAAAACAGAACACACGCTTGGTAATTTATCGCCGTCACTGCCACGTGGAGGACCCCATCCATATCCTTGGCTTTTAACTCTGATGGGAATGTCTCCCCGCTCCTGTCCTCCAAGTCTGCGAGATCTGCTGAGAGAAACGCTAATGGAGCCTGCCGCACTGGGAACAGCCGTCATGACGTGATGCAATTATCTCTCATGATCGCATCTGATGACTTTATTGTTTTTAAGACTCTTTCATGTAAATTGAAGTTGATTGCAATTCTCTGGTGGGGATGCAGGGCGTGGACGCATGTATGAGTGGCTTTTGTCTGCGCGTAACTCCCAAGTTCTTGCACAACCAAGTAGGGCAGGCCTTTAGAAGAGGTGATTGCTTTCGTCTTAATTTAGCAACGCATTGTGAATATAGTATCAGAAGACATTTGCGCTTGAATTAATAGTTGACTGCTGCTTAAGAAAGGTTTGCATCTATGAGACAATTCATTTGGGTAGATATTCCTCATAAATGGGAAACTCCCAGTAGAGAAATTATTAGAAATAAAGGGACATTTTATCAAAATTGGCATATTTCACTGTGCTACCAGAGGGTCATTTTAGACTGCTGGCAGCATTGTTTTTTTTAGTTTGAGGATTGCATTTTCTCTCTTTGGTGCAGATAGGTAGCAAGCAAGCATTGCTACTGTGGAAACTGAGTTTTCAGAGCAAAGACACAGGAGTCTTGCACCCGCAGAGTGTGTGTTTGACACGAGGGTGTGCACCCAGTGTGGGGCCTGGGGGTGGCCCACTGTGTATTCACATGCACATATTGCTCTGGAGACTGATTGGAGCACAGGAAATCCTCTGCTCTAGAGAAAGAAAGATTGTCCAAAGTGTCCCAGTTCCATGGAGGTCAGTTGGTTCTTGAAAAATCTCTTGGGGAGGTGGTTCTACCACTTTGCTCAGACATCAGTCTTTTTATTGGGGCTTATGAGTGAAAATCTCAGAATGTCTGAGTTTCAAGTGTAATTAACTGAATGGTACCTTCAGTAAAAAACTGCATTTGAGGGCTGATACTCATTCCTATTCTCGTCTTTCTTTTGGGGAGACTCGTTTTCATCTTTAGTGTTTTCCCTCCGTTGATCTGTGGACACACCTAACGTGTCACCCATGGGCCCCTGCGGGGCATAGTTCCTGGCTGGGCCTGAGCGGTCAGCTTGAGCTCTCAGTCAGTCTCTAGTGACTAATCTGCAGAGTGGTGTCACTGCTGCTTCCTCTGGTTGTCATTATTTTGTTGTTGATATACTGGGGTGTTTGCTCTTCAACTTTCTCTTATTTGAACAGAAGTAAGTGAGTGCTTCTAATCAGTGGGTAGTTGTACGGCCTGTAACAAGTTTTCATGAATGCTTCCAGTGATTTCTCCAAAAGATAAAAATCCTCTTACAGTACAGACATCACTGCCCATCCACCAGTAGGCGCTAGAGGAGAGGAAGGAGTCAGAGCACACGCCTGGAGGCTCTGTTCCACATCAGTTTTTATACTGTGAGGTGCATTTGCACAGTGCCATGAAAAAAGTCAGCACATGCGTCTACCAGTGAGTCTAGATTCCGGAATGGACAAAAACAAATGCATTCCACTTTCAATGATTTTAAGATTTTTTCATTTTATTTTTCTCCACTGGCTTTTGATTGACTAAGAACAGCTGGGAAGCCTCCCTGTGTCTCACAAAAACAAACCCCACAGCTTGGTTAGCAAAGCCATAGATTCCAACTGGATCGTAAAAGCGGCCAATTAGGATTAATTAGACTAATTGCTTAATACAAATCTTCCTCTAAGCATCTTACCCTGCACGAGCACATGCTTTGATTGACAACTCACTGCGACCCTTGCAGCTGACCTTGACCCCACGAGGCCAGGCTTGGGGATGGAGTCCCAGGGAATGGCCGTCCTGGGCCTTGCTTTGGGCCACGCTGTCTTAGGAGAGCCAAATGGCAGTCGTGAAGTGCCCAGCGCAGTGGGGCCTGGAAGGCTGGGGCTGCCCACCCCTGGTGTGCCCTGTGACGTCACCCTCCATGGGTGTGTCCCGAGGGGCCTCAAGGGCCTGAGCGCAGAAGCCGCCAATGCTCACCCCAGCTCAGCGTCGGAGACTCCCCCATGGGACTGGGTTCTTCTCTGCGTCCTTCTGAGGCATTGAGGCCGCTCTGGACACCCACAGACCCGAACCTCCCTTGCAGGTGGGTGCAGGCCCATGGTGGCTGCCCCGGGGTCTGCCCAGCCCACTCAGCCTCTACGCTCCATCCCGTGGGTAAAACTAGAAGGCTTCTGTGCAAAGGCCACCAAAGCTTTCTCGAGAACTGTTGGTAGGCTAAGCACTAAATCCAGCATAACCACGGCTGTATGCATATGTTAATAAATATTAACATGCCATCATAATTTGATCTTATATTATAAAAATGTGTCCTCTAGCTCTGCACGCTCACAGTAGGCGGGAGAGGTTGGTAAAAATACATGGACTATGATAAAATAGGACAAACTAGAGTCAGACAAAAATATACTAGGAAGTAAAATCTGGGCAGTGTGTCTCTCACCTGCCGGGGGCTCTTCCTGGACCAGGTGTCTTCCAACGGGGTTAGGACTTCCAGGAAATGGGAAAACTGTGCCCCAGGAAGTTATCAGGGCGATGGCAGCTCTGGGGTGTCCGAGCTGGACTGCTGTGTTCAGTTCCAGTGTAAAGTACAGCAAGCAGCTCTTCCTCCCCACCTGCATGGGGTATGTGAGTGCTGGCCCAAGGGCAGCTGCATGCGGCGTCGCTGTCCAGGGTCCTGGAAGGAAAGCTCAGCGGCCCCACCCCCCCAGAGTCCTGCTGCGGCACCCTTTCCTGCAGTTTCCTGAAGGGTCCTGGCATGGCGTCCAGCAGAGAGGGGAGAACCTACCCACCGCAGGAGGAGGAGTTAACGCATCGCCCCTGCTTCCCCCCAGCGCCGCTCCCCGTCCTCAGGTGCTTTCCAGCCACGGGTGGGAAGGGAGTTTTGGGGGGGCGCTCCATGTGCGGGTGGTTCGAGGGTCTGCTCCGTGCAAGAACCTCCACCGCGGCCCGACTGTGCTCATCCGGACCCTCAGAAGACGGAGTCGTGCGTGAGCGAGCTCCCTGCTTCTCCTCTCACGCATCCTAGTTGCGGTGTCTAGTTGCCCCCCAAACACCAGAAGCACGGCAGAGCATTCTGGGTTAGACCGGAGCGTCCAGCAGCTTAGCCTGGGGCTTTGGAGCAGTCCAGCGCTGGCCTCACTGAAGGCCTCTTAATTGCCAGCGTCTTTGTCCTTATCCATAAAGTGGGGCGGCAGCAGCTCCCCGTCTTTGCTGTAAGGACAACATGGAACTGTTGGTCTGGCTCCTGAGTGGGACCTTGGTCATCGGCACAGGCGCTGCAAGTGTTCCCACTTTACAGGACCTGCCCACACCCCGGGCCTGGGTGTCCGTGACTGTGGCCATCAGGCGTGGCTGCCTCGCCTGCTGAGGAGGCTGACAGGAGCCCCAGAAGTCAGGTCTTCTGTGTCCTCCCGCCGGGGCCACAAGGCAGAGAGGGGACTCCCAGAGAAGGGAGGAGGAAGGAGAGGTCTGCTGCACCCTGTGGGTCCCCTCCCTGGCCGGGGATTGAACTCGTACTGCAGGGGCGGCTGATAGCTTGATAGTGCTGAGACTTTAACCCCTGCGCCACCAGGGAGGCCCCACACTTTATACTGAACACTTCCATTGAAATAAAATCACCATTTAGAGTTTGAGTTGCCATCTGAGTGATATCCAGGCAGCTCGCCTCCAGAGTCCCCCAGACACCATGCACTGTCATCTTCTAAACTACTTTGTGGCCACCTGCTTCTGGCTAAAACACCAGCTTAGCCATGGAGCAGAGTAAGCTCTCCCTCCCTGCCTCCTCTCCAAGACCGAGAGCTAAGGCAGAAGCCGCAGAAGTCCTTCAGGCAAACTTGTGTGTTTATTCTGATCTCCCAACTGCCTTTATTATTGATAGGTAGGCACTTTTCATTCCAAACAGAATGTTGTTCAGGGCCCCCCTGGGGGCAGTGGATTGAGCGCCGCACTGTGAAGCATCCACAGCACACAGCAGTGCGAGTTCGATCCCCGGCCAGGGAGGGGACCCACAGGGCACAGCAGACCTCTCCTTTCTTCCACTGCTCCCCTCAGCAGTGTGTTTCCGTCCGTTTGCCTGTTCTGCTCCCCACTCTGTCTCTGGTGACTCCTCTCACCCCCAAGCCTCTGGCCTGTACCCCAGTGCTTGTATGCATAAATAAATCTTTAAAAATAAAATGTTGTTCAGAAAACCGCTGATGCATTGCAAACATTGCAAACACTGGAGATAATGTGAACAAAGAAACTTCCATGGCATGAAGAGAGGAGACACAGTGACGATTATGCAAATCGCTTCCTTTGTGGTCAGCCCTTTGCTGCTGCTGCTGTTCCACTGACATTTTTCTGTAGTAGGTCCTGCCCTATGATTTGTCTCCATTTCTGTGTTGATTCACGATTCTTTTTGTTGGTGATTTTGTCCTTGGTGCCGAGCGCCTCTCCAGTCCTGGGGGGAATGGAGCAAGACGGGCGTGGAGACACCAGAGCGGCCAGGAGCCAGCCAGGGCGCTCCTCCAGGCGCGGTCCCCGGGCAGCAGACCCCACAGAGAGGCTGAGGGCTGCACCTGAGAGGACAGTGTCGTGTGGGGGCTGGGGGGCGGGGGTGCCGCAGTGGGTGAGGGCTCTGGCCCGAGGCTCTGCCTGCACCCTCACAGCGGGAACAGGGCTTCGTGGTGGACAGTGGGGCACACCGGGCTAGAGAGAGTCAGGGTGGGCACGGGGGCAGGTGACGTTTCTGGGACACGCCAGGCACCGTTGACCGTGAGGCGGCCTGTGGTGGGGGGTGTCCAGGGAGGAAGGAGAGGGGCTCAGCATTAGAATGAGGAAGGGGAGGGGAGAGTCCGGAGGGGCTGCCTGGACGTTTCTACCATGAACCAACGTCCCAGAATGAGGTAGAAGCCCTTGAAGGTGCAGCTCCCGGCTGCGGTGGGAGGAGAGGTGACCCGGCCGGGGACCGCAGCTCAGCTGACCACGGAGGGAGCAGGAAGGGACAAGCCGGTGTCTGCGGCGAGTGGGCCGCGGGGCGCTCACAGAACGCAGCTGGGTCAGTCCTGAGGCACCACGGAGTCCCGAGGCCCAGAACTCCGTAGGACCCACGCCGGCTTGGCAGTCCGCGGAGGTGCGGGCTGCAGCAGAGCTGCCCCGAGCCACAGACGCGCGTCGCACCTGTGCCCGGGGCTTGAACCGAGACAGAAGGGCAGGCACGCGGCAGGTCTGCGCGGACGCACTCGGGTCCCAGCGTCCGAGCCGCGCCTGAGGCGCCAGCAGCGGCCCGACGGGGCCTCTGGCACTGGGTTTCGGACCCTCTGCCCCGTGCGCTCGCCGTGCGTCACGCCTGCAGCAGCAGCAGGCCGCTTCCTTCCGCCTCTTTCTGCCCAAGCTCTAGTTCACTGACCGAATGCAGGCGACCGAGATGCCCGCGTCCGAGTCCGAGCGCCAGGCCGGGTCCCGCAGCTGCGTGGCGCCTGGAGCGGGGGGCGCCGCCCAGGGAGACTGAGGCCCATGGGCTGTGACAAAGCGCCCTGCGCACAGCCGGCCCCAGGCGCCGCCACGGGAGCGCTGGTCCGCCTTCTGGAGCCCATTAGAAAGCGGGACCTCCCCTGGGCAGGGAGGGCCCGCACCGGCGCCTCTGAACGAGCTGACCTGCAGCCTTCCAGCGCCAGCCGCGACTGCACCAGGAGCCAGGAGCAGGGGAGGCGGCGCGCAGCCCCATGCCCCCCACCCCACCCCGCACGTGTGCCCCTGACAGCCTCGTCTGTCTCCCGCCGGCCCTCCTGCCTCCGAGAAAGCGGCCGGCGCGCCTGGTGGGCTCCCGGAGGCTGAGTGGGACCTGCCTGGGTGAGAAGGGGCATGAAGAAGGTGGTCAAGGTAGTCAAGGTGATAGACGTGCATCTGCGCGTGCTCCACGGGTCAGGTGTGAGGAGCCGCTGTGGTGCTCTGGGAGGAGGAGGATGCTGGGAGGTGCGCCCGCAGGCCTTCTGCCTTCCCGGTGTTCTGACCAGCAGCGTATTCTGCCCCACCCCCTACTTTCTGCGTCCAGGTGTTCTGCCCATCAGAGGGGATGGCAGGCCCCACACAGCACCCCGCACCCTGGCTGCTGGGCCTGGCGGCCAGCGGGTCACAGCGGTCTGGTTCTCCACGCAAAGGAATAGGCCCTTTCTTGCCGCTTCTCTGGAGCAGTAGCCTACTTTGATTTAATTTTTCTGTCTTGAGAGTATTTAATCATTTGGGACAATGGTTAATATGGCTAAATTAGGTTTTCTGATTTATGAATAAGGAGGTAATACCTTAATTTCACAATACAAAAGCCTTGGCATGTTTAATATTAATTGATGGAAAGGAATTGCCACAGGAGAGTAATTTTTCTAGGACCATACTATGTTCAAAGCTGTTATTTTCCCAAATGATCTAAAATAGTAGATTCAATTGTTCTGATAGAGTTCCAGACAGCAGCTCTTACTGTCTACTCTGTCTTTTTGGGATTAACTCCTGTACCAAATCACTTTTTTGCAGTCCTGAGCATAAATAAAAAGCAGTTCCTTATCTTCAAAGACTTTGGGGAGTCATGGAAATTCTATAATACTACAGCTGTGTTTCACACAGATTCCTCCTCCATTTAGAAAGTATATTTACATATTAGGTATAGCTATGCTTCTTTGCACTGGAGTTTTCATACAATATTCTTTAGAACACTGGGGCTATGAATTAGTATTTCCTACTTAAAAAATGTTTTCCTGCAAACAATAAGAAGTGTTCATATTTCAATAAAAATTGCCAGCCAGGGCCTCCCTGGTGGCTCAGCAGGTTGGGCATCGCACTGTGAAGCATCCGCAGCCACTGCAGCACGAGTTCAATCCCAGGCTAGGGAGGGACCCACGTGGCGCAGCAGACCTCTCCTGCCTCGCCTGCTGCTCCCTTCAGCAGTGTGTTTCAGTAGATCTGCCTGTTCTGCTCCCCACTCTGTCTCTGGTGAATCCTCTTACTTCCTGTGACTCTGGCCTATACCCCAGCTCTTGTGTGCATAAGTAAATAAATCTTTAAAAAAAATTGCTAGCCAATAAGAAAGCATGTGTAGAAGGTGATCTCTTAGCAGCATAAAACCTTTTCTTTGGAAACTGGTTTGGTTTACAGTAGAGCAAGGGGGAGTGGAAAGTAGGAGAGAGGGAGGGAGGGAAAGGAGGGAGGAGCTGGGACAGAGACGATGTGCATGATCTGTCTATGGGACTCCTCCCCCATCTGCATCATTGAAGCAGAGGAGTGGTTCAGCTGTGAATATACACTTTAGGGGGCAGATATCTGAATCCACTGTTTTATTTTCAAATGCTTTTTATGGCATGCAAAGAAAACCAGAGAGCTACAATAGAGATTTAATGTTATTTTCAGGTGGGCATGCATAGAATTTATAAAGAATTTCTTCTAAGCGCTGTGGAAACCTCCTTATTCACTGTGAATTGGTTTGTCTGGTGTGAGATAGGAGCAGTGAATTAACAGGAAGGTTTCTTGTGGGATGCAATTGACTGGCACGATAGCAAAGGCAGAATGTGATTCTCCACAGGCTGTTATTAGATTTCTGTGACCCTTCTCTAGTATCAACAGTTGTGTAGATTCCTATCTTCAAGCTCTGTGCTCTGTTCTGTATTAGAATATGATCGAATTAAAGCTGCAGCCGGCAGGCCAGTCCTAAGTGTGCATTGTTGAGAAGAACAGCCTCTGAGGCGCCGTGCTAAGACTGTGCCGGTCACAAGCACTGAACCTAAGTGCGGCGACTTCGGAGCTGCTATCGCCAAGTTCCCCGCTTTTCTCTTGGCTCATCCGCTGCTTCCTGCACCCAGCTGGCTTCCAGCGTGTATCCATCTTCCGAGATTCTCGCAGGGTTCGGGGGTCCAGACAATGAGGCGCCCTCTGCAGAGCAGACAGGGCCAGGGCTTCCTGCTTCTGAAGACTGTTCTAGCTAGAAGGTGACGAGACTACATCAAACACATGAGGTCTTGTCCTTCTCTGTGGACAGTCGCTGTCACCAGAAGGGCCGAGTGCTTGTGCGTGGCAGACACACACCCACGGCCAACGCTGCGTTCGTCACCCCAGATGCACCAGCGGCCTAATCACCTGCTGCTTAAATAGGACACACACAGGTGCATGCGTATATAAATTACTGATTAAAACCAACAACCTTGCCACTCGTTACATTTACATCACACCTTACATTGCAGTAATAGATTGTAAGAACTGGTAGTAACGTAACCCCTGAAACATGCACGCACTCATTAATGTTCCCTTCAATACAGCAACGCCTGCTGACTGCCTTGTTGCGCCAGCGAGGTTCTAGGCGCCCGCAGGCGAGGGGACACCGCACGGAGGCGTGCACCTGCGCCAGGTGACCCCGCAGCGGGCGGCACGCCAGCCAGCACGAGCTGCATTAATGTGTGGGGTCGCGGGAGCAGCTGGCGCGCCCTGCGGAAACAGCAGATCTGGGCACTGCAGAGTGAGGCTGAAGTGGGTTAGGGGACGATGGGCGGTTTCGGAAAGGGCGGTTTCTCCAAGCAGAGCCCCGAACAACGCGAGGTTGGGTGAAGAGGGAGGCCGCTGCCTCCAGCGCAGGAGACCGCGAGTCGGGTGCACGTGGCGGGGAGGAAGCGCCGGGTCAGGGCAGCAGGTGGAAGCGCGCAACCGGCAGGCCACGCCCACCCTGAGGGCGTGCCGAGTCAGCAGAGGGTGTGCGCGGGTGGGGGGAATACAGCCTGGTGCTGCCTGGAAAGACCGTGCTGGCCTCTGGCCGGGAGTGATTGGCCAGGCGGAGATGGGAGCGGGGGAGCAGTGGTGAGGGTCCAGTGAGACCGGGCGGCAGTTTGCGTTAGGCCAGGTGACCTTGGGGCTGTGGCTCTGGAGACGTTCTGAAGACAGAAGCTGCAGTGTCTCTTCGTGTGGTGGATGCGGACGGTGACCGGTAGAGGAATTGGGATGGTTCATGGGTACTTGTCTGAACACCTGGGCATGGTGATGGGCTTTTTGAAGATGGGGAAGACTGGGCAGGGACAGTCCTTGTTTGGAAATAATCATGAGTCTCCTTTGAATATCTTAATATTGATGTGCCGGCTGGTGCAGGTGCGCCAGAGCGGCAATTCGCTCCTCCGGTCTGGAGCTCAAAGCTGGAACGGGCATGTGGCAGAAGTGAGGCTGTGTAGAAAGGGAATTTAAGGCCTCGGTACGCGCGGGAGCGACCTTTCCAGGTAAGAAGGTTTGCTGTTCGGTGGACATATTTCAACTGAAATGCAAGAGCCACACAGTTTGCACATTCAAGCCAGATCATCCCCAAAACTCACAGTGACAGTGTGGAGAAAAGGGGCGGTCCCCGGCCAGCCGGCAGCCCCTGCCACGCTTCGAGGTCGGGAGGTGACCCTGCGTCTGCCTCCCGAGGCCAGAAGGGTCTGGAATCAGAACAGGGTCAGACAGGTCACGTGCTTCCAGCAGACTGAGACAGTGAGCGTGTAGGCAAAGACAATGCTGGCTTCTCCTCGGCAGCTAAGTAGGACTCATTTTCATGTTTTACCTCATTAAATAAAAGCATTTTCATAAGCTTTGAATAGCTCTTTGAAGATATTTATAGCTTCAATCAGCTCGCATGTTTATCGGGCATTCATTTCAAGCCACTTAGCTATCTTTCAGGAACGTGAGGGGTCGCTGAGCTCAGACCTTTTCTCCTTGAGTGGCCTGCTTTCCGTCTTAGTGAACCCTAATCCTGCTTTCCAATGAAAATCCTACGTGCACCAAGAGGGGGTTCAGTGTGCAGTGTTACGCACCCGTCTCGCTTGCAGGGAGGTGGAGGGCAGAGCCCCAGCTGCTTTAGCTTGACGGGGGTGCTTCACTTCTGGAGGCAGAAAGGCTGAGGCTCCAGGCAGCGTGAGGCCGGAGGGGGCGTGGGTGCGGGAGGAGGGCGAGGCAGGACGGGCCGCACAGGGCAGGCCGCGGAATGCAGGAAGCCGCAGAGGTGAGGTTGGGCACCCGGAGAGCCAATGGACAAGCAAACATCTTGGTTGTTGACGCCCCAGCTCCACCCAGGTGGACGCTCTGTGGTCACGTGAGCCTGACAGGAGGCCCGCTGGGGCCGGCAGCCAGTGCCCACCACTGCCCCGATCTGCTCTTTTTTTATATATATAAAGATTTTATTTATCTATGCACACAAGAGCTGGGGTAAAGGCCAGAGGCGCAGGGGGTGAGAGGAGACACCAGAGAAAGTGGAGAGCAGAACAGGCAGATCCACTGAAACACACTGCTGAGGGGAGCAGCGGGAGGCAGGAGAGGTCTGCTGCGCCCTGTGGGTCCCTCCCTGGCCGGGGATCGAACTCTTGCTGCAGTGGCTGCGGATGCTTCAGAGTGCAGCGCTCAACCCCTTGCACCACCAGGGAGGCCCCCAGATTTGCTCTTTTTCTTTAAAGTGGAATCATCTCACTGGGCAGATTCTGACTTTCTAGTTCCTTGTGATCGCTGCCGGGCTGGGGGTAGTAAGGGGTAGGGAATCTCCAAGAGTCCCAAGACAAGTGGACACCCCCAGCAGTCACTTTCTGCAGCAAGTCGTGCGTGGCACACTGGGTGATGACTGTTTCCCAAGGAAGCCCCATTTGCTCTTCCTCATTAGATTCCCTGCGCGTTTCCTGAAGTTAACACGTTAACTGGACCTTCTGGCACCTGGCTATCGTAGTGTAGTGAAGCTATTTTATTTTTTAATCTTTTTATTTTGTATGGACTTGACATTAGTTTTCACTTTTTTTTTTAAGATTTATTTATTTATGCACACAAGCACTGGGGCACTGGCCAGAGGTGTGGGGGGGTGAGAGGATTCACCACAGAGAGCGGGGAGCAGAACAGGCAGATCAACGGAAGTGCACTGCTGAGGGGAGCAGCAGGAGGCAGGAGAGGTCTGCTGCACCATGTGGGTCCCCTCCCTGGCCGGCAGCAGGGATCGAACTCGTGCTGCAGTGGCTGCTGTTTGCTTCATAGTGCGTTGCTTAACCCACTGCGCCACCAGGGAGGCCCAGTTTTCACTTTTGTGCAGTGTCTGTTTCTCTTCCCCGTGAACCCCCATCACCCCCCACCGGTGCGCCCCCTGCAGAGTCCCTGTGCTTGCCTGCCCATTTGGCTCTTTCTCCTCCCCCTCCCTCGGGAATGTCTCAGATTTATAGTTGTTGATTTTGACTTTTAATTCATTGCAATTAACTTTTCCTTAGTCCCTTATCTGTTTCCTCTACATTCCTCGTATAAGTGAGACTATTTCACTGTCCGTCTGCGCACGCTTAGCCTCTTAGCCCCTTCGTGCTGTGGGGCCGTCTCCGTGTGTTCTTTAGGCGCCTCACGCGCGGTGATGAGGCGGCACCCGGGGGTGCGGGCAGTGGGCCTGAGAGGAGCACCTTAGCGCTGGCTCCGTCGGGCCAAGCTGGCCCCGCCACGCGACATCACGTGAGCAGAGCCTCGTGCCAACGGCCCCCTTCAGAGAGGCGTTTACCCCACAGCTGGCTGAGTCCGGGACTGCCGAGGCAGGCAGGGCACACTGATCTGGAACGTTCCACCGCTTTCTTTTACGATGCCAGTCAGAGACCAAGGCTTCAAGACGTCTTACTCTTCCTTGTACTTCCACAAATTCTGTTCGCAGGCCGAGTTACCGTCACAGAAACACATCGATGCGAAATGACCGAGTCCTGTTGAAGGAGGCGTCTCTGCTCTGGCTGCCGGGTCCACGCCCTCAGCTCACGGCCCACGTGGGATACTCAGCTGGGCCCGGAGGGCAGGAGGAAGAAAAGAACAAAGAGGACAAGAAATAACCGCTTTCTCACAAGCCAACATTTTGGGAACAAACACAGGCAGAAGATGCATTATGTGCACATTAGATGCCTAATGAAGAAACGAGGCCAGCAGGAACAGACCCTTCGTGCCGATCTGTTCTGATCTAATGAGGGAACGGCCGCAGCCTGGTCCCATGATGTTCTCTCTGTCTCCAACCCCTCGCTCCTCGGAGGTGTGAACGCTGAAGACGGTGGAGCAGCTGACCCAAGAGCAGGGCTGCTCAGCAGGAGAGGCCACCTGGAACCACGCCCACATCACACCCTGGCAAGAGGACGGGAGCCGCAGGCCCCAGCGTCTCTGGCCAGCCTGCACCTGCCCGCGCCGGGCCCTCGCATGGCCCCTGTGAGGCCCCTGCATGGGCGCAGGAGAGGGATGAGGCTGTCCGAGTGACTGTCCCTGCGGGCTGGCCGCCCGGCCTTGCAGCACGAGGCCCCGCTGGGCGCTGCCGACCTCCTTCCGCAGCTCTCTACCCTCCCTGGCCTTGAATCCGACTTTCTGCCCTCGAGCGACTTAGCTATCTCTTGAGCGTCGGGTCGAGGCTTCCCTCCATGCCCGCGCCTGGCTCAGCTCCCCCACGTGGTCACCCGGGAGCTCAGGAACACATGCCAGGCCCTGCGCGTTTCCTTCTTTAACTCCTGAGCGTCGTGCGAGGCCTGGTGGGCACCCCACTTGTGAAGAGGCTGAAGCTCAGCGTCTTGCTGTCTTGGGCCGTACATATAGCGTCAGTAGCCCCGCTGGACCTGGCCCCGCCATTTCTGAATCCAACTTTGCATCGATGGGACCCTCTGCCCCTTCCAGTTTTTAAGTTTGACCTGATTTTTAGAGACCTTGCCTTTCAAGTACCACATCTAATTTCAAAAAAGTGTGGCCAGGGCCTCCCTGGTGGCGCAAGGGGCTGAGTGCCGCACTGTGGAGCTTCGGTGGTCACTGCAGCGGGAGTTCGATCCCCAGCCATGGAGGGACCCACAGGGCGCAGCAGACCTCTCCTGCCTCCCGCTGCTCCCTCAGCAGTGTGGTTCAGTCCATCTGTCTGTTCTGCTCCCCGCTCTGTCTCTGGTGAACCCTCTCACTCCCCACACACATACCTCTGGCCTTTACCCCAGCTCTTGTGTGCATAAATACATAAATCTTGAAAAAAAAAAAAACTAACACGACCAAAAGGAACCAGAACACATCTACCTGCTTGACTTTATGAAAACAAACTCAGGAAGAATAAGCCAGAAACACGAGCTGAGTCTGGCGGGTGTTTATTTACACACACAAGAGCTGGGGTATGGGCCAGAGGCGGGGTGAGAGGACCCACCAGAGACAGAGCGGGGATCAGAACAGGCAGACTGACTGAAGCACACTGCTGAGGGAGCAGCGGGGAGCAGGAGAGGTCTGCTGTGCCACGTGGGGCCCTCCCTGGCCGGGGATCAAACTCGCACTGCAGCGGCTGAGGCTGCATCACAGCGCAGCGCTCAGCCCGCTGCACCCCCAGGGAGGCCCCGCACTGACCGTTCTTGGGTGACACTTACAAAGTGAACAGAAGCCCGGGCCCCTGGCAATGCCCGGCCTCGGGCAGACACAGGCGCAGACAGCAGGCGCTCACCGAAGGTCTCTGACAGCACAGGCGCCCTCAGGAGACTCGTCAGCGGCGCCAGGTGAAGCTGGTGCCCTGCTGCCCCGTCCTGCTAGAGGTCAAGGCCCCAAAGGCCTTCGGCTCCCAGGCAAAGGAGCGGCAGCTCTGCGGGTGACCCGGCGCAGAGCATTCCTGCAGGTCGGCAACGTGGACTGCCGCTCGTGGCAGCGCCCCGCCCCGAACAGGCCTCGCTCCCCCCGCCGTGAGGGCCTGCCCAGCCCCAGGCGGCGCAGAGCCAGGACAGCAGGGCCCCAGCAGAAGCGGATTCGTCGGAGAGCTCCGCTGAGATGGGGTCAAGGACATTCTCCGCTGAAACCTGCTCTTTCTCCCTCCCGCGCCGGAGGGCCGTGCCTGAAGTGTGTTTTCTTCGCCTTTATTCCGAAGCTCCGACGGCGCTTGTGCCTGCGGGTGCCTCGTCGTCCGTGCTGAGACCAACCGCACGGCACAAGCAGGACACGCCGTGCATCAGAGAGCGCGGCCCAGGCCTCGCCGTCTGCAGCGCGGCTGGAAGTGAGGTCCGGCAGCAACGAGCAGGTAGGAGACTGAGCCTCCGAGCCCACGGCCCGGCAGGGCTCATCACTCTGCCAGCAGCGTGGACACGGCCTGTGTGCTGTGTGAAGCCGCGTCTGCACGTCTGAGTCACGGGCTGCAGTGTGGTTCATGAGCAAGCTGGTGCGAAGACAAGCTGAGTCTGGCCGGTGTGCTTATCTAGCACACCAGAGCTGGGTGCAGCCAGAGGTGCGGGGGTGAGAGGAGGCACCAGAGACAGTGGGGAGCAGAACAGGCGGATCCACAGAAGCACACTGCTGAGGGAGCAGCGGGACGCAGGAGAGTCTGCTGCGCCCTGGGGTCCCTCCCTGGCCGGGGATCGAACTCGCGCTGTGACGGTTGCGGAAGTTCAACCCCTCGCGCCGCCAGGGAGGCCTCTGGCCGTGTTTGCAGCGGAGTCGCCTGGACAAAGGAGCATTCCGGCCGGCAGCAGGCAGACGCACGCACGGATGGCAGCGGACGCCTGTCTTCGCGGTCTCTGCCCCAGGAGCGGGCGCACACCGCCTGCCGCCGGGACCAGGGCCGTCCCGAGGGTGCCAGCGGCCCAGCGGGACCTGCACGGCGGGGCGTCCTGCTCCCCACTGACTGTGTCCTGTCCTCTGAGCAGACGCCGAATCTCTGAGTCTTCCGAACGGCCGGTGAGCTTTAGAGCAGCAGCCAGTTGAGAGCGGATAAACAACCAACTTCCAGTCCCCGCCCAGAGTGCGGATGTGCAGGTTCCCCTGGAGGCCCTAGACAGACACGCGCCAAGCGCCCTCCGCCTCGGCGCCCAGAAACAGGCCCGCAGCCCCTGATATGGGGACCCCGCTCTGGCGCCCCTTTCAGGAGTAGAAGCTCTTCCTTGCCGCTCAGAGACAGGCCCCACTGGCCCCCTGGCCTCGGCCCCAGCCAGGGGCGCCCCGGCTGCCTCGGGAGGCACTGCAGAGCATGGGCGCTGCCTGTGTTCGCCAGGCACCTCCTCTCCGCCAGGCTGCCCTGGGAAGGAACTCCAGCGAGCTGCTGACTTGACCCCCGCCAGACAGCCGGGTGGACATGCCCCAGGTCACCCTCCGGACGGCCGCCCTGTCCCGCGGGGTGAGAGACTGCTCTGGCCCACAGAGGCGCTTCGCCTCCTCACTGTGCCTGACGCTGCTGTTTCTTTGGCCAAGAGATGGTGCTGGGACCTGCCCGCGTCCCCTTCCTCGGTGGACACACACCGTGCTCATGTATTTTTCTTGACCTAAAAGCACTTTTCCTTCTCTACAGAAACGCAAGTGCCCCTCTAACTGACGAACGGTCCTTTGCTCTTAGTGAGGAGGCCCAGTCTGAGCAGCCGCAGCCTGTAACGTAGAGGGAATAAAAATCTGCGAGACAGGGCCTGCCCGGCAGCGCAAGGGGCTGAGCGCCGCCCTGTGAAGCATCACAGCCACTGCAGCGCGAGTTCGATCCCCCGCCAGGGAGGGACCCCCAGGCGCAGCAGACCCCCCTGCCTCCGCTGCTCCCTCAGCGGTGAGTTTCAGCCCATCCGCCTGTTCTGCTCCCCGCTCTGTCCCTGGTGACTCCTCTCACCCCCTGCACCGCTGGTCTGTACCCAGATCCTGTGTGCATAAATAAATATTAAAATAATCAAAACTTAAAAGAAAATATGTGAGTCAAAGTGCGTCCGCTCTTCTGCCCCCTCCCGCCCCCACCCGCAGGCCTGTAGGGAGAGTAGACGAGGACGTGGGGCCTGAGCGCGGCACGGGGCTGGGAGCCGTGGCTCCTGCAGCCCATGGAGGACGCCGAGGCGGTGCCTTCGGCCTTGGGAGCCGGAGGGCGTCCTGTGAGCGTCTGCACGTCCTCTCGGCGCTCACTGTCCTCGCCATGCTTGTCTGCCCACTGCACGCACGTGCTTCTCCCCAAGCAGCTCTCTTCTTGCCTCCCCGTGGCCTCTCCTCTGCTACCTTTCCCTTCCTGCCTCTCCAGATCTTTCTGGTGCTTCATATTTTCAGCCTCCTCCTGCCCTACCCTTGGCCTTTCTCCTGTCAGAGGCTAAAAAGGGTTAAGGTATTTTATTTCGTATTTGTAAATATGGATTCTAGAGTTTATTCTAGAGTTCTATTAATATTGTCTTTAAATTTTAAAATGTAAGGTTATCTTTAAAGTTTTTATGAAATTATTGTAGACATGATGCACTTTCATTGCAACAAAAAATAAACTTGGAAACTCCAAGGAAAGCAAAACTTCAATAGAAACTGAAGCTAGACGGAAACTCTTCTGTAGCAAGGTAGAAACCTAGTGAACAAAACAGTAGAAATGAGCTCAAATCTGGGAAAATTTGGCTGAACATCTAAAGTGAGATATTTTAAAATAAGATATGCATAAATTACAGAAAAGTAAGCAAAATTTTAAATCTATACTTTCTTCAACTATAAATCATTATCCTTGATTAAAGAAAGATTCTTCAATTCTAGGAGATGTATGTGAAGGTGCATGTTTATACAGGTGTGCACGTGTGGGTGTGTGGACACATGTACTGGATATTCTGTTATTTGCAACGTGTCAACCAATTATTAAAGTTTATCGCAGGTGGCTTTCATTTATTTTTTTTAAGATTCTATTTTTCTTTTGCAAAGATTTATTTATACATACAAGAACTAGGGTACAGGCCAGCAGTGTCGGGGGTGAGAGGACTCCCCAGAGACAGAGCGGGAGCAGAACAGGCAGATTGAAATCTGCTGCTGAGGGGAGCAGCAGGGAGGTAGGAGAGGTCTGGAGCGCCGGCCGGGGATCGAACTCGTGCTGCAGTGGCTGCGGATGCTTCCCTTTACTGTGCTTAACCCCTTGCGCCACCAGGGATGCCTCAAGGCTTCTCCTTTTTCATCATCTATGTTGTGATCACCACCATTCAAATTTAAAGGTTTTGTTTTTTTTTAAAGATTTATTTATGCATACAAGCACTGGGGTACAGGTCAGAGGTGTGGGGGGGTGAGAGGATTCACCACAGACAGAGCAGGGAGCAGACAGGCAGATCAATGGAAGTACACTGCTGAGGGGAGCAGCGGGCATGGCAGGAGAAGTCTGCTGTGCCATATGGGTCCCCTCCCTGGCCGGCAGCAGGGATTGAACTCGTGCTGCAGTGGCTGCGGTTTGCTCCATAGTGTGTTGCTTAACCCACTGCGCCACCAGGGAGGCCCTAAAGGTTTTGTTTTTATCATCACAGAAACATTGCTTTCTCCCATAGCCCGTATTTCCCCCTAAAGTCATCTTCCCCAAGTTGGAAGACAGAGCCCAGAGAAGCAGCTTTACTTCTAAGCATGCTTTTCCAGGCTTACAAATCTGGGCATGCAACCGGTCCTGACACCCTGACCGGCGGAGGAGACATCCCCGCAAGCCTCCCGGCTGCCTGGGTGCGGTCTTAGGCAGCTTCTGAGAGAGCTGCGCGAGATTCCGCCTCAGTCTCGACGGCCGCCGCTGGGCCGCGGGGGGACAGGCCCGGGGCCTCGCCTGACAGAGCCGGGCAAGCTGGGGTCAAAGGCCTGTTTTCTAAAGTCAGACGTTGAATCCGCTCACGAAGCGAGCCTCTCTCAGCCAGGCGCCAAGGAGCCCCGCCCGGCGCCTCCCGCGGGGTCAGGCTCGCGGTCAGCGAGTGTCCACGGCGTCATCCCGCCGCAGCCGCGTCCCGGGGTGCACAGGCGCTCCCGCGGTGGCCCGGGGCTGAAGGAGACTGTGTCCGAGTGCCCGCGCCGACACGCGGCCGTGGAGCGGCTGGGCTCGCAGTTAGGTGAAGACTTGGGACCGGTTTATACTTAATCTTGTGACAACAGTCATTTAGCATCGCCGGATAGCAAGCTGAGGGACATCTAGTTTAGAATCCCGATGCTGCAGGAATCATTCTAAACCCCGTGCCACGTCAGTGGGGCTGGAAGAATATTCTCCATTGTACTGCCGCAGAGAGGAGAGATCTCAGGGTCAGTGTGTCGCGTTCTTACTGTTGAGGCTGAAAGACTTCTCCGACCTTCCCCGACCGTGGTGATAGTGCCCGTCAGTTTTGCTCGAGTTCCTCCACAGAGTTGCCATGATTCATTCGTGGCCACAGGGAAAAGCAGTGAAAGTTGTCTCCACCCGCAGAACTTCTAAGGTCTCTTAGAAACATCAGGGGGATGGGATTGAGGGGGTAGGAAGTGATCTAAGCAGCAGAGAAATGTGGAAGTGCAGTGGACATTTCAAGCGGAGGATTTACGTTTGGTGGGTGATGGATAAAGGGTTCCTGGAAGAGGCGCGACATGTCTGGACTCCGGGAGGTCCAGGGATAGCATGTGTGGAAAAGGGAGAGTGGTGCCTTTTTGGATGTCCTTAGCAGAGGCAAAGGGAACAAATCAAGATCAGTATTTATTTTGTACTTACTCGAACTCAGCACTGCAAGGCCTCTTAAAATCTTTTTCCTTAAAATATTTTAGAATACTTTACAGAAGGTTAAGTCCAAACCATCCAGAAAATAGAAAATGAACACAGGTAAAGCGCAACTTTATTCAAATCCATTAGTTAACAAGGGGCAGTAGATACCGTGGCCAGTCGTGAGAGCACTGGAGAAATTAGGGGCCTGCCTGCCCGCCTGCCCACTTCTCACCTCTGTCCTCGATCTGTGACCAACGGGTCGTGCATCTTTGGGATTAACTCTCACGGGACAGATATTATTGGCGGGACATGGTCTATGGTCAGGTAATATGGTCTATGGAAGAAAGCAATGTTCTACTGGACAGGAATCCGCTGATGGCCACAAACGCGCTCAAGACTGTGATAATGACAGACACAGTGTTCAGAGCTGTACGGACACGGCCGGCTCTTTAGGGTCACGTCCAGGGAGGCGCTACATAGCACATCACTTCTGCCTTTGCCCTGCCCTCGGGTACTCCTTGGGCACCAGTGGGCAGCGGCTGCCGCGCTGGACGGCGCAGACAGCGTCTCTGGCACGGAGGAGGGTTCCGCTGGCCCCCACGGCCGCGGGTCCCTGTGGCTGACGCGGGCCCCAAGGACTCGCTGGCACCGTTTTTGCCGCCTCGCCAAGTGTCCGGTGGCTGCTCTGACAGTAGGAGAGGGCTGTGTCCAGGCCAGGCCAGCAGGCGGGGGCAGGAAGCCAGAGACAGTGAGCTGGTTAAGCAGAGGAGTCAGAATCGCACTGCAGAAGCAGAGGAGACGCTTAAGGAGGAAGATTTCAAAGATTTACTTTAGGATAATTAATCTGAAAGCAATTTGGAGAATTGATAGCTTCTGGAGAGGCTGCGGGCAGGGTGACCTGTTGAAATTACCTTCATCCGGAGGGGGCGGGGGAGGGAGGGAGAGGCGCTCACAGGCTGCAGCCACTTCACCTGCTCCAGACAGCGGCGCGGTGTCTCTGCCTACGCACAAGGCCGCGGGCGCCCGGGAACACGCACACTTTAGCCTACGTTTGAGACAGCAGAGAAAGTATTTTCTCAGTTACTATTTTAGGAAATGTTAGCCTCAGAGAATCACCTGGGGAGTGTCCAGGAGAGGGTTTAGCAGCCGCAGAAGTGAAACCAGCGCAGCTCAAACACATCTTATCCGTGTTTATGATTCTTGGTGGGTCGCCAAGAATAGAATGAAAGTGTTAAAACGTATTCTTGTGACATAATCTTAGGAGTTTCTAACATACAGGATTTTTTGATTTACCTATTTATTTTTTAAAGATTATTTATGCACACAAGAGTTGGGGCACAGGCTAGAGTCACGGGAGGTGAGAGGAGACACCAGAGACAAAGTAGGGAGCAGAACAGGCGGATCCCCTGAAACACACTGCTGAGGGGGCAGCGGGAGGCAGGAGCGTCTGCTGCGCCCTGCGGGTCCCTCCCTGGCCGGGGATCAAACTCGCACTGCAGGGACTCCCTTTATAGGATTATTACGTCACCATATTTTTAAAATGTAACTTTTATTGCTGCACCATTGGTTTTCGTCGTTGTTAGTTTTTTGGAGTGTAGGGTCCCCTCAGGTGCGGTCACTGTAGTGCACCCCCCCCCCCGAGGCCTTGGCATTGCAGCAGTCCTGAGGTCCTCACGGAGGGAATAGGGCCCAGGCCAGGGGCAGGGTGGAGGCCTGCGGATGCGGGTGTTTGGAGCACAAGGGCTCTGGCCCCCCGCTGGCCCAGGCCGGGGCTCAGCTGGGAAGGCTGCTGGGAGAATCGCAAGGAGTCGCATGCTCCTGCAGTGCAAGCCTGTGGTTATCCTTACGCCTGAATAGATAGTTCCTGTTCTAGCCTGTCGTTTTTGGTAGTGGTAAGTCGTTTAAAATGTTCTTGTAGGAACACAATGTGGAGAGGTATGCAGAAGAAAGATACAGGTGTGAATAAATTTGGTACCAAGATAGAAATAATGTTGTTGATAAAAAGTCCACCTCTGGGCACTGCCCTGGGCCCTGCTGCGGGGCACAGGACACTTGGCCTCGATCGCCCTTCCCAGGAGAAGAGCTGGCGTGGGCGACAGGACCAGGTAGGCCCTTTCCACAAAAAGCAGCCTGTGCAGCGTGTTTCTAGGAGAGAATGCTTTGCCCAGGAGGAGAGGAGAATGGAAAGGGAGAGCTCTGGGGCCTCCCTGGTGGCGCAAGGGGTTAAGCACTACACCATGAAGCATCCGCAGCCGCTGCAGCGCGAGTTTGATCCCCAGCCAGGGAGGGACCCACAGGGCGCAGCAGACCTCTCCTGCCTCCCGCTGCTCCCCTCAGCAGTGGGTTTCAGTGGACCCGCCTGTTCTGCTCCCCGCTCTGTCCCTGGTGACTCCTCTCACCCCCACACCTCTGGCCTGTACCCCAGTTCTTGCATACATCAATAAATAAATCTTTTAAAAAGAGAAAGTTCTTGGAGGAGTTTAGGGGGCCCATGGCTGGAGGTGGGGAGAACTGGGGCCTTCTGCAGCCGCTGTGAGACTTGGTAAGGGCGAGGGGGAAGGCAGACTGGTCCCCGGTTTCCGGCCTGGCTGTCTGGGGGAGTCGCAGTTCCAGGCTCCATCCAGGGGCGCTGGGGCTCCCCAGCTACAGAGACCGCAGCTAGCGGAGCTGAGCCGGTGCGGCTGCGTCACCTCCTCCTCGGAGCTCGCTGTCTCTGAGCGGACGTGCCTGCATGCTTCGCCCACGCACTTGCGAGGCCTTGCCAAGGCCCCCTGGGACCTTGATCACCAGCAAGCGCCTAAGACTGTAGCAAGCTCAGCGGGAGATGTGAGGGCGGCCGGGGGCCGCTGCCGCCCGCACGGGGCAGGTCTGTCTGTGTGGGCCGAGGCCTCTGTCCTTGGAAGGCCCAGGCTAGGCCGTGCAGGGGCTGCTCCGGACAGACGCACGAGGATCCAGGGGGAAAAGGGCAGCCCGGTCAGAGCCCCAGTGTCAGCGAACATTCCCGATGAAAGATTACATAGGAGGGTGCGTTTTCTCACCCCCTTGGGCCTATCTCACAGTACTCTCGGGACACTAAGCTGCTCCTACCTGGTGCATTTGTTACGCTCCTGTCAGTTGAACTTGAATCTGTGTGGGAGTTAGTTTTGGATTCCAAGCTGTGACGACGAGGCCTTGTTAGTTGTTTCCTGGCTTCCCCGTCCGACTGGAGTGTCCGGCCCCCACCGACGCTGGTGGTGGTTCCTGACCGGTGAAATCTCAACAGCTCCCTCACGCTCTTGTTTCCTGGCGTCTCCCAGTCCCGCCTCCTTCACCCTGTTCTCCGCTCCCCCGGCCACCATGATGCTTCAGGCAGACAAGATTTAAGTAAGTCCAGCAAGCTAGGTATTTCCTCAGGAACTTAAGTGCATTTCTCTACTGATTGCCAATAAGCAATTTTCTCTCCTAAATTTCTCTGCATTTTCCTTTTACATAGAGAGACGGCGAGGCACAAATGCGGGCGATGCCTGTGTAGCCTCTGACAGCCAGGCTTCCCCTCCCGGGCAGAGGCTGAAGGTGGCGCGGCTGTCGCTGCTGTGTGGTGCCGGCCAGCTGACCCTGCTGCGCGTCGGCCCTGTCAGCTTCGATCGCCCGTCCCCGCTCGTTCCTCAGTGGCTGCATGAAGCAATGGGGCTTTTGGGGCTGACATGTGCCGGAGTGACACTGTTGCAGGTGGAAGATGGGCCGGTCTCAATCTGGCCGCCGCAGGGCAGCACGGACGGGGAGGCGCTCTGTGAGACTGGGCATGAAGCCGGGGCCTCTGGCCAGGGGAGAAGTGGTTCCTCGCTGGGTCCCATGCGGGGCCAGGAACGCGATATGTCCTGAGAGGCCTTCCCCAGGAAATGTCAGCACGCTCCTGCACCCCAGGGTGCCTGGGAGAAGCCCTTCCCCAGAGTGTCTCTACTGGCTACCTTTACGAGAGAGCCACTCACGTCATCAGCCTTAAGAGCAGACAGTCACTTCACCCACCCCCCGGCCTTGGTGACATCACCGCACATTTCTGATCACTGTGCACTAAAGAACAGGAATTCTGCTCATAATTTAAGAAGGAGTAGAGGTTTTATGAATCTCAGTGACCACCAAAGGCTTTTTGCAAGTCAGTACTGGAAAGATCAGATTTATTAACATTATCTGTTTTGTCTCATCATCTGGCACAGGGAAAGTAGCAGACTTGAAGTAAAGGAATCTGTACAGATATGGGATGGTAGCAGTGCTAGTTGGAATTATTAGAGTTAAATGAAATATTTATATCGAAGTAATTGCATTGGCTTTTGTAGGTGAAAATAAAATGAAGAATGGGGTGGGGGAGACATACCTGACTTGCCATATTCTCTATTTACTGCCGGCCCTGTGAGTGGCCATTTACTTAATACACTTCGAGCATTAAAAATGAGGAGGCTGAAAAATTAGCTTTATGATAACAAGAGAAGTATCATTTCCGTGAAGATAAATAAGAAAGTCTATTGATTTTCCAGAGTGCCAGGCCATGAATTAGCATTGCCTGGTACAGCATGCAGCCTCAGATTCGTGCTGACCCTGACCGTTGAGATTTATATTTCCTTACTGATGGCTGTGTGCGCACTCTCCCGCTGGGCGCCAGTGCTGGGAATGCTCTTGGAAATGCCCTTGAAAGCTTCAGCGCTGACTGAGTGCAGGGAGTGGATGGTCAGGCTGAGGCTGCAGCTGGTGACAGGGCAGGGTCCGAGCTGGCCAGCCTGTGTGAATGCCACATTGTAGTAGCCATAGGACAATACCTGTCTTCACCTAAAGCCACCTGGGTGTGCAGGTCCTGACCACGTGGTTGAGGGGAGAATGTCTGCTTTGCCATCAGCAAACCACCTTCTCAAGTCTCTGCCTCCTCCCCACGATGACAGGGGACTCCCCTCTACCTCTTTGAACTTGTGTGAGCTTGTAAAAGAGGCAATGATGGCGCCTCTCTTTTAAAGAAGAATAAGCTCTAATTTAAAAAAATCCACCAGTACAGTGAAATTTTTGACTACATTTGAATTCCACACCATCTTGCAAATCACACAATCAGACAGTTCTTATTTAGGAAATACTTTATTTTCTTTAAGTGCATCCACCAACTTGAGAAGTTTACCTACAAGACTGGACCAGGTAGGTGTCCGCCATCACCATTCTGAACTTTTCTACTGCCCACATGAATCTGTGGCATAATAATAAAAAGTTGATTAATAAAAAGAAATGTGTTTCTAGTAAGCTTAAAAACCTCCCATCGTGCTCTATGTTTCTTAATGTAACTGCTTACCTAATTGGGGAGAATTTGATTGGACTTACAGCAGTTTTATTCATTTTTGACATAAACATTGTGGATTTGCAATTTCCTTATTACAAAGATGTGTAAGTGTGGGAGTGCAGCTCCACCCCTCAGTGTGTGCATGAGCTTCACCTGCCTGCACCAGGGAGCTCTCACTCACTGTTGGTGGATGCCAGGGAACACAGCCTTTGTAGAAAGTGGTCTGGAGAGTCCTTAAAAAGATGGAAATGCCATAGAGTCTGGCAGTACCCTGCTAGGTATTTAGCGAAGACTATTAAACACCAGGACAAAAGGACTGATGCACCTGCCTGCCTAAAGACGCAGCAAGAAGCAAAAATACACACAGCAACAAAAGCATCGTTCACAATCGCAAGACAAGGAATCACCCCAAACGTCAGTCACGGACAGCTGGATAAAGAAGTATTATAGGGTACTGCTCAGCTGTTAAAAATGATATGATAGTGATTTGGGGAGCAATAGATGGACGGACAATATGAAGGTGATTTGATAAGTAAAGTAAGTCAAAAAGTGAATAACAACTATTGTATGGCTCCTCTCATCTGTGGAATATAAATAACTGAAGGAAACTAGCTGAGGGCCCCCCTAGTGGCACAGGGGCTCTCTGTGCTGTGAGGCTATTGCCTGCCTGAGTTCGCTCCCTGGCCAGGGAGGGACCCACAGGGCGCAGCAGACCTCTCCCGCCTCCCCCACTGCTCCTCTCAGGAGCATTTCAGTAAGTCCACCTGTTCTGCTCCCCACTCTGTGAGGTGCAACTTGAATTCCAAATTTGGGGTTACGAAGACTCCCCTCCGTACCGTCACCCACGTGCCTGCTCAGGAGGGACGGGCACAGTACGGCCGTTTGTTCTCTGCACCCTTGCTGCACAGCTGCCGTGGCTGTGGAGTTCTAGTGACATAACGGAAAGGAAGCAAAGGAACTGGAGCCTCAGGCGTGAGCACTGCATGGGCGCAGGAGGCCCTGTTGGGCAGCCTGTTCTGATGCGTGCCGAGCTCCTTGTGGAAGTGTGATTTTCAATCGTATGCCTGCCCTTTATAGCCTGTCAATACCAGGCATTATTTACCTCAGCATAAAATACGTTAAACCTCACTCCCTCCTCCCTGGAAAACAACCCCAACAATTGCACTCTGATGCTCTGAGACAACCAGTCATGGGCACCTCTGGGTTCAGTGGAGTTCCGGCAGCATCACAGGCCTGCTCTTAAGTGTCCATCTGCCTTGTGAAAGCAGCATCTTCAGGCCAGCTATCAATAACACACAGAAGGAGGCTGTGCAGATTATGCTGCTTTCTCAGAAGGCAAAGCAATAGTGCATATATAAACTATTTTAACGGGCTTCATTGGGAAGTTGTAAATACTGCTAATTCAAAAAGGCAACTTTTGAACCAAGAAAAGAGGATAAGGGAAAAGAGAAGACTTGGCTCAATGTCAGGTGGACAGAGGGAGAGAGGTGCAGAAGGCCATGAAACCATGGCTCGGGAGGACGGGTGCTCTTCTGGACACGGAGACGCCCATTCTGAAGGGCCTGGAGACATGGTGGTGTCTGAACTTCCACCCAGAAAACAATAAAACAAAAACTTCAGAATGATAAGACTACACTTCTTCTTAGGCTCTATCATCAAATAATTCATCATCAAATAACATGAGTTTACTGATGAGCGGGGCAGGGAGGACCTTAACTCTCAGTGGCTCCTCAGGGACCTGGGTGAAGCGGGTGTATGAACATTGGCCATTTGATTTGCTGTCGGTCACACCCACACAGTGGGTCACATCCTTCCTGTAATTTTTTTCTACATTTTTTATCCTGAGCATCAGTTTCACAAAAAGGCTCCACCAAAGGCAGGCCTGGGGTGGAGTGCCCTGCTTGTGCTTCCTCAGTGGGTCATGGGGCTCGTGAAGTGCAGCCGGAGAGGATCACGCCGCTCGTGACCCCCAAAAGGTCGAAGACAGAACCCCCGCTGTTTTTACTTGTTTGTTGAGTGAGCTACATGTCTGTTATGTACCAGCCCTTTAAGACTTGGAGAGCCACCGTCTGATAAAGTTTGCATGAGATGTGCTTGATCCACCTAATCACTGAACAGCCTAATCACTGAAAAAGCTCTTGACTTTCTATGGGAATAAAAAGGTTTTACTTGTAGGATGCTGAAGGACTTAAGGATGAAGGGATAACACGTCTGCCCTTCGGTGACACGTCATTCAACCGAGTAGTGCATATGTGAGTCCTCTCTATGCGTGCACGGTGTGTAACTCACACGTGCACACACACAGGGAGGGAGGCACACTCAGCTGTGGCAAGATGTTAGCCACTGGAGAACGACAGGATGAGATACAACACGTACAATTTTTCACATATTTCCCTAGCTTTTCAAACTTACTGTGTGAGAAGAGGAAGATCTCGAATGGCAGACAATCTGCTTTGCTGATTCTGCCCAGCGCCGGGGGCTGCCAGATGGAAGAGTCGATTAGGAGAGAAAACGGTTTTAGACCCACTGGGAGGAAAAGGGGGGAGAGCCTGGAGCTGAGGGGACACGGCCATGTGCTCGTTCTCTGCATGGCCTCGTCGTTCCTTCGGGAGCCAGGACGCCACACTCCAGGCTCTGTGCCTCAGCTTCTCAGCAGGCCGTGGGACCACGGCCACGCCCTGAGCCCTGTGTCCTGCACAGACCTCCATCGGCAGAGAAGCCGGTCCGCAGGGGACTCTCAGCACCCCTGCAGCTCTGGCGCCTGGCCAGGCAGAGCCGGAAGCTGGCAGGTTGCCTGAGCCGGGACGGCCTGACCTTGAGCTGGCCTGGCTGGCCACCCCGCTGGCTGGCGCTGCGGAGCCCCGTAGTAGATGGCGTGTCGGCGTCTGCTGGCGTGTCGGCGTCTGCTGCTCGGGCACACCTCAGCCTGCAGTGCTTGATGCACAGTGTCCCAGGACCGGCCTGGGCTGCAGCGGGCGGGGCCGATGGGCTTCTGCTGGAGACAGCAGGAGACAAAACCACACCGCAAACGCTGCTGCCACCAAAGGGAGACAGGAGAGCATCCCGTGTGGATTCTGGGATGCCTCATCTTACGCTGAGAGACAGCTGCTGACGTTCTCCTTCGGAGGCTAGTGGGCTTGTGACTGGCCTCCCTTTCGTAAGCCTTTCCTCTCCCACTTCTGTGCTCCTCCCTTTTTTATTGCTTACCCTTTTCAGTAGGCTGTAAGAAGGGCGAGGGTCGCAATGAAGGTTCCCCTCGCGCTCCTGCCTCCTTCACAAGCGCTGCTTCTTGCACGTTGAAATTGTCACTGTTCTTGGGTCCTCTGATGCTCTGCCAGTTCTGCTGCGTGTCTGATTTTAGACTGTTTTAGTGTCCGTCGTATCTGCTGGTCACTGCAAAGTCGTAGACTCGAAGATCGTGCACCATAAGGCATTAAAAATATAAAGATGTATCAGCAAATTAACCCCCCTTACCAATACAACATCTCATCTCCTCCTTCACACTGGGTGCAGGCAGTGGTCTCTGGAGAGCAATGAGCGTCACACACATTGTCAGTAGGAAGTTGTGAAGTCTGACATCTCCATGCGCTTTGCGGCTTACAAAGCGTTGTCACCTATAATACTCATACACATGGCGGGACCAGCCACAGTTCCCTATGTCTGCAGACGATAATTTAGCAAAGGAAACAGTGAACGGAGACTTAGGATCTCTTCACTTTGTCATTAGTTTTATACTGTTTTGAATAAACCATATGCGAAGTTGACGGTTCTCACTCACAAAAATGCCGTTCATTTTTCTGGGTGTTCTTGATGATAACAGTACAGTCTTAAGCCAAGTTTTTGCCAGAAGCCCTATGTTGCCCACTAACAAGTAAAGTAAGTGATAAAAGTACTGCTTAGTAGTTTTAGAAGACTAGAGAGGCAGTCACTTTATCTGCCAGTGCTTCTGAACAAAGTTCTTTGCGCACGGGGAAGTGTGACACCGTCCAGAAACATCCCCCTAATTTCCAGAGTAACATCGTCTACCTGTGCGGCACTGACTGAGCGAAGTGATCAGAAATGTTTCATTTACTGTGCCTATTTTTTCTGGTCCAGCTTTTACTCTTGGGCATCCAGAGGCCGGTTGCCTGGTCAGAGCACTAGTGAAATGGCCACACTGCCCCTGCACAGCTTCTTGGCTCCGTGGGGGTCTTGTCTTTGTAGGCGGTGCCCGCGTTTTCACTGCAAATGTAGCAAATGGTGGCCCAGCCGTCACATCATGAAAATGGGTGGCCTGTCCCTGTGACCGAGCGTATAAGCGGGAAGATCTGGAGCCTTCAAACGCACCCAGACACGTGGCCGGGAACACAGGGGCCTCGGCCTTGACCGCCGTGCAGCCTCTGCGCAGCTCCTTCCTGCGCACCTCGGCAGCGCGCGCCCACACCTCGCCCCTGCGCTCCTGCTGCTCCCGGCGGGGCGCCCTCGCTGGGGTCGCGCTCAGCTCCCAGGGGCAGGCACTTGCACTGCTGCGCGTCGGTGCAGCTTCTTGGGACACCCTCGCGCCTCCTCGGTGCTGAGCGCTGGTTGAGGGTTCAGACTCCGAGGACGCGCTCTGAGCTCACCTCGGCGTGCGCTCCGCGCTGACCGGCCGCTTCTCTGTTCCTCCCGCAGCGGCCAGACCGACCTACAACAGCTTCTACGTGTACTGCAAGGGCCCCTGCCGGGGCGTGCGGCCGGGGAAGCTCAGGGTGCAGTGCCGGACGTGCCAGCAGGCCACGCTCACCTTGGCCCAGGTAAGCGTCGCGGCGCGCCCGGGAAGGGTGGGCTCGCCCGCCACGGAGGCCCCGCTTTCAGGGCCGTGCCACCCATCGCGGGGCGCAGCCCGGCCCCGGTGGCTGTGCGGGCTGATAGTCCCGGAGGCCTCAGAGCTGCCTCCGCCCCCTCCCGGTTTCCTGGGAGCACCCAGCGGGAGGCGGCCAGCTCTGCCTCGGACGGTGGCCTGGGGTGCAGACAGCGCGGCATCTCGAAGAGCCTCGACTCCTTGGGGGTGTCTGCTGGAAGCAGCCGCGCGGTCGTCCAGGAGGCCGGCAGCGCCCTGCCCTGGCCGTGCGTGGGGACCTTTGTGCGAGGTGACGTCTGTGCGTGCTGCGACCTGTCAGCCGCGCCCTGGGGTGTGCAGGGCGCTGGGGTGGGGGAACGCGAGGGCCGCGGCTTCCTGGAGTTGGGGGTCAGCGCGCCGTGGGCCCTGCGGGCTCTGCTGGGCCGAGCGGGCCGCCGCTCGGGGCTGACAGATTTCGGTCGTGGAGAGTCCGCGCCCCGCAGAGTCCAGACCGCCCGCGCAGAGTGGGAGGACACGGGCAGGGCCTGCAGGGCGGCGCCGTCTTCTCCGGCCTGTGGGCCCGGCTGGCCCCTGGCTGAAGGCGCCGGCTGGGCTGCAGCGCATGCTGGCAGCGTTGTCCGCGGGCGTGTGGGCACGTCTATGCGGCGGGGCACGTCTCTGTGAGGCGCGGGCACGTCTGCGTGCACGGACACGTCTGCGTGCGGTGCGGGCACACCTGCGTGCGGTGTGGACACTCTGCGTGCGGCGCGGGCATGAACGGGGGCGGGGGCAGAGAGCGTGTCGGGAACCGCAGAGGACCGAGCAGCGCGGGCAGCGCCTGGCCGAGGGTGGACGCGCCGCCCAGCCCGGGCCGCGGACCCCAGGTAGGTTCTGCGGCAGACCCGGGCCGGACGCGTGCGCGTGCGGCAACCTGGCCTGTGGGTGCTCGGCATTGCCGTCGGTGAGGCTGGTGGCGGAGGGGCAGGAGGTCAGTGCCGGGGCTGCCGGGGAGAGGCGGGCTCGGCCGGTCGGAGCAGGCGGGTCCGCGCTCACGCGGGGCCGCGGGGAGGGCTCCCGTACGCAGCAGTGTCCAGCTGCCTGGGGCGTCCCCTAGCGCAGCCGTCGGGGATGACGCCCGTGTCTGTCCTGAGCAGCCGGCCACCTTTCTCGGGACTCCTCGGACGCTGCCCCTACGTCCGGCGGGAGCTCCCACAGCTCTGCTCTGCTCTGCCTCGGCGCCGCTGCCGCTGCCTAACTGCAGCACAGGCCGAAGCCGCCTGCTCGCGGTCACCTGCTGGCGGCTCCCTGCCATCGCCAGGTGCAGGCCCGGCTGCATGGCGGCGGTCCCAGAGCACGGCGACCAGTGTTTCAGACGTGAGGAGAACGAGGCTGACGGAGATGAGCCGCGAGGGCGGGGGTGCGGCTGGAGCCCGAGCCGAGAGCACGTGCGCCGAGACTGGCCACTGCCCCTGCGCTCCTCTGTCCCCACCGGGGCGCGGCCCAGAGCCCCGTGGGCAGCAGGGGCGCAGTGAGCGGCTCCGTGGTCTTCCTCTTGAGCCGTTTGAGTGTCCTGCACGGGGGCGCTCAGGTGACGGGAGGGTTCCGTCTGGCCGAGATGTGCTGATGTGGTACTCCCTGGGGCAGGAGGCCAAGTGGGCTTTACCCCGTCAAACACAGCGGCCGCCTGGCGGGCTTCTGAGCCCCAGGTCTGCGTCAGACGGAAGTTTGTTTGTAACGGGGTGAAACATTCTGCTTGACGGTGACCGTGGTAAGGGAGGAGAGAGGCTTCAGAGTCTTGCTTGTTGGCTCTTGTTCTGAAAGTATTTCTTTGTTTTGAAACGTTTGGACCGCTGAGTTGTTTCTTTGGGAGCTTCAGGAGCATTAGTCCTTCTGCCCAGTATGGTCTGGGGGCGGGGGGGAGACAGAGGCAGAGAGTGGGTGCATCTTCCTGCCCGGAGAATCCCAGGCTCTGAGCGCTCTGCGTCTGACACTCGGCTCCCTGCTCAGGGCTGTGGCCGGGGCTGGTCGGGCACACGGTGACGCTCCCGGCACCAGTGCGCGGACAGACGGCTCAGGCCCGGTTCAAGTGGGGCCTGTTGCAAGCAGTGAGCGCCGGGGAGGGGGCTGAAAGCAGGCGCATGAGGCGGCAGATGTGGGTGCTGGCGTCCCACTGCTGCCTTCAAGGGATTGATGACTGCGACCGTCTCCTGGGAGTGAGTGGGCTGAGATAGAAAAGGCCTGTGGGGAAAATAGGTCAAATATAGGCGGTAAGGGGGCGGGAATGACCGGGGGGCACAGCCCACAGGGAGGGCTGGGCCGGGACTGTCTCTACACAAGGAGAAAAAGTTGAACCTACGGAACAACTGGCTTGTTTCTGAAAACATAATTCTTCTGGTCTGAAGAAACAAACCCCAGGCTCTTCATGAGCCTTAGCGGTAAGCCCCGATCTGCCGTGGCGTCGTGGAGACTTACCAGAAAGCTAGCGTGCCCTCAACGCTGGCGTAGCGTGTGGCGATGATTACCTGCTCACACGCGCTGCTCTGGCTGCAACTGCCTACGCATCTCATGTTTAACGCGACACTCACAGGATGTCCTCAGGGACGAACCGTGGTGCCGTCTTGGTGTTAAGGAAACCGACGTCTCGGGTTTGCTCTGACCTTGATGGTAAGGGGAGAATCAGTTTGGACACCACTTTTTCCTATCTCCCAGTCAGATGATCTTCCTGTTTCATGGTGACCTTGACCAAGGTCCGCACTAGCCAGAATAGTCTTTAGCAAAATGAACTCGCTGGAAAAGCACACAGCTGAGTGGGAAAGCATGGCAGGCATCAGATTTTCAGTTGCCTGTTCAAGGCGCGTCCACACAGGTCCAGGTGGAAATGACACCGGCGTGAACACAGAAGGCAGCTGCCGTCCATGCACGTGCATTTCTGCCGGTGTTCTGGAATAAAGCAGAAACAACAAACAACTTTAAAATAACGTGTGTGGGGCCTCTGTGGTGGTGCAAGAGGTTAAGTCTCGGCACTATGAAGCTACCTGCAGCCACTGCAGCACAAGTTCGATCCCTGGCCAGGGAGCGGACCCACAGGGCGCAGCAGACCTCTCCTGCCTCCCTGCTGCTCCCCTCAGCAGTGTGTTTCAGTGGATCCACCTGTTCTTCTCCCTGCTCTGTCTCTGGGGAATCCTCTCACACCTCCCCACTCCTGCCTCTGGCCTGCCCCCAGCTCTTGTGTGCATAAATAAATAAATCTTTAAAATAAAATAACCTATGCCATCACTCTTTCATCTGGAAAGCTAAAATGAGAACTGAGTCACATTCTCATATGTACTGTGAGCCTCTCTTATTTGCTTTTTTAATTCAGGAAAGCAGGCGAAAAATAAGATTTTCCTAGCTCTGTAGAAAAAAATACTGCTTTTAGAAATTTAAAAAGGAATTTATATTGGGGAAAAGAAATAGCACTGTAGGACTTATGGAGCCTTCTCCCTCTCCCTTCCCCTTTGAACCCAAACTCAAGGTGAGAATCCCAGTGGGTCCGAGTCGCCCACTGCAGGTCCTGCTGTTTACTTGCAAGTGTGAAGGCGCCTTCAGGTTAGACGCAGGATGGGTGGGGGAGGGGGGACTGGCTGGCTGGCTGGATGGATGGATGGGTGGATAAGTAGATAGATGGATAAGTGGATAGATGGATAAGTGGATAGACAGACAGATGGAACTCTCACATCCTACTCCCAGAGAGCTCCAGGCTCCAGTTTACACAGACATAAGACAAAAACAGAGACCGCCTGACTTGTCAAACGTTTGCCTGACTAGAGAAGCTTCAATAGCAGATGAAACTGATGCTGAGGAGCCAGTCCTCGCGGGCCATTCTGGGCTGTCCCTCCTCTCCCCTGCGGCATCCGATGCTCTGTCCTGGCAGCATCTCCCCTGCGGCCCGGACGCTCGTCCTTCCCGTCTTCCTGCACCAGCCTTAGTTTGTGCCCCGGGACTCCCGAGGAAAGCCACGCTTTGACGGGAAGGCAGGGCGTTCCCCTGACCGCACGCAGGCCCCGCGTGTGTAAGGGTGCTCACGAGGGAAGCAGCTGCTGGGTCAGTGGCCACTGGGGCAGGTGGGCGTGGTGCGCCGGAGCCCAGGGTGGCCCTGTCCGCAGGGTGGGCCTGAGGCGCCGGCGGGGCGCGGGCACGGGGCTGTGTCCCAGGCCTTCTGCACGGATTCTGTTCCGACACTCGCTCGCTGTGTGGCTTTGGGCTCGCTGCTCGACGTCCTCACGTCTCCGTTTTCTTGCTCCGAAACAGCGGCGTGAGTGTCATTAGCACCACGGGGGGTTATGTGACTGAATGGAGCCCAGCACTTAGCACAAGGCCTGGCTCGTAGCGAACATCCGGAAGATGCTGCCGCTTGTTGTTACTTGCTCAGGTAAAGCGTCTTCTCCCAAGCGGCACGAGGGCGGCACTGCACTCCTGTTCTGGACGTGCCTCTCCAGGACCGCGGGTCCGGGCGCGTCACACCTGCTCCCGGCAGCACGAGCTCCGGCCCCGCACCGCCGCTGGTGCCTTTTGATTTGCCCGGTTTATTAGTCCCACAGTGAGTCAGAAGCAAGGAGAGTTCCGCAGCCAAGAGCTCTGGATGACCCCCCCATCGCTGTAATTACTTTATCTCAAAAAGAACTTTATCTTTGCCACGCTAATGAGATACTCTGCCATGGAATAGCATTACAGCTAAAAGGTTTCTGATGAGAAATGGTGCAATAAATAGAGAAAGATGTAAAATGCCCGGCATGATGGATGCTGTTTAAAATTAGTTTATACACTAGGGACAATTTATATGAAGAAATTAAGAAAGACAGTCTAAATGTGTAATCATTCCCAAACTTAGTATTTGTTACAGATTAACGATTGGTCAGGGGTCTCTCCTTACTCCTCTCAGTATCAAGACCTACTCGCCTGCGTGTGATGAGGACTTTTACTTACCGATCAATCGTTGAGTATTTCTGAGTTTTTAGGGTTCCGCACAATGGTCGCTGCAAGCTGTGCCATGTCCCGTACGTTGCCCTTGGCGTTAGGTAGTTACTAATTTGACATTACGTAATTCGTGTCATGGAAATGATTCTATTTTGAGACCCATTTTGGGTGTTCCACTCGTGGGGGTGTTTGCTGAACCCACAGGCTGTTTGATTGCTGGTGCAGGTAGTTGTGTGTGTGTGTGTGTGTGTCTGTGTCCCACCAAGGCATGAGGCAGAGGGGCCGTCGGCCACATGGGTCTTCTCCTGTGGATACTGCGCTTCTGAGCGGGCTTCTGGCCCTTGTCTTACCACCAGCTCTTTCTCCCAGATTTCTCTGGCACATCGACTTTCCTCCCGGCTGTCTCCTGTCTGAAGCTCCCCCGCTTCACACCGTGCTCCTTGCTTCTCGCTGCCGACTCAGCTCACAGGCGCACAGGAAACACGCCTCCACCCTGCCCGCTCTCCAGCGAGGGCACATGGAGAAAAGTTAGGACAAGTTCCTCTTTCCCCTCAACCAAAACCCAGGCAGGGAAGGAGCCAGTCTGAGGCGAAACAAGGATAATGATGGACCGATTCAAAGAGTTACCGAAATGACTGTTCTTGCTTCTGCATCACGCACCGCGTCGTGCAAATTACGCATGTGAGGTGGGTGACCCAAGCCACCTCGGGCATCAATGGCCATCTCAGTACGCAACTCAGAGTTCTGAGAACTTACGTACGTGCTGCTAGTGTCACTCACTGCCTCACAGCTGCAGTGGTCGTAAGTGACCTAACCCAGGCTTCCACCCGTAAGTATCCTGCACCACCACCGTTATCGCCCCTGGCTACAAATTAGTTTGACGTTATTATTATACTGGCTTCACCTAATTTACTGAAAGCATTTGAAGGAACACCATCGTTCTCAAGTATTCTTTTGATACCTGCATTCACATCGTGATTACATTCTCCACTTGATTAACTTCAAAATATGCAGTGATGCATTTTGTTAACGACCTTAAGGAACACTCACTTTGTCGAGGGTGAAGGACTGTGGAAGAATCGGCCGGCTGTGGGCGTGTCCTTCCCAGTACCTGTCACATAACCTTAGCTACACCCGGCACTGCAGCTTTCCTTGTTCTGCTGGGTTGTCCTCATTTCCTTCTCATCGTTTTAGCTATGTCTGGTCCTTCAGAATCGCCATACCTCCGCACCACTTTCTCTTTCAGTTTTAGAGGTCTGACCAAGTTGTGCCTTCCACCAGCTACAAAGTCTTTAGCATCTTGCCTTGAATTGGACTGCTGTAACGGCTCCCAAGACTTCGCCAGCTTGAGGGGACGACTTTGTGTTCCTCAGAGTACTTGGGGTGTCCTGTGTGATTACTGTCCAGCTCTTTCCTGCTGCAGCTGTGGGGGGTGGGCTGGGGCTGTTGGGGAAAGACCCCTTTGCTTGGGAAGGACAGGAACCTCAGCCCCAGCGGCTGAGGGCAGGGTAGGCGCCGCGGAGCTCAGCACATGGGCCACCGGGACGTACCTTATACAAACACTCGATGGCGCAGGATGTGGATAACCACGCAGCAGACAAGTGGACCGTTTGATGGACCAGCTTTGGGTGAGCTGTTCTCACAGACTGACCTGGACCAGAGTGTCCACAGGACACACGTGGTTGAAGCAGCAGCTGCGTGTGTGAAGACATTCACTCGCAGTGACATTCTGGGTCATTTTCAAGGCTCCCAGAGAGTGTTTTGGCCAAGGCTCCGGTGGAGACGAGCTGAGGCTGAGAAGAGGGGAGGTGCAGGGAGAGCTGCTTGGCCTGGGCAAGCAGCGTCCACGGGAGCCTGGTCAAAGCCAGCGGACACACTGAAATCTCAGGCGGGGCCTGTGGGCCCAGCCTGGTCGCGCCGTGGGGTCTGCGCACAGTTGTTCAGTTTCAGGAAAACGTGATCTGCCGTGAGCGGCGGTCCTTCGTGTGCGTGTGCCCCGATACGTGGGCCAAGCGGCGCCGTCTGAGAGCCTCGCTGGACGGGCAGCCCACCTGCAACGCTGATGCTTGGGCCAGGCCCTTTCTTCGCAGGGACGTGTTGCACTAGGGGGCTCCTCCCTGGGCTTCGGTCAAGCTGGACAGGCCAGCGGCACCAGAGCAGAGATGAGCAGCAACGGGGCAGACTGGACACCGCAACTGACCCCCTGAAGGTGGCACTCATCGGGGGCTCAGCAGCCACAGGGACCCCTGGGGCTGGCGCCTGTGTCGGGACGAGTGTGAGGGTCAGATGCCATTTGCGCCACACCAGACCTTCTGGATGCTTCTGGAGACTTGTTCGCGATCATCAGTAACTACTACCAGGTGATTGGCAGCAAACCTACTGTGCGTGAGCAGTTACACTCAGCGCCTGTCGTTGCAAGAGCAGAGGAAGCATTCCGTGTCCGTAGTATGACTTCTGCATGCACCTTTAATTATCTGTGAGCAGAGAGAAAGCTCCAGAGTTGCTCGTTGAAGTACACAACATGCCATGTACACATGTAAAATGTCCGTGGAGCAAGAGGCCGCACGTCCATGTGATCATCATGGATGTACAGAGTCCTCCCCCTGAGCGCTTTAACTCACTCCCAGATGGTGCTTCTGTTTGAAATGCTCGTCCTAATTTGTGTGAACGTGTAGGTGAGGGCCATGCCGCACGCCGTGCTCACGTGATTGACCTTTGTGTAAAAGATGGAAACTTTTCTCTTTTTTTTTTTTTTTTTTGTGAAATGGTGGGAATTCCACGGGGACTACAACTGATGTCAGATATATATAAATAAAGAAGAAAAAAGAATGTAAAAGTATCAGATGTGCCTGATGGGGAAGAGGAAGACGGGGCCCTTCTAAGGGCGGTCTGTCGGCCGCGGAGACAGGCGCTCGGGGCTACTCAGTGGCAGTTACGCTTCCTGGACTTTCTTCGTACAACGTGACGACTCTGATCACTTACAAGGTAGCCGTGCGGGCCCCTTTGACAAGCGGCAGCCCGAGTGTCTCTGAACACCAAGGAAGACAGGGCTTGCTAGCAGGTTCTGCACCTGCTTTCTGGCTCCCTTCCGAGCTGGCTGTCGGTCCCGGTCTGAGGCCGCGGCGCTGTGGACCGGCCTGACCATGGTGTGCGCGCTCGCTCTGCAGATGCCTGACCCAGAAGACGCGGCCTTTGGGGCACCGGCCGCCGTCTGTATCCGCGTCAGCCGGGGAGTCGGGGCCCCTGGTGTGCGGCAGGGCTGGGAGTGGCCCCGCGGCCTCGTTTCCTTTAAAAGGAAACAACAATATTGATAATCCTTAAGAGCCTGATCACAGGCTTCTCCCACCACGGTGTCTGTAACTGGGCCACATGGTCACTGACGATTACAGAGGGAGCTAAAGTAAAAGGCTAGTGTTTACCACAGGCTACAGGTGACCCCGAACTGGCTTAGACCAGTCCCATTCACCTCCTGGCTCGACTTGGGTCTCTTCTTCTGCAGTGAAGATCAGAGTTCTGGGGCCTCCCTGGTGGTGCAGGGGTTAAAGTCAGCACTGTCAAGCTATTGCTAGCCACTACTGCACAAGTTTGATCCCCGGCCAGGGAGAGACCCACAGGGCGCAGCAGCCCTCTCCTGCTTCCCGCTGCTCCCCTCAGCAGTGGGTTTCAGGGGATCTGCCTGTTCTGCTCCCTGCTCTGTCTCTGGTGAGTCCTCTCACCCCCACACCTCTGGCCTGCACCCCAGTTCTTATGCATAAATATGCATATACTTATTATATGCATAATCTGTAAAACAATCAGAGTTCTGTTAACAAGGTGAGGCTGGAGCACGTGGGCGTGTGACCATGGTCAAGTGTGGACTCGCGAACGCGGTGGCTTCACTCCCGGGCTTGCTGCTGCCACATGCTCTGCACGGCCAGGCCAGGGTCTGCCAGCCCCAAGCGTGTCTGTGCATAAAACACCACCGTTGCTCCAGCAGCGGCCGCCCCACATAAACACAACTCCCCGGTTGTCTGCAGAATGAAACTGATGTGTTATCTATTTGACCTCTTGGAAGCTCTTATCACGAATCGTGAAAAAATAAAATAGATCTTTCGGGAAGTGGGTTAATTTATGTGTTCTCTGCTTAAAAACAAGTGGTCTGAGGACCTCACCGGGGAAATATAAATAAAGCTTAGTAGCCCTGGCTTACTCCCTCCAGCTCCTTTGTTGGTGCTCTGTGAAGAGCACGTCTGTTACCTGACACTAATAAGACGAGGGGCGGAGGGTGGCCCTGCAACAGAGACTGCAGAAGCCGGCGCAGCCACAGGCGCACCGGAGCGGGCCTGGCCCTTGCGCACGGCCTCGGCCCCTCGGCCGCCCCTGGAGCCCGAGGTGCGTGGAGAGCGCGGCAACTGGCTTGGCCCACAGTGAGCCGGCCTGAGGGCTGCGTCTGGGCCCGAGCCCGACCCTCCCGAGAGCGCCAGACCGAGCACCCGTGTGGGTCGCTTCGTTCCTTGCCGGCCTCGAGCGTGCAGCCTCCCTCAGCAGATTGACCCGGCAAGACGCAGGTTTGTTAGACGCCACTGCCCCGCGTGGGGCGCAGGCCCAGAGCAGGCTGGGAAGTGAGCACGGCGTCTTCCTTCAGCGAAGAGGACGAGGGCCTGGCAAACTCGTGAGACTCAGTGCCGCGTGGGAACGGCTGTTTCCAGGGCAAGCGGCACACACCAGCTTGCGGGAGACTCGGCGCTCCTGAGCCTGGGCCGTGGCGTGCGTCCTCGGAGGCCGCGGGCCTGAGCCTCTGAGCACCCACACCGCTTCGAGCGCGTCGGACCGCGGGTCCTTCCAGCTGGTCCCGAGACCCAGTTAGTGTCCCGCGTCAGAATGACCGAGTTGTCTCCAAGGCTTCAGCTGTGCGTTGAGAGTCTTCTGTTAATTTAGAAAGCCGTTCTAAAAGGTGGACTCTCACCTAGGGCTAGGGAGTGACCGGCCATCACAGTGGTCTGTGTCGGCCTTTGTTACAGCTGACCGCATCATCTCAGAGGCAAATGCGCTTTTTCCTCCACAGTGTGCTTAAGACAAGTGCAAAGCCGCGGGATGCTTTAAAGGCTGCCCTGTGTGAAGTAGTTGAGGTGGAGGGTCAGTGCAGACATGTGTGATGCCATCTGCAAGTTTAGTTTCCATAAAGCTAAGATTTAAGTGTGTAGACAGAGAAAGAGGACGTGTGTATATCCGTATACATTCATATATTCACAGAATGAAGGGCATGTGGCCCCCAAAATTAAAAGAGCCAGTTCTTCGAGGACCCCACTGCTCAGTCCCTTGCTAGACTCTGTTTCTGAGCCGGGACCTGCCTTTTTGATCCCGGGTGAAACGCAGCACTTGACGTCGGGGCCCGTTCCAGTGTGGCGCGAGCGAGGGCTTGCATGGGTGCTGCTGGGTCACTGTACGCGGCCTTCCCAGCGCCTGGGAACACGGCTGGCTCTGTGGCCGCTGGTCCAAGTGCTTTCTGATGCCATAGCCACCCACATGACTCCCAGGGGGCGCGTCTGGCCGGTCTCCTACCGCACACCTGTCATGATGGCGAATCACTGCTTTGAGGTCAGTGTTTCAGTGCCCGCAGGTCCACGTGGTAAGGACAGCTCTTTCACCTGCAATCTGTCTCCACCTGCTGTTGGAGAACAGAGAAAATACCTGTGGACTTTCCCACGTGGTCACAGGCTTCACTGGCTCAAAGCAGCTACGATCACCCACTAGGAAGTCCTTCTAGAGCGCCACCAAGTCTGTGACTTAGGGCTTTTGGACAGTTGCCTGCCTCAGACAGATTCACTCTGCTACGAACGGTTGCAGAGCCACGGCGGATGTGGCAAGAGGGAAAGCAAGAGCGTCCTCCAGTGCGGCTGACCTGGGGCGGGCCTGGCAGTCCACTCTGCACAGGCAGGGCTGGGTCACGGGCAGGGCTGATCCAGTTTTGGGGAAACGGCCGGGTCATGGGACGGGCAAGGGGGCGGGGTGACATGCATGGGGTCACCTTCACAGAAGTCACGGGGCAAGGTTGGAGACTCGACGGGCGAGGTGGGAAGTGACGGTTTGCAGGAACCGCTGGGACCGAGAGCACAGGCTGGCCCACACTGAGTGGACGGCGCTTCTTGACCCCATGCTGCTGCATGGCACTCTTCACGGCAGCTCGGGCAGCTCAGTCGGCCTTTTGCAGCTCAGCCTGCACAGCCACCACACTGCCTGAGCACCCCTGGTTCCTTTTCCTCCCATCGCGGCACCGCCTGGCCCCCCGTGGGCGGTAGCTTTCTCCGGGGCCCAGTGGGCGCTTCAGCCCCAAGTGCAGCTTCGGTTCCGTGAGCAGCAGGGCATGTCTTCACAAAGCAGTCACCTAACCAAGCAGGATGCCCTCTGATCCTGCAAGGGCCCCGTGAGGCGGCCACCTGCAGGGGTCACCGGGGTAAGCGTCTGAGTCTCTCTCCCCATCTGGAGCCTCCTCCCTGCTTTGCCGTTTTCCTCCTTTCTGTTCCTGATGCCTCAGCGTGAAGCCAGGGCAGAGGACTAAGGTGAGGGCTCCGGAAAGCTCTCGTTTCACCGGCCACTGCTGTGGGACGCCTGTGCACGCTCTGGAGCTGGCCACGGCCAAGCAGCCTCTGTCTCGGTGCCCGCAGAGCTGAGAGATCAGCAGCAGGAACTCAGTGCGATTCTGGTGAGCTCCGTGCACGTGCCCGCGCCCAGTGGCGCTCCCTCCCTGACCCCAGCCCTGGTCTGTGGCCTCTCAGCCAGGCGGCTCGTGTTGGAGGGCCTTCCACCTCCAGGGTCTTCCCGGGGAGAATGTAAACTGTCAGCGAGGTGCTCGCTTGGTCTGTTCTAACAAACGGAGGTCACAGGCTGCACCCAACATAGTTACATCGCTCAAAAGTAGCCTCCTGGGTCTCCCGAGCAGGACTCAGCGCCCACTCACTCGAGAAGTTTCCAGTAACTCCAGAAGGGACGTGCAAGCTCTGTCGTTCTGCAGAAGCTGTTGGTTCTTGATTTAGGACAGGGACGCTGCCACAGCGCACTTGGCCACAAAGATGCCCTCTTCCCGGTCACCCCCCAGTCACCAGCAGACCAGCGTCTCACACACAGCGCCTGCTGGGAGGTGGACGGGCACGCCGGCTGTGTCCTTTCTGCCAGCTGTGAGCGCCTGGAGTAGTCTCTGAAGCCTGTTGGTGTTTGCGGGCTTGTAAATTGGCTCGTGGGATCAGCACTTCGCTTGGTGGAAAGCCCCTTTTGCATCTTGTAGCCGGGTGAGGACCTCATTGAAGCTTCTACTTCTAAGCTAACCTCACGAGCACCTCCAGCTGGCCAGGCCGTTCCTCGCCTGCCGCGTTGGCACATGGCGGGCAGCGGGGGAGGAGGCGTCACTGCCACCGCCTCCCAGAGGAAGTCTATGAGGCGCACCGAGATAAGAGGATTGCCGGAGACACAGTTTGCGGTGGGGCTCTCACGGAGCCTGTGTGGTTTAGAGAAGTCTGAAGGTCTTCCTCTGCTGCGTCGCCTCAGAGCGCGGCCTGTCCTGCAGGGACGTCGTGTTCCTAGCACCGCCTGCCCGTGGGCCCTCGGGCACGCCCGCGTCCAGGCACGCAGTCACCGCCGTCTCTCCTCTTCCGGTATGCTCGTAGGTTTTCTTCGATCTGTATTTTGGAGGTTCCGTCCCGGCGGGGGCCAAGGGCGCTGCTGACACCCCTTTGCTAAAGGTCGCGTTGGAGGTGCTCAGACATCTGTGAAATTCCATCTCGGGCGCACGAGAGAGGAAGAGCGGGAAATCAGCCGGAAGCGCGGGCCCGCGCCAGGCGAGGGCTGCCCTCCGCGCGACTGTTGCTCACTGGTGTCTGCTGACAGGAGCACGTCTGTGGTTCCTTATAATGGAGGAGGACCCTGAGATTTGGTGCTCTTAGCCACAAACTTGCCTTTCAAATCCCGGGTTCCACGGGATTGCATGAGCGTCATGGCGTGACAGACTTCCCACGTCCTTCTGGAGGGGACCTGAGAGACTTGCAACCGGGGCTGACAGTCCTTCAGTTTTTAATTTAGTTTCATGTTAGTCAGCTACTCAAATTAGTTTTAATGTTTGTCATTTTTGTCTGCAATTTAGAAAAATTAGGATTTGAAGGGGAATAAGTTGGTACAAGGACTAGTTTCTCTATTTGACTTTGGTCTCCGGTTACTATAAAAAATTACAAGCTTACCTGTTACAACTGGAAAGTCAATGAGTACTTCCTTTGAAATGACTATCGCGTGAACTGGGAAAATTCCAATAAACTTAGAAATAAAGCCGTAAGATGGGGAAAGGTGCCGTGGCATGTAATTCAGGTGAAACATCGATAAGCATCACAGGTCTAGAGAAATGTCAATTTCTGTGTTCAGAGGAGCCGAGCTCAACCCAGGCTTCACAGCAGTGCCAGCTTTGCCTTGCCGATGAGGCTTTGTCAGGGTGTATGGAAGACCGAGGGAGGCGGCAGAAGCCGGTCTTCCTGTTAAGGCTTACGTGCAAGGGCTTTGAAATCCCCTCGTCTGGGCGCTCAGAACTGGTGCGGTGAGAGGCGGAGGACATCGCTGTGCTTGACGAGTCTCGCTACCGACGGCAAGTGCTTCTCGGCGAGGGCCGCTTCCCTTGAAGGTGCAGATCTCGGGAGCGCCGAGGCCGTGCGACACGCGCCCCTCTGGCCTCAGCGGGCGACTGTGCCCCAAACGCTCGCTTCCTGGGGAGCCCTGCGAGGGCCGGATGCTGCTGTCTCCAAAGCGCCCCTCTTGGTGGGCTTGGTGCCTCGTAAGCTCAAGACGCACAGAAGACCTGCCGCGGGCTGCCTCGCGGTGATGCCGCCAGCTCTCCCAGCTCGCCCGAGGCGTGCGGCCGGCTCCGCAGTGGGACTTAGAGCCGTGCTTCGTGTCGCATCAGGCAGAGCAACGCCACGAGCACACGGCGCTTGTGACTGCGTAGCTGGCCCACGTGCGACACGCAGGGGCTCAGAAACAGGGGCAGGTTGCCTCTAGCAGGCGCCTGACGCGGGGCCCGGGGCCCGGGTGGGGCCACCCGACCGACTTTCCCCAGTGTCCGCTCCCACCCCAGGCACAGCTTCACCGAGCACCGGGCTAGAGGCTGGCTTCTGTTCGGTCTTGAGTCAAGCAGGTGTCAATAGAAAAGTCCCCAGATCTTAAAGGGGTTCGCCTGTTTAAGCTTTTATTTTCTTCCGAGAATGAAGCCTTTTAGTTTGCAGTCTAAACTAGAGTCAATGGGGCCTCCCTGTACTGCAAGGGGTTAAGCACCGCACCGTGAAGCATCCGCAGCCACTGCAGCAGGAGTTCGATCCCCAGCCAGGGAGGGACCCACAGGGTGAAGCAGACCTCTCCTGCCTCCCGCTGCTCCCCTCGGCAGTGTGTGTCAGTAGCTCTGCAATAATAATGTAGCTTAATTTTACCAGTTATCTGACGTGCTCTCTGGTCCACGCCTTTTCTGTGTTTGTGAGTGCCGTGACGCGCACCTGGCAGGCGTGATTAATATGTGCGAATGAGCCAGCGCCCTAGCTCTGGGAGGGCGGAAGCGGGGGGCAGCCTGGTGGCCTCGTTTGCCAGGGCTGCTCTTTTAGCCCCCGCAGCCAACTTGTCATACGGCCGGCTGCTGGTGTTCTGGTCGGGTTCGTTTCCTGCCATGACGTCTTAAAAGCTGGGGAGTTGGGCAGATTTTTAATCTGGTCACATCTCGTCTGCTCAGGGTGGGGCAGGCGGAACGGTGACAGGAGCGAGCCCGTGCCTGGGGCCAAGGCTTCCATCATCCGCTCGTCCCCCGTCCGTCTTGGGGCTGACGTCCTTCTGCCGGGAAGCAGACAAGGTTCTCAGGACAAGCCGCCGTTCACGTTTTCAAGCCCTCGGATCGCTGTCGTGGAAGAGCAAGCGATGTGTGGGGACATGCTACTCACGGTGACGACACTCGTCACCCCCGGCACGGCTCTGACTCTGCAGTCACAGTGCAGGAGAGTCGCTTCCGACACGCCTTCGCAGCGAAGTGCCCTGTGCCAGCAAGGTGCCGGCCGTGGCATCCGCACACCAGGCCAGGAAACAGACTCCAACGGGCCAGGCGCACACGCGCACACGCGCACCGGCAACAACGTGACGAAGGCTGCCGCCTGACTGAGGTCATCCTGCCAAAAACGAGGAGGAAGAGGGAAGGGTTCCAGGTCCTCTCCAGAGAGTTCCGCACGCCCCCACCTGACGCTCACGCCGCCTCAGACCCCGCCCTCACTTCCACCGACTGGACTGGTTCTCCGAGCAAGAGCACGGAGGGTGCGGCAGGCCAAGTGCCCGGGGGCCTGGGGGAGGACCTCGGACTTGGAGCCTGGGAGACACACACAGCAGCTGCTGGGCAGCGGTGTGGTCAGTGCGGACCGCTTCGCTCTGCGGTGTCCAGAGCTGGCTGGAGACCGGGGCTCCCCCCTCGTGCCCTAGTAGGCACATGGGGCGTGTGTGTGGTTAGGGCAGCTTCGGTAAGTGCCGGAGCTGAGGACTTTGGCTGAGCTAGGTCTCCAGGAGCCTGGCCAGCAGAGAATGTGTGGTCATGCCAGACTTGGGGTTGCGCGGTGTCCCCTCGGCCCCCTGAACTGCAGGCCCAGCTGTCAGAATGTAACTAAGACCACAGCGGCGGCGTTTGTGAGACTCAGTGAAACCAGGCTCAGGCTCCAGGCGCCCCGGGCAGCGGCTGAGGGACCGTCTGTCCTGCTGTCGTGGAGCCGAGAGCCGAGGGCAGGCAGGCTCTGTGCGTGCATGTCCCACGCGGGTGTGAGCCGGCAGGACGCGGCCTACTGCCGAGGTTGCGGGCGCGGTTCTGGTCCGGACAAGGAGGCTGGTGGTTGGACCTGAGGGCCTGGAGCGCCTCGAAACTTGAAGGTGCCTGTTCAGCCCCCAGGTAGCCGCCGCCCATGCAGGGCAGCGGGCCTGAGCCCGGACTCCACGCTCAGGCGCGCCAGCGTCAGGGCCGAGATCGTGGGCGGCATCTCCGGCACGCGGGCGGCTGTCGTGAGGCGCCCGGTCACAGCTTGCCCCACAGCAGACCCTGCGGGAGGGACGCACCTGCTGAAGTCGGTTTCTCAGGCAGTTTCCTTTTATGAAATGTCCCCGCCAGGGAGGGCTTGAGACTTCACGAGGACGTCCTGCAGACGGCCGCAAGGAGAGCTGGGCCATCTCTCAGGCATCTGCTCCAGGGGCCGCCTCTGCTGGCTGCTGAGCCTGGCGGCTGGCCGGCACTTGAGCTCCACGGTGAGGGTGCAGCCTGCCTGCGCCGCCTCCTTCGCGGGAGGAGGACGTGCTCCCCGGATGGAACCACAGCGCGTTTCCCCCGGGCCTGCCTGGCCCCTCCGAGCTCGGCAGGCATGCCCCTAGTGTTCTAGTTCCGGGGGCGCCCGATGTGGCCACCCCGCGTGGCTCCGGGCTCGAGCGGCCTCATTGGGGGACTCACTGCAGCTTGATCTGGGCCACTTTATTTATTTCTTTAATTTTGGCAGCTGCCACTGAGATTCGGATGTCCCAGTGCAAAGCTCTCTCCTTTAATTTGTTTTCTTTATTAAACGCTCATATATATATTTATACTTTAAAGATTTATCCATGCACACAAGAACTGGAGTATAGGCCAGAGGTGTGGGGGTGAGAGGACTCCCCATGGTAGGGAGCAGAACAGGCAGATCCCCTGAAGCACACTGCTGAGGGAGCAGCGGGAGGCAAGAGAGTCTGCTGCGCCCTGCGGGTCCCTCCCTGGCCAGGGATCGAACTCGCGCTGCAGCGGCTGCGGATGCTCCACAGTGCGGGTTCAACCCGCTGCGGCAACAGGGAGGCCCCTCTTTTGAAGGTATATTTTTAAATGAGAAAAATAAGGTGCAGTTTCATCAGTGCCTTTTCCCGCTGGAAGCGTCATCTGTTTTATTTACTCGCCAACGCGCTCGTCAGGTGGCGCGGAGAGACGCGAAGAGCAGGGGACCGGTCGCCGATGAGCCCTTGCGGGCAGCTCAGGGCACGCTCCGGCCAGTGCCTCGGCCAGTGCCTCGGGGACTCGGCTGCATGCTGACGGCCAGACCCGGGTCCCGTGAGCAGCGATCCGTTCTCTCAGCTACATTCTGTAGCTGCGCGGCTGCCGGTGCTGGCGCGCGGGGCCCTCTGCTCTGTGCCGACCGCTCTGGCCCGCGCGCCCACGGCGGGTTTACAGCACTTCCTCCATGGGCGCTGCCGGGCCTGTGCACGCTGGGGACAGCGGGCCCGTGGGCCGGCGTCAGGGGCGATGGGTGGGCGTTGGGTGTCTGCCTGCCTGTGGGTGGTGTGTGTGGGTCATGAAGGTCTTTACTTACGTGCTTACTTTCTGGGGCTTCTATGGGGTCGACCCCCAAAACGGTAGCTTTCCGGGGTGACGGTATGCATGCTTTTAATTTTAGTAAGTATTGCAAAATTGTTTTCCTGTAAAAAAGTAGTAACAATTCACATTTTCATTGTCAGTTTATTAGAGTGCCCTTTTTCTCAGAAAGATATATTTCATTACTCGATTTCCCAATCTCATTAAATATTATAACTTGTTTTTATTTAATTTTATCTCTTGAGTATTTACTTGTGTGTTGCGTTAGATAAGTCCTTAAAAACCACATTGTAACGCACACACATACACACGTGTGCGCATGCGGCGCATACATGCACATACGTAGATGGAAGTGAGCTTCTCTGTCGTTCATGCCACGTGTGCATGCCGAGGCCTGTCAGCCTGTATCTCCTGTCCGTTGCTTTCATTTGTTGGGTCTTTATCAAATCCACCATTGTTCAGGTGGCCACACATTCCTTTTGTCCTGTTTTGGTTACGAGGGTTTCTCCAGCACATACTTACAGGCACGCTACTTCTCTTTTTAAAATTTGCTATTCATACCTTTCCTCTGGTCTGACAGTTGTCTTCAGGAGCGGTATGATGGAGAGGCCGGGGTTTGTTCATGGGATGGGTGATCTCCTGTGATCACCGCCACTTGTTAAACAGTAATTTCCCGGGCCCTCTCTGGTGGCACAGTGGGTTAAGCAATGCACTGTGAAGCAAACCGCAGCCACTGCAGCATGAGTTCGATCCCTGCTGCCGGCCAGGGAGGGG
>JAGFMF010012193.1:746610-767750 GCA_019455555.1 Galemys pyrenaicus | reverse complement strand
CTGTTGATCTGCCTGTTCTGCTCCCCGCTCTCTGTGGTGAATCCTCTCACGCCCCCACACCTCTGGCCTGTGCCCCAGTGCTTGTATGCATAAATAAATCTTTAAAAAAAAAAACAGTAATTTCCCTCCGTGTATTGAAATATCGCTTTGGCCACAAAAACTCCCGTACGCCCAAAGACTTACTTGTGCACTGCCTTCTGTTTAGCGTTGCCCAGAAGCGCCTGGCTGGCCATGCTGCTGGACCACCGTAACGTTCAGCGCCGCTTAGTTCACGAGAAGGCGAGCGCAGGCCACCCGACCCGCCAGATCGGAACCCCTGCTGCTTTGTGGACATTTGCCTCCAGCGTGGTCGTGTCTGCCCACCGCGCCCTCCCCGCGGCGGCTCCTCACGGCACTGGGCCTCGTCAGACGCCAGAGCACGGTTGTGCCGCCCCCCCTCCCCGCGACGGGCTCTTCTGCTCGGAGGATGAGCTGGCTGTGTCGCTGGAGGAGGGCGGCGGGGTGCCGACTGCCTGCGCCCGGAGGGCCTCCCGCAGGGACCAGCGGCTCAGGCCTGCGAAGACGGCAGGCGCACACGCGCGGCTCGCGGAAGAGTCTTCGGGGGAAATTCGCGAAGACAGGACGCGCAGCCTTTCCGTGCGTCAGGACGCCCGTCAGGCCCAGCCTGGGGCAGCCTGGTGGGAGGGTGCCAGCCCCCGGCCTGGTACGGGGCGCGGGGTGCTGGGGACAGGAGGCAGTGTGCAGGGTGGGCTGTGCCTCTCCACCTCCGTTCCCTACCCTGCTGCTGATGCCAAGCGCTGGTCGCGCCGTAGTGGGGTTCTGCAGGGGAGAGCTGCAGGTCGTGCTGGGAACGCACGTTCAGGGAGGTGCTCTCTTCAGCCACGCCGAGGGGTGTGTGTTCTTTTTCTTTTAAGATTTTATTTATGTGTGCAAGCCAGAGCTGGGGTACTGGCCAGAGGTGGAGGGTAAGAGCATTCACCGGAGACAGAGCGGGGAGCAGAGCAGGCAGACAGGCTGAAGCACACCGCTGGGGGAGCAGCAGGGAGACAGCCGAGGTCTGCTGCGCCCTGTGGGTCCCCTCCCTGGCCGGGGACGCGTCACAGTGCGGCACGCAACCTGCTGCGCCACCAGGGCGGCCCGAGAGGTGTATGTTCTTGATGTGTTTTGCCTGTGCCTGCCTAGGCGTTGCCTTTAAGTCGGTAAACAGGACTGCAGGATGCACCGTCACTGTGTTCGCTCACCGGGCACTGCCCATGTGCAGACGTTTTCCTAAGTGCTGGGGACATAGTGAGTCACCAGAAGAGACAATAAGCAAACACACCTTCTCGGTGACTTGTGAAGATCATGTGGGGAACAGGGAAGAACAAAGGCTCGTCTCTGTGACAGCCATTAGTGGTTAGTTTGAAGCTGGACATGGGTCTGCGGAAGGACTTTGATGCGGGCGTGTGAGAAGGACAAGCTCAGGGCGCGCCGCCTTGTCATTTACTTGCCTGCTCGGCACCTCGTGTTTACCGGACGGGTCAGCAGTAGCGCCCTTTACTGGGGTTAGCACGTCCGGGAGAGGAGCGGGTTCTGTGAGTGCGGAATCGAGACTTCGTGGCCATTTAACTTTCGGAAACCTCATAGATTTTCAGTTGGCTGATACGGTTGATATAAGTTGAAATAAATTTCAAGTCACCAGCACTTAGATGGGTTTTACCGTCAGGTGTCTCCCTGAGGTATGGGCGGGAGCAGTCGTTGACTGGTCCCCCCGTGGGGCATCATCATGCGGCCGGTACCCACCTGCTTGGGAGCTGCTGTCTGCGCAGCCCGAGGCCTGGCGTCTTCACTGAGGGCTTGCACGGCCAGATTCTTCTGGCCCTGGTCACCCCGGAGGAGGCGCCATCTGGGACTCTGTTGCTGTGTCCCCGAAAGTGGGGTTGGTGAGGACACCGGTACCTCTGGGGCGTGGTCTTTGCCTCACTGCTGCTGCTCCTGTAGCTCCTGTGCTCCAGCCCCTATGAGGTATGTGGGTTCTCATGTGGTGCACGAACCAGAGGGAGGCTGCAAGGCAGAAGCCAGCTCTGCCCGCCCCACACGTCGTGGGGAATCCCTGGGCGCGCGGGTGGACTCGAGGGGCCCACGGCCACTGCCCGGCAGTCCAGGGCACTCCCTGCAGGCCGCAGGCCCTGGGCATTTGCCCTTCCGGCCCTTGGTCCCACTGCTAAGTAGGTGGTGAGCAAAGCCCTCGGCAGGGCTTTCGGGCTGCAGGCAGGTCGTGCGTGCTGGCGCGTGTTGCATACATGGCAGGCGTTAGCAAGCGACACGTGTGTTTGGTGGAAGGGCCAGGGGTGCCCACTCGCCATGAGGCACCAGGTCCTGCGTGCTTGTGAGCAAGCGCACGAAACGAGCGTCATCACGAGGGCAGGAGCTACGTGTGGTCCAGCGATGTCCAATTTAGGCCCGTGCGCCGCCTCCCCTGCCAGCAGGCCACGGCTCTCAGCAGGCCACGTGCCCAGTGAGCTGCAGTGGGCGCGGGGGCCTGGGCCTGGGCTCCCTCAGCCTGGGGCGTGGGGGGCACTCTCCTGTCAGCGGCCTATCCCAGTGACCTTGACTTTCTTTCCTCCTCCTCTTTGCTCTCCCAGTTATGTCTTATGTTCAGTTTAAAGCCATCAGCTTTTTAACATGGCCAGGAGCCCGTCTGCCCTGTGGCCGCTGGGCAGCGGCCGTGGGCCCACCTGAGTCCACCCTCACGCCAAGGCGACTCCCCCAGAAAAGCAAAGCCGGTTCCTGCCTTGCAGCCACACCCTGAAGCGCACCCTCGCGCTAGAGGATAACTGAGTTTAAAGCCACCTCTGAAAGGCTCCTTCGGCTCTTCAGTGGGGAACTCAGCCCTCCCCGGGGCGAGTATCCATAGGAGGCCACATAACCTGTGGTTTCCAGGGCCCAGGACTCCCTCTGCACCTCTCCGCCCCCCCCGTGGCAGCCTGGGCCTGGCTGGGGTGGTTCCAGCTGTGATACCACTGACCAGCCGCTGCCTGAGGCACACGCTGGCCCGGGCTCAGTTTGCTTTTCTGGACTGGGAAGGACACAAAGACTCTGTTGGGAAGATTCATTTGCAAACACAACAGGCAGGCGAGGTGAGGTTGCGTGGCGGGAATGGGCAGTTGCGAGTGAAAGGACAAGGAGGAACACAGGGATAACACCTGACACCTGACCGGGCACACAATAAGAAACGCTCCTCGAACAGGACGCGGACTTGATCAGGCTGAGGCAAAGCAAAGCTGAGAGGGCGGAGAGTGGAGGGAGGAAGCCGCCAACTGCCAGCCCGGTAAGCGGGCAGCGTGCGCTCGGCCCTGGGGGACTGCGCTCGGCTCCAGAGCTGAGGACTCAGCGGCCCGGCGCACAAGCGGAAGCTCGGCGGGGACAGTGCGGCCGAGCAGAAATGGGAAGGAGGGCAAGTTTATTGCTCCCGGGCGAATCTCACAGACCCCAAGCAGGGGCCTGGGAAAGACGCGACCCGCGTGCAGGCCAGGGGGCGTTCACGTGCCCCTCGCTGCCAGCCTGAGTGGGGAGATACGGGTTGCCCTGTGGTCAGGCGGCCGCAGTGGAAAAGTACCAGAGTCACATGCCCCTTCCGCTAGGGGCACTGTTTACTCGGGTCACACCTCCTCTGGGGAGCGATATCAGGCGCCAGCTCATCTGGTGGCTTCCGGCAGGCTGTCTCGAAATGTTCAGATGAAAGTGACAGGGAGCACGTGGCGGCAGAGAAGAGCCGGAAGGAGCGCTGCTCTGCGAGCCTCTCGCACTTAGTCAGCACCGGGCAGGGGCTCCTTCGGGCGCCGGCGTGTGGCTTGCGCTCGCGCTTCCAGAACCATCTTCTTCCCCGCAGCAGATACAAGTAAGCGGCTCACGAAAGACTTAGGAAAGTCTCTCTCCCTCTGCAGTTGCCTCCGAAGGCTGTGGAGACGGGGGCGGGGGTGAAAGTGGGAGCACACTGTTGATGGATTCTGGCTGTACTGTGAGAGGGACCTGGGAGCGCGTCCCCGCGGAGACAGGACTGCCTGGAAGTTGGTGGGCCGATTCCCCTTTGTGATGAGCCCGGCAGCCACGCGATGAAACCACTTCCCTCTCGAGGACGTGTCTGTGCGCCCCCCCTCACATTTGACTGTGCTCCCTGTCAGAATGTCACCCCACCTGTTTCCTGTTGCCCCCCACCCACATCCTCTGAGATGTAGGGAAGTATAGCCCAGAAGATCCAAAGGAATAGTCAGCAGAAAATTCATGGAGCGTCCACTATTCTGGAAGCAAATACAGACGTAGCCACCGAATCACTGAAACTGACTTATGTCTTAGTCCTGAAGTGAATGAAGGGTTTTAGCCTACCGAGGGGGGTTAAAGTGAAAAAGGTGAGCCCAGCCTCTGCCCTGAAGCCTCACTTCGTCGAGCGGGGCCAGCCCCGCCAGGCTGTGGGGCGACGGAGCAGGAGGGAATCAGAATGTTTGCGCGTTTACTGTGTGCCTGCGTGTTTGGGGAGGCCTGATGTTCTTTCAGTGTAAAGAGGGGATATATTATAAGAAGTATTTATAAGTGCTCTTTTTAAGACTCCTTAACACATCTTGTTACGACCTTATAAAACCCCAGTAACTAGAGCTGGTGGATGAAATGAAAATTAGTAGTGATTTTTCTAGTGGTTTCTGGCTGTAGGATCTTGAAACAAAGCGGGAAGTGAGAAATTAGCTGGTCTATTTTATAAACAGATGAAGAAAATGAGGCACAGGGTGCTATATGATAAACTCAATTTCAACTGTTAAATAATTTTAAATTCATAAACTTTCAAATCTGGACAAATATGAGTTTTCACAATAATCTGAAATTACCCAATCAACAAAATGAAAAAAGTTTTTAAAATTTAAAACTTAAATTCACTGTTACGCATCCATTCGTCATTTGTTTATTCCTTTATGATTAATTTTTTGGCTGGAATCAGGAACTCTTTTTGGAGGGGAGGAAGATACTTATGCATTCCAAAATCCAAAATTATTTAACTCTTTCTACCAAAATGTCCATCAGAAATGTCTTTTTATCACACTTAAACCACCAGCTGAAGTGACCCTGAGACTCATTCGGGAAGGAAATTCCAGAAAATACAACACTGCCGGTGTCGTGAGGGGCACAGAGAGAGGTGACAGTCGCTCCCCTTAGCATGGCCCCTGGTCTTGCTCTTTGCCTCGTGCTGGTCCTTTGCAGGGAAGAGACTCACGTGGAAGGGTGCTTTTCTGAGATTCTGAGAGAATTGCAAACCACTCAAGGAACAAGCCAAACGCAGCAAAGACAGGCAAACAATAACTAGAAGTAAATCCCACCAAAATCCTGTCAACCAACAGCTATAAATAAAAAAAAAAGAGAGAAACAAAACCCACACAAAGACATGGGGCCATTTCTGCTCTGTTCCATCAGGAAGGAGCTCCCTTCTTGGCCAAGCCTGGGGGCTGTGTCCCCTTTGAGTTTCTCCCCAGCACAGGACCCCGGAATGAACCCTCTGGGAGGCCAGAGAGAAACACCCAGAAGAGAGAAATGTCTCTGAATCGTGGGTGCAGGTGTGTTTGCACCTGGCCTTGGCCAGGCCCCTCTGCATTGCATGTATGACTGTGGCCCCTCGCAGGGCCACGACCCCACGCACGGCCAGGACCCCACATGCCTGGGGTGCGCAGCACACTCTGAGGGGTCGTCTCCAGCTCTCGCTCAGACCAGATGGCACAGATGTGCCGACCCCACTGTGATGGGCCTGACACGGGGTGGCCCCGCTACTGCCTTCAGCGCTGATACCTGCAGGAGCAGTGACTGTGGGGCGTCCAGAGCGACGGGGCGTCCAGAGCGACGGGGCGATAATGCTCTGTTTGCCGCTCGTCTCCTGGATCTCTGAAGCATCACTTTTATTGACACACTTTGCTCTTTTCCTGTCAGTCATTGTGTTCCCTAAATGCTACTTCAGTCTTTTTTTGTAAAACAGATTAGAATGATGGATGGAATTTCTGGGTTTACAAATGTCATGATTTCTCTTTGATTGTTAAACCGCAGACAAGTCTATACATAACTCAGCGAGGTTTACAAATAAACCGTCAGATAGCCACTGTGAACTCCCAGCTTCTTTAGTTCTTCTTGTTATTAGTGATAGGGCACCGGGAAGTGGGGGGAATCACTTGGGGACAAAAAAGGCAGTATGAGCTCTTGAATTTTGTAGGCAGCCTCAACTTTAAGTGCAGCTAATCATTTTCCAAACCTATATGCACGACAAAGCATTATTCCACACTGCTGAGAAGGCTTAATAGTTTATACAGTCATTTTTCACGTCAGAATATATGATTTCTCAGAGATAGGGAGAGAAGGAAATTGTTCTTCAAAGGATAGGCAACTTCCTTCGGTGTGTTCGATTGAAAACGTTTTATTCTCTGATTGATATCATCGTTTTACTTTTCCCTGTCACAGCGCTTGACATTCACTCAGAGGAAGAGCAGATTACCCCCAACTTCCGAACAATTTTGCCTTTAAAGACACCCTTTCGTTTTTGAATACAGCTCAATAAATGTCATTTGAATTAGGGAAAGAATGAATTTTTCATTTAGTGTCCTCCTGTCTGAAATGAAAGACCCCAGGGACACGTGGCTCTGAACGTCTGCTGTGTCTCACGGCAGCATTCACAGCACATCGTGAAGTACTAAGGACGACGCCACCAACAGGGGGCGACCTGGGTGACTGTCTCCCCAGTGCCTTTGCCCTCGGGCCCGCACGTCTCGCTCCCGCAGCAGCTCCCAGTGCCTCCTTCCCCAAGGCCTGCACACGCCCTGGCTGCCCCCGCCCCCAGCAGCAGTGCCTCCCGTACGCTTCGCACTGCCATGAGACTCATTCCGCCTTATTTGTCCTAAATTCAATTGTTTTGGGGAAAAAAATGCCCTCTTTGTGTTTTGGGACTGGTAAATAAGCCAAAACTTATTTTATCAAGGATGTTGATTATTTTGTGGAATTAATTTCCTCCCTATGTTCATGTGTTCCTTATATATCAACCTGTCATGGCTCTAATTTTCCTCCAGTGCAAACCCTACATGGTCACTAATCCCATTAGCGCTCTCTGGGTATCTGCCAAGCACGAGTAAAAACAATAGCAGGCTCTCGATAGCACTCACTGAGATGCAGCTTCTCTTACCTGTTCCCTGGCTGAAGGGGGCACAGGCACGGGGGCGGCCGGCAGGAAGCACCGCTGCAGCCGAGCTCCCAGGGAACCCCCGCTCTTGTGCCGCTCCAGCATGCACGGCCGTGGGTGCTGACACCCGCACGGTGCAGCGCCCTGCTGTGCAGCCCCCCAGGGCTCGCTCTGTCAGCTGCGCCTTTTGACCCTCGCCCACCTCCTGCCATTCCTCTGGCGGCTCTGACTGAGGCAGCGCCTTGGGGACCGTTTCCTCGGGGGGAGAAAACGTGGACACTTGCAGAACCCTCATCTCCACCACAGCAGAGGTGTCGGAGCTCCATGGTGCACACACGTTTTTCATCCTCAAAACTCACCTTGAATTTGCCCGTGCACGCCCCTGCCCTTGGCTCCAGCCGCTCCCGTCCTCGGCCCTGTGGCCTGCTGTCCACGTGCCCGTCCCGGCGTCCATCCATCGGCAGAGCTGGGGGTGTCGTCTCCCGGGAGTTCACTTGCAGGTGATCCCGGGACGCAGGGAGGTGAGCGGGGAAGAAGGAAGGAAGCCCAGGCGGAGGGCGGGCTGAGCCGCCCCGCCGTGGAGACCTGGACCCAGCCACCCTGGGAATCTGAAGGACATGGAGAGAACCTCAGAGCGCCGCCTGCCGGGGCCGAAGCTGAGGTTCTCTGCCAGCCTGTGCCCTGCCGGTGCGCATTCATGTGGCTTTAAGAAAGCCCTGGTTCTCCCTGGGCCCGAGACGGGGCACCGCGCTGTCGGCCGCCTGGGGAAGCCAGGCTGTGCAGCGGGTGTGGTGCACACGTGGCCCCCTTGTGTCGCTCAGCTCTGCCTGCTCCTGGAGCTTCCCTCACTGCGGCTGTGGGCAGGAGGCTGCGAGGGGCAGTGGCTGAAGCGAGAGCGGGACCGGCCCGGTCACGGGGCGTGCTGGTCCGAGGCCACCGCGGCACTGCCCGAGCGGCCCACCCCGCTGCGTCTCCCGCCCTGGGGCGGCACGCGCGGGCAGGCTTCCTGCGCGGGCCAGGACTTGGGTGTCCGCCCTGAGGGGTAAGCCCTGGGCAGACACTGGTCCCGCCACTTGCCTGATCGCAGCTGCCACCACGCGAGACCCGCGATGCCCGAGACCCGGTTCCGGAGCTGCCCTCTCGTCTCGGTCACACCGGCAGCTCCGCCCTCTTGGCAGTGCGGGGGCGTCTCTCCAGGCGGCGGCTGGCTTCGTCTGACTGCAAGCAGAGCTCTGGCGGCCACTGAGCAGCGCGCGTCTCGGCGTCTGGCCGCGCTGCCCCAGGCTCGCGGGGCGCGCGTAGGAGCCGGCGTCCACGGCAGCCGTGCCAGGACTCACGTGCCCAGAAGCATGAGCTCTCTGTCGGCCTGGCGAGGTGGGCCGAGGGGCAGTGCTCCCTCCGCCTCCATTCCCCAGGCTCATGCACCGGGGCCAGGCAGCCCAGCCTTGGCCTTGGCTGGGGTGAGGCAGACGCCGCAGCCATCCGCTGGGTTGCCCGGGTCTGCGGGGTGTGGCACCTGCTCCGTAGCATCCCAGCTCCTCCCCCTCGAGAGCTCCTGGGCTCCAGGACCTGGGAGCTGCACGAGCTGGCCGGTGGTGGGGGCAACCCACGTCCGGAGCAGGAACAGTTCTGGGGTCACGGGGCCTCTTGGAGGCGCGCCCTGCGAGCTGGGGACCTGGCTTCGCTGACGGGCCCTGCGGCTGCGGACAAAGGCGTCGCTTAGCCTCACCAGCGCAGGTGGACACCATAAAGCGGCCTTCGCATGAGAGCTGCGTGAGGACAGGCGAGCAGAGGCGGCATCGGCCAGAAGGTTCTGCGTCACGTGGCAGAATGTTCACGCTCCAGCTCGGTCCGGCCTGCACGCTTAGAAAGCCGACGGTGCCGTTGCTTCTGCCAGCTGGACAAGGTCTTCCGGTCCATCTTAGACACACGCTCTCTACCCTCCGTGGAGCGTGCCGGCTTCTTGGGGCCATCGCCTTCCTCCTTGAGGTGGTCGTTCGGAATTCACGTCCGCACGTCGTCGTAACACTTTCGGTTGTGTGAGGGGTGTGCTGGGCTCGTAGCCCTGTCACGGCGCTTCCTTTAGAGCTGGCATCTTCCGTTTTCACTGGGCTGCTTCAGGACAGCAGGCTTCAAAATGCGCCTCTTCTTAACTGAAGCGATAAAGCCACCGAGACACCCAAGGCGGCTTTCTGAAGGTCTCAATCCCACCAGCTGCCGACGCACTGAAGTCGGCCTTGCCCACCCCAGGCAGGTTCCCGTGTCGCCCTGCTGCCCTCACGCAGGAGCCCCCATGCTGCTCCCAGCCATGTTCTGCAGAACCTTTGCAAGGAGGTGATGCCGGTTTGGAACGTTCTGCAGGTTCGGTGTCCGGCATTCGCTTCTGCGTCTGTAAACATGACCCATGGTGGCGAGACGGGAGCCTTGTTTCCGTCCGTCATGAGACCTTGTTTACTGGGCCACCTCCGGCAGGTGGACCTAAAACTAAACGGACCGCCTTTTGTTGCCTGCTGCTCCAGAATGGGCTTGCTCGGTCTCTGATCCTACAGAGAACGGTCTCTCGAAGGAAGGGCGCCTTAACACCTCCCTCCCCACACACGTTCGTCCTGGGTGTGGTTCCAGTACGTGCCAAGGAACGCCAGACAGCTTGGTTAAAGCAGAAATGGCCCACTCTGCTCACCGGGGTGCTGTTCCTGCTTGTGGAGCCCATCCAGAGAGCAAGCTGGGCGTGAGCAAAGGCTCATTTCAGTGGACGAGAAGAAGGGAAGGAAGCACTTGGAGATTTTTACTGATGAGAGTAGGTGATGCTAATCATAAAGTGGCCTTTCTTCCTTAACACATATACTAAATATAGATGTGTGTGTAAAATATCATAAGGGGAGTGGAAATAAGGGCCAGTGGGAGGTCTCTGAGGGCTTTCCTGACTCAGAGAGGCAGCTCTAAACCCAGAACCTGGTTCGAAGGGTGAGAAGTGTCCACCATAACACGTTTGTTCTGAACGGAAAGTTCTGCGTTGAAGCTGATCCAATCAGTATATACCACTGGAGTGATATTAATTGTACGGTTGAATGGAAAGGCGAGGCTGGAGCAAGACTGAGACTGGTCGCAGAGCATCTGGAGAACAACCCTTGGAGTGAGAGCTAGTGGGATAACTGATGTCAAGCGTGATGCAGCCCCTAACCTGCTTTCAGGAAAACAGGACTGCTTTTCCTTCCTCAGGAGGCAGAAACCTGACTTGAAGTGAAACATGAAGGAGGGGATGTGTGAGATGGAGGAAATAAGGGGGGAGAGAGCAGCTGCATTTTTCTTTTTGGGGCAAAATAGTTTGGCAGAGAATAAAAAATGGAGTCTTGGCACTTCCAGACTTATGGATTCGTTTTCCAAACTATATTTTGAAAAATCTTCAAATATGCAGAAAAGTTGAAAAAATTATATGGTGAGCACGCGTGTACACACGCGCGTATGTGTGCACCACTTAAGTTCTGTAACATTTCTCTCACTCTCGCACCATCTCCATCTGCTTCCAGACCGTCTCACTCTTGACGCACTTGAAGGAGAGCAACGTGAGGGTTCCCGCTCCCTCACGCTCATCACGAACGCCGGTACCTAGAGCTCAGTGCTCGCTTATGGTTCACTGTGTGAGAGACACGTTTTATACATGACGGAACGTAGCATTTCAGCAAAGCCACACACCTACATAGCCAAGTTCAGGTTGAGCTCCTAACTGCCAGCCCTCCCCCACCCCAGAGTGCTCTCCTGCCCCTCACAGTCGATCCCCTGCCCACTGCACCTTCATGGTTTTTTCCCCACCGGAGGTGGTTTCTGTCTTTCCTAGAACTTCATCTAAGCAGGCATGCATCTGTACTCTTTGGCGGGGTGACAAGTAACGGCACCCACAGCGGTGTTATAGGTGAGCGAGGTGGGATGGCACAGGGAGGGGCAAGAGAGGGAGCAAGTCAGGCCAGCGAAGGGGTCCGGGGGTGACGTCAGGTTCTGTGGCGGATGTTTGGAAGGAGACACCAGAAGACTTTTAAAAACTCTCCTAGGTCTTCCCTAAGATTTGAAATGTCATCTATTAAATAGTTACGCAATATTTTAGTGCCCTCTCCGCTCCAACGGTACACGCCAACCAAGGCGCAGGGCCGCGGCAGTGCCCCAGCTAGTGGACACCCGGCGGTGGGGGCAGCTTCACGGGTTGGAAATTTTATCCCCACGTAGAGTGTCACGTGGACTGAAACAGTTTGGAACTGTTCCATGAGCTGCTGCAGTGGATGCCCCTCTTGCGCAGGCAGTGGTCAACCAGATGCAGGCGTGGCTTCTCCTTCGGCGTCCAGAAGACTCTGGGGCGCGAGGCACCCCACCTCGTGGCTCGTCTGCAGCTAGGTGACCGTGACGAAGGGAACAGGTGTGGTGCTCCTGTCTGCGTTCACAAAACCACCACAGCTTTGTTCCCTTAAAGCCCTTCCCCCGTGCTGGAGGGGCGTCCTCTCCCGCCATTCAGGATAGACAGAAGCAGCGTCTCTTCAGTGCTCAGCGCCCCCTAGGGAGCAGGCCTCAGGATGTGCTGCTTCCCGAGGCCGACGGCCCAGCGGTCACACAGAGGCTGCATTTGTCATCGTGAACAGCAACAGAGCCCACCCGTCGGCCAGAGGGAAGCCCTTCCTGGCGTCGGCCTCCAGAATCGTAGCGGCTGGCAAAACCCCGCATTGCACTGCCTCGGTTTAATCACCTCAGTGGAAATTACTGTACAAACCTGTTAGACCCTGACAAGTGTAGTCTGGTCCGCGAGTTTGCTTGTGAGTAATGAGTGACATGAATAAACCTCTAGCAGGAAATTCCAAGAAAAAATGTCATAGGAGAGCTTAATGTTGGATCAGATATCACATTAATGCAAGTTAATCACGAAAACGATACTGATGCTCACTGGGAAACGTAAGTTGTTGCTACAGCACAGAGACCAGGCCAGCAGCATGGATGCCGCACGAGCATGAGAAGCTGAATTTGGTTACAGTTTGAGGGAACGAAAAGCCTTCACTTTCTCTGTGTGTCTTGGTTCAGGGCACCTTCCCAGTTTTGCCTTAAGGTCCTGGAAATAACTGGAAAAACTGCAGTGCAGCAAATTGAAATTAATTTAACCCTCTTCTGTGTAATATGGCATTTTAGCATCATCAACTTACAAATTTCCCCGAAGGAGCGCAGTCTCGGGCCAGCTGGACGTGTTCTCCATTTCTCTGCATTTTCGTCTAAGTGTGGGGGCGCCTCCTGGGCGAGGAGCCCGTTTGTGGGCCTGGGGACACGCACACCAAGGATGTCCTGTGGGCACCGCAGAGCCATCAGCCCAGGTCGCCCAGTCCGGGAAGGCGCTTCTAGAGGTAGAAGTTGGCTTGCCGCCTCCGAGGCATAAAACAACGCCGCAGCCTCGGTGGGACGCGTGTTGTGCTGAGCAGGGACAGAGTCCCGGGAGGAGGCAGCGCGGAAGCGCTGAGTGCAGCCAAGCCAGATGGAAGCCAAGGCCAATGCCTGACCCTCTCCCTGTCTGGGGGCAGAGCAGGGGCTCGGAAGGAGCAATTTGCAGGGATGTGGAGGGCGGGGCTGGGGCTGGTTTGAGAGAGAAGAGCCTTCAAGGAGCGCAGGAAGGTGATCAAGGATAGTACGTGCTGCCCATGTGTGCCCATGGAGTTTTAAGTCAACCAGGTTTAAAGTATCAAAAGGGCCTCCCTGGTGGCGCAAGGGGTTAAGTCTCAGCGCTGTGAAGCATCCGAAGCCACAGCAGCTCCAATTTGATCCTGGCCAGGGAGGGACCCCCAGGGCACAGCAGACCTCTCCTGCCTCCCGCTGCTCCCTCAGCAGTGTGCTTCAGCCCATCTGCCTGTTCTGCTCCCCACTCTGTCTCTGGTGAACCCTCTCATCTCCCCTCAACACTTCTAGCCTGCACCCCAGCTCTTGTATGCATAAGTACATCTTTAAAAAAATATCAGAAAGCTGAAACTAACCCAGTAGTTAGTCGTTAACCCAACAGTTTAATCTTCCCAGTTCTACCATGAAGAAATAATAGTGATTCTGTCACAGAGATGTCCATTCAGGGTCAGTCATGACCAAGGAGTACTGGACACAGTCTGAGCACCAATAACCAATCAGATCAAGCTTCCAGCTGGGCTGTGTGGACTGGGGACCCCCCAGTCCCCTGTGTGTGGGCAGAGGGAGAGAAAATTCTCTGCGTAAATGAGTAATGCCATTTGATGTAATTCTGCTGAATGATGCGCTTTTACTCTGTTTGTCGATCAATACTGTTGCATGCGTTTCTCTAACATGGCATAGCCGGGCCTCCCTGGCGGTGCGGGGTTAAAGTCTCAGTGCTATCAAGCTACCCGTAGCCACTGCAGCGCGAGTTCGATCCCCATGTGGGAGCTGACCCACAGCGTGCAGCAGACCTCTCCTGTCCCCCTGCAGCTCCCCTCAGCACTGTGTTGCAGTCCATCTGCCTGTGTTCTGCTCCCTGCTCTGTCTCTGGTGATTCCTCTCACCTCCCACGCCTCTGGCCTGTATCCCAGCCCTTGCGTGCATAAATAGATAAAAATAAATATAAAAAAAAATAGTGACAGCCGAAGTGTATATGGCGTATAGGATGTAGGTATCAAAATACTTAGTCGCGCAGAAGTGAAGTGAGATCTAAGTGGGAGCACTGACCTGTGACTGGCTTCGCTCTCCCCTGCTGCCCTCCCCCCACTGTGTGCGTCTGGGAGAAGTGAGTCTCTAAGGAGTCAACAGCAGTAAGTGAAGTGAGTCAGTGAAGATTGACGCCTCGGCCCGCTCTCTAGACTTTTTACATTCTTCCGCACATCTTATGAAAGGTCACTTTATGATCACTGAACTCCTTTCCATTTTAGTTCCTTCTTTAATTGAATTTGTTTCCTGTGCTTTTTCTTTCTCTGCCTTTTTTTTTTTTCATTGCAAGTTTTAGAGCAGTTAGCCAAGGCCGGGATGGCGCAATGTGCTTCATGCAGTGGACTTGGGAAATGACCCCTGGGGCAGTGCGGAGGCAGGGTCACCAGAACTGAGGTTACCGTCCGCATTGTCCCTCGAGCTGATCCTGTTCTGCTCTTCTCCATTGATAGACTTTGCCTTGAATGTTACGAGTTTTCATCCATGAAACTTGGTTATTTCACTTGGTGTTTTTCAAGTTGAAATTCAAATTAGTCTGCCTGTAATCTTGGCAATCAAGAGAGACATGAATGACAATACCAAATTCTCTGAGACTAAATTGAATTTGATACAGTAGATTTGTATAAGCACAATCAGGATTCACTTCTCCCTGACTTATTTGATCCTTTAATTTTGACTTGATCGGGCATTTTTGTAATGAAAGCATTGGCACAGATAAATTATCAGACATTTGATGATTAAGACCTGTGTAGATGAACAAGAACGAATCAAAAGTATGGCGATCCAGTGCCAGAGAAATGCTGCCACTTGTTCATCTCCCTGATGGAAAGTCACTTTTCTGTGAGAAAGCTGCGTAAATCATTCTGTTGATGGGTTGCTGCAAAGGGCATCTGTGATTTTGAGGTTGGTCACATCATCTGAATCTAGACTTGGAGTCCACTTCTTCCTGCTGGTTCCCTACTTTGTGAGGCAGGCTATGCTCGTGAAAAAACACGTATCAAGGAAGGAAAAAATTGTCTATATGTCAAGTTCCCATAAACACGCAAATTAACGTCAAATCATGGTGCCCTCCAAAGAGCCTGTGAGTTTACAAGGAAAATGCACTAGCTTGATCTGCTTATATCGTACCACCTCAGGAGGTTCCGAAATACAAGTAACCGATTATTTCCCCTCATACTTCACGTAAGAGTGTTTCAGACTCCTCAAAATGCAGCGGTGGTGAGGACGTAGACAAAGGCCTTTCGGCAAGCAGCAAGTGTCCAGCACAGACGCAGAACAGGTAAACGCTCCCTCCTTGAGTCGTCTCCGCGCTTCTCATCCCTCTCGGGCCTTCACTTGAGTGTCACTACCGCTTAGGGCTCTCAGTGTTTTTCCAAAACGCTCAAAGTTTTTGTGATGTCACCACTTAATGGGTGGGCCCTTCAGAAACCCCTGTTTTGACATTCGGGTGCTGAATGGAAATGAATTTTTCATTCTTTAGAAGGAAAAAACCTCAGGCATCTTCACTGTTTTTCTCCTGGACGTTCTCCGCTTTCCTGGTGCTCACAGCACACCTGTGCACCCCGGGGATTGCTGTGCAGGGTGGGGGCCCTCAGGGGGCCTGCGGAGAGGAGCGGGTCTGTGCAGAGACGGTGGTGCTCGGCCTGCGTTTTCCAGGCGAGATGAGAAGGCGACCGGCTCCTCAGCCCCGTCCCAGGAACGCGCTCGTCCAGTCCGGTTCCGTCTGTGAAGTCAGTTTTCACTTTGCTCAACGACTGGACTGAGGTGAAGGACCCTCATGCGGCTGAGGGCTGACGGAGCGAGGAGATGCTGTGCGAAGCGGCTGCTGCCTTGGAGAGGTGGTGGGGGCGAGCGGCCTCAAGACGTGCATGGAGGCGGACATGGCGGCTCCTGAGTCAGAGGAGGACGCGGCAGAGTTGGAGTCAGTGAGGGGGACCTGGGGCCTCGGGCGGTACCTGACTTGAGAGACTGGGAGGCTGTGGGAGCAAGCCGCAGGGCCTTGCCCGTGGATGATGCTCTGTGCTGTTGACGTGGGTCAGCTGGCGCCAGCGGGGCCGAGGGAGCGCTTTCTCTGAACCTCGCCCGCTCTGCCCTCACAAAGCCAGGTCAGTGCCTTGGTCAAAGCTGGCCCTGGCCGCGGCAGCCCCGGAGAAGCCTCGTTGTGCAAACTGCCTGGATATGGAGGGCCCCGGTGGGCTGATCGCACCCGCAGGGGTCCCTGGCCGAGGCAGCTTGTCGCTAGAGCATTACAGTTGCTGGCGCTCTTGCTAAACGTTCTCCAGAAAAGCTTCGTAGCTTTATTTCGGCAAAATAACGTACATTAATTACCGTGTCGCTCTACAGGTGCTGCTTAGTCTGTCTCATGTGCTTTTGAGCTCGTAGAAATAAACTGTCTTAGTGGGCAGAAGGCCACTTTCAAGTCAAACAGATCATATCCTCCGAGATACCTGGTCTCAATACCGTCCGCTCGCTCTCCTTTGCTCGTCAGTAACGCCGGGCTGCCGAGGCCCCAGCGGCCGTGTCCCGCTGTTCCCAGCGGGCTAGGTCTCTCCTCCGAAGACCGAGTGCTTCCACAGGAGTCCCTTCGTCACTCTGAAAACAGTGCGGTCATTCAAGTGCCGCGTCGTAAAGTGCCATTCACCAAGTTTGCTCAGGGTTGCCGCGTTTTCTTGTAAAACATTTCTCCATGAAGAAGATAAAGAAAAGGAGGACGTCACTATTCAGCCAAACCTCGCCCCTTCCACCAGGAGCTATTCTGAGCAAGGGCGTGGGAGGTGGAAAATTGAGAAGCTGCAAATACGGAGAAGAGACTGGCATATGTTTAAATCGTGTGTTTCTGAAGTTTGACTGAGCATGAAATTTCATTTCATAGAGAGTGCCCTTGGGAACCGGGAGCGGGATGCTGGGCACCTGCTGCCCGCGGCCGCCCAGCTGCCCTCCGTGCAGCCAGGACACCCTCGTGCAGCGCGGGGCCGGGATGCACACCGTCCCTGCAGACCCGTCGGGACCCCCGGGCTTGGCTCGTCGGCCGCCTCTTCAGTCCCCGCTGCTTCCGCGGCTTGCCCGCCTCCCCGCTCCCTGCGTGTGCTGACTTACCGCGGCCCCTGTGCCCGCAGATGATCTCATATTGATCTCCTCGGTCTCGGGGGCATCTGAGCGATTAATTTTTAAAGATTTATTTATGCATACGAGAGCTGGGGCACAGGCCAGAGGTATGGGGGTGAGAGGAGTCCCCAGAGACACAGTGGGGAGCAGAACAGGCGGATCCCCTGAAACACACTGCTGAGGGAGCAGCGAACGGGGAGGCAGGAGAGTCTGCTGCGCCCTGTGGGTCCCTCCCTGGCCGGGGATCGAACTCGCGCTGCTGTGCCGCGGATGCTTCACAGGGCGGCGCCCACCCGCTGCGCCACCAGGAAGGCCCCTTCTGAGCGCTTCTTACCGTATCCAGCAACCGTTGGTGGAGGCTCGGTAATTGCTCCACATGCCGTGGGGGAGAAGTAAACAGAACTGGAGTTTCCTTGAGGACTCCGGATGTGCAGCTTGCCTCCGCCTGAGCCGCCAGCAGGGCTCGCCTGGCCGCCTGCTGGTCCCAGAGCTCCGCGCGTTCGCCTCGGGAAGGCCGGCGGGCTCACCGCCCCCGCCCTCGTCGCGCTGTGGCGCTCGGACGAGGCAGGTGTCCTCCCGCGGCAGGACGCACACGCGCGCTCCTACCAGAGGCTGCTCCCTGGGGTCCGGGTGCGGCGCCGCTCCGCCCCTTTCTGTGCGTCTCGTCTCGGAGCGCGGCCCGGTGCTCTTCCCACTGACGCCTGCTGCCTCCTGCCGGGCGTCTGTCTGCAGCCGCCGCCAGGACCGGGCCGCCCACGCGCCTTCACCCGGACGAAGCTGGGGCGCACGCTCGGGCTCCCGAGGCGGCCTCTACGTCAGGGCTGAAAGCAGCACCTCAGGAAAACACCCGCGTACCCCAGACTCACGTCAAAGCGTCTGGCAGCGTCTGACGGCGCAGCGCGCCCGTGGTGCCTCAGCCGCTCGCGGCGACGGTCCTTCCCGTCGCGGCCCCTCAGGGGCATCTCAAAACCCCCACGTGCGGGCATCGGAACCGATGGACTGCCCCCTGGACGGAAACTGCCGCCCTCTCGCCGGGTCTGTCTGCACCGGAGATGCTGCCGGGACGCGCCTTCGCTGGGTCGCTGGGAGGGAGGGGCCCGCGCCGGCTCGACGCGGAGCGAGGATGCCTCAGTGCGGAGCGCTGTGTTAGGTGGCAGAACGCCGGTGGGCGCCACAGAGCGCCCGTGCTGCCGGTGCCGCCGACCGCCGCCGGACCCTGCTGGGGTCTCCCGCCGTGGCCTCCTGCGGGCTCCCCACCTCCACGCCCCAGGCGGGACAGTCCCCAGGCGGTGACAGTCCCCAGGTGCGCGTCGGGCTCCCGGCACTCGGTCTCCGCGGGACCCTGCGCGCGGCCGTGCGGGTCGGGGAGGCGCCACGCAGCTGGGCCCCGGAGCCGCGAGCACTTCATCTGCTGGGGCCGGGCTGCTGGCAGGCAGGTGCCTCCCGCCCCCTCGTTTCTCGCGAGGGTGTTCTAGAAATTCATTAAAGCCCGAAACTCTCGCCAACGTGCTCTCGGGCATCTTAGCGCGTTTGCGCCCCCACCCGGCTATTGAAGATGGAAGTCATGAATATTCAGGTCCGTCTTGCATATTTTATGTTGTTTTCATCGTGGTGAGAGATTGTTCCAGTACCAGAGGGTTGTCCTTTTCGAGGCTGCCTTCGGGGTCCTCTCCAGTGTGCCCCGTGTGACTGGCACAGGCTCGGGTAGGATTAGCCACCTGCGGGTGAGAACAGGCCGCGAGGGCAAGGCCAGGCCAGCTACGAGCTCCGCTACTCAGGAAATAAATGGAGAAGAATATGTCGCTCTGAGCGAGCCGGGTCATTCCGCTAATGCCTCTCTCCATCAAACGCGCTCTCGTTTCGTTCCCAGTTACCGTTCTCGCACCGGGTGACTGACACCAGCTCGCTTCAGACGCCTCCGAAGCCCATCACACCTGGTGCCTCTCTCCGCGCGCTCCCTTTGCCTGGAGTGAGGAGGGCCTGCCCTGCCCGCCGGCCTCTCCGGAGTGGACACGTCCTGTGTTCCAGGACTCTGTCCGAGCTCCACCCGGTGAGAAGCCTGCGCAGAGAATCAGCGGTTTTCTGCCGGCGCCCTCATCACGCCCTGCGCTACTTCTTGCATCACGCTCTCGCACAACGCTTTGCTGCACTTAATTATTAGCATCTTATGTTCGTCAAATACAGCCTGCCCGCCCTTGACGCCTGGCGCACAGGCCGCGTTCATCAAGAACTGCCCTCAGCACCCGGGGCACAAGCCAGAACCAGTGGCTCCAACACAGTGGGTGTAACTCCTCCTCTGGTAGAAGCGGGTTTCGGGGGCGGAGGAAGAAGCAGCACTGCTGACAGCCAGGTCCCGGTGGTCCCCTCCTTCCTGCCTCGTCGCCCTCTGTGACTGGCTGTTTTCTCAGGGTCACCTCTCGGCCCACGGTGTTTTCTGAAGCACCCTCCGTCAAACCCATCTCGTGAGCAAGGAGAGGAAAAGGAACTGGCAAATGAAGACTTGGCCTTAGCTGTCCTTCTCCTTTGTATTTAAAGAGTTCCTAGGCACAAAACCACCTTTGCTTGCATTTCGCTGGTCAGAACTTAGCCTTTGATTCTTCTAGCTGCAAGGGAGGCTGGGAAGAGTGAGAGGTGGCGTTTTGCCACCTCAAGTATTTCATTACCCACCAAGAAAGAAAGAAAACGTATGTTGCTGAGAATAGGTAGCACCTCTGGCACACTGCAGTGACCGTCACCTGTGTGGGTGAAGGCCGTCTCCCCCGCCTCCGGCTGTGTGCAGGTGTCACGCAGCAGGTCACCTTGATGACTCACTCACAAAGTGGTGACCTAGTTGAGAAAAAAAGTCCGAAAGAGTTGCTTGGCTAAGCTAATCAGTCCTGTTGCCTTGGTCCTTAATGGACTTTTATATTCAATTCCAGGAGCTTTCCTCAGATGAGGAATATTGTGATTAGCTGTCCCCGCTTTCCTGTCACTGCATTGGGGACACGGTGGCATCTGCCTCAGATTGCTGTGGGTGATCCAAGGAAACCGTAATGTTAAGTGTTCAGGACAATTTCAGACACATAGTAGGTGCTTATTAAACTTCGCTCTTGCCGAGAGTAACAGTATTCATAGCTGTTAACACCTACTGGGAGCCTGCCCCGCCTCAGTGCCGTGGACAGCGCGGCCTTTACACCTGCCGTTCTGGTAACTGCCTCGTGGGGTGGCGGTGGCACCTATTGCAGAGATGGGGAACCAAGGGCGAGAGAGCTCTTGGTGGGAACAGATCCGCGGTGGGTCCAGTGGTCTTCTAGTTCTAAGTCCATTAGGAACATTTCCTGGCTTAAGTTTGAAGAACTGTTCTCACATTTTCAGGGGACAGAACGGAGGCAAAGAGGCCTTCATCCACTGGACCAAGGCCTGCCTCCAGTGCCTGGTGAGAGAGGAAGTCATGCAGGAAGCCCGGCCCGGATGGCGCTTTGCTCCTGTGCTGCCCAGCCTGGGACTGACGCCTGCGGTTCTCCAAAGCCGCCGTCTCTCCTTTTTCCTTGCTCTGGTGCTTTCCAAATGTATGCACCTTTGTATCTGAACTATGTGAGTTAGAATTGTTGGGGTAGCTGCTGTGTGTGCTGATGTATGTCGTCATGCGGTGGTGTGCTCGTGGGCAAACAGTTTAAATCAGCCAGAACAGCAGAAGCGACAGCTCTGCCACGGTGAATCATGGGGCGTATTTATGGAAAGGTTGGGTAACCATCGTGTCCGGGTGTGCTGTTTCCAGACCAGATAACGCAAAAATAATCCTCGTTTGATCGGCTGCACTTTAAGGCTCTCTCGAGGAAGACTGTTTCCGTCTCGTGGGGGCTGGCCCGTCTGTCTTCGGGCCTGGCCTTCACGCAGACCAGCCCCGTGTGACCTGCTTGCGCCCAGCGTAACTGTACTGTGCGTCCTTGGTACAGAGCAGCCCACAGCAGTCCGTGTTTGTTTTCAAATAGAATTGTTTTACAGGTTTTTCTATTGCTGATACTGATTTGTCTTAGGCAATTTGCACATATTGCATCCGAATCAAACGTGTTCCTCAAAATTTTGTTTTCAGGGCATCTTAAGATAAATAATCAGGGCCTCCCTGGTGGCGCAGTGGGTTAAGCAACGCACTATGAAGCAGACCACAGCCACTGCAGCACGAGTTCGATCCCTGCTGCCGGCCAGGGGGGGA
>JAGFMF010012193.1:648367-746392 GCA_019455555.1 Galemys pyrenaicus | reverse complement strand
GCTCCCCGCTCTCTGTGGTGAATCCTCTCACCCCCCCACACCTCTGGCCTGTACCCCAGTGCTTGTATGCATAAATAAATAAATCTTAAAAAAAAAAGATAAATAATCAGTAAAGCACGTTGAAAGTAAACATGGTTTATCTGAATGTTCATTGAACAGTAAGACAAGTGTATCTACTAGGTTGATTCGGTTGTTTTTCTGACAAGACTTGAGTGCAGATGACCCACTGGATGTATTTGAAATGCAGCTACCAATGTACCAAAAGCCATTGAAGAATGAACCAGTAAGTAAATTTAATTTGATTCCGAAGGTTCACGTGTATACTTTCAAGTCTTTGTATTTCAAACATGCTCTAGTTTTTTAAAGAAAAACACAAAACTTACTTTTAACACATTCTGGTACATTTTTTGCAAAGTTACCTGAGAACCAAAGTATGGTTAGACTAGTTTGAGTCTAAACAGTCATGGTATCACATGTCACCCTACAATATGCCATCGCTGCAGCTTTAAATCGAATGTAACGTGGGCTTTTGTTTAGAAAAACACAACTTGCATGATAGTAAATATGACTGACACAGCCCATCTGTGTGTGCTGGACTCGGTGGCTGTCTTTCGTGCCACGGACGAGGGAGATCCCGTTGCACTGGCTGGAGGTTGCTGGCAGACAGCTGACGGTTGTTTCTTTCCTCCCTCGGGTGGCTTGGCTTTGCTGTGCAGGAAGACAAGAAGCCAAGCAAAACAACACCGTTCCCCTTTGAAAGAAAGCTGTAAAGCAGAGCTTCCTATTCTGAACCAGAAACACAGACACACACATATCTACACACACATACACACAGAGCTTTATTTTTCAGTTGTCACGATTGTTTTTTCTCCACTGTACCGCACTGCACATCTCTGTAGCCAAGCACAATTTATATTGCCAAGACAGATGCTATAAAATGAAGCTGAACATGGCAGGCGTTGAAAGAGTTGTGTGTTTGCAAATGATTACCTGTCATAATATGTTTCTCGATTTCTTTTTTTTTTCCCTAAATTATCATGAAAAACACAAGGTTAGAAGGAAATTGTGGTTTTAGTCTTAGAAGTTATAATTTTAACCAGAAAACTAGGAGGAAGGTGGTGAAATTTGCAGTGCAAGAACTGAATCATGATGAAATCCCAAACTGAATGTTCAAATCCCTGTTATCAAGGACAAGACTTAGGCTTTGACAGCCAGACCTGTTGACGCTATTTTGCAAAATTACTTAGTGACTTAAATCATTCAATAACCAGTCCTTCCCCAAACAGTCACTTGCAAAGGCACTTTCAGTAAATTTTAACTGGTGGCGGTAACTTACCACAACTAGTTAATGATCTTGCCCACACTCAGCTCCTCAATCCTGGCAGGCCCGTGGTGCTTAAAAAATACCACAGTCAAGATGTAGCTACTTCTCCTTGGTGGGAACAGGCTGCTCAGTGGAGTTTGGGGGATGCTTCCTGCCACCCCTGTGTACGATCTGGGGTGCTCTGACCCTTCACTGTTCTGTGCGGCAGACAGCATCTCTGCACTGTGGCACATGCCCTTCTGAACAGAAGCCCACAGCTAGAATGGGAGCGCTGCCTGGTGCTGCCCAAGCTCGTTTTGGGCAAAGGGATGGTCAGGGTCACGGCCAGAGAGCCTGGTGGCTCCGCGGTGCTGGGTTGCTGGCTCCCTCCTGTTTCACCCTGGAGCGCTGCCCACACTGGCGTGTGGCTGTGCCCACGTGTGTGCCTCGGTGCCCCTGCATCTAGAGATGGCCTCTGGTGCCCGAGGAGGGCCGTCTGTCTTTGCAGATGCTTCGCTGTTGAGAAGTGCGTGCGCAGACCCGGCTTCTTGCCAACGGGACTTGCAGCAGCAAAGAAGGGGCACCACAGGAGTGCTAGGGAAAGACCATGAGGATGCGGCCCTCCCGCAGAAAAACAAGTGGCATTTAAAGGGACAGTACAGCTGAATAAGAGTCCACCTTTAGTACTGTTGAGTTTGAACGTATTTTTAGCAGCTAAGACCCCATCTGAACGTGCCATGGAAGGACCCAAGGCATCGGCCGTCTCTTCCCCCAGTCTCAGCCTTGACTCCCCCTCTCTGAGTGGCCCTTAAGTCACCTCCAAATGTCTAAGGGTTCTCAGCCTGTATTAACCTGCTTTTAACGTCTTACCTGAGCATGCCACCTCAGCTTCTCCTGCGTTGGACTGCAGACCACTGATTTCTTGGCAAAGTCTGACAAGTTTTATTGAAAAGTTTTTGCGGACTTTACTTCACCCAGTCTCTTCTGCCACGCTTACAGCGCGGTCAGAGTCCCCTCCTCGATAGACGCTGGCCAGTGTGCGACACCGTGCCCAGTTTGGCGGCGTCGCCTCTGCAGTGCTGGCGCGTTTGGGCCACGGTGGCAGAGAGCTGTGCCGTGGGCGGGGACGCCCACTTTCGCTCTGCCTTGTCTGCTGACGCCGGTGTGCGCTTTGTGCTGTCCGCAAGCGGCGGAGCCCGCCTCCGACAAGCCCCGGTGACTCTGCAGCGCACACTCACGGAGACCTCATTTATAGCCACCGCAGAGCGAGAGCCAGCTGCCCGAGCCAGCCCCTTCGCAGCGCCCGCAGAGTCACGTGGCCTGCGTCATGGGGTGCCTCTGGGGTCCGTCTGAGGCCCCAGGTGCCGGTGCTGTGCCGACCCCCGTGTGCCCACGCCTGCGTCGCTGCTTTTGTGTTCTTTTCTCTCTGTACGTCCATCATGGATGCGCGACACTGTCTTCACGTTCACTGCTTTTTCCCGTGTCGTAGCATCAGTTGTTGGTCTCTCTGCGCGTACTTACTTTATAGGATGTTTTCCTTCTCCGTGTAACTCACCGGAGGCTTCATCAACATCAGCGCTCAGCTTTCTCATCTGCTCATGTCATGTTTGTCGCTTCTGATTTCCTCTGCACTCGACTGATTCCTCCTCTGGTGTGGTTCATATTCTCCAGCCTTTGCACTTCTGGTAGTTGCACTGAATTCCAAATACTGTCGGTTCTATGTTTGCTAGATTTTGTAGAAGTCCCGTAAAGAATGTTGGCCTTTTCCAGCAAGCACTTACTTGGGATCAGCCTGGCCCTTTGCGGCTTCCTTGGAAACTGCCGTGGACCCCAGAGGGCCAGGACTCCAGGGGGCTTCAGCCCACGTTGAGGCTGTGCTCTTCCACTCGCTCTGCCGGTGCCCTCGCTGTTCTGAGACCTCTCTGCTCTGCTCGGTGGGAATCTAAGCTACCTCAGCTACTCAGGTTTGGGGGTTGTGCACCCCTTCTATGTTCATGGAAACGTTCAACCTTATGGGCCTCCCTGGTGGCGCAAGGGGCTGAGCGCTGCACTGTGGGGCTTCTGCAGCCGCTGCAGCGCGAGTTCCATCCCTGGCCAGGGAGGGACCCACATGGCACATCAGACCTCTCCTGTCTCCCCGCTGCTCCCCTCAGCAGTGTATTTCATTTGATCCACCTGCTCTGCTCCCCACTCTGTCTCTGGTGGATCCTCTCACCCCCCATGCCTCTGGCCTGTACCCCAGCTCTTGTGTGATAAATAAATAAAATCTTTTTAAAAAAGAGAAAGAAACATTCAACCTTAAATCCAGGGTACCATCTTTGCGGGTCTTCAGAGTTCTCTCTGTAGTGCCATGTTTCTCTGGCATTCTCTTCTGAAAACGCTGAGCCTCCTCCCTGAACTCCAGTTTATGTTTCTCCAGTTCATTGAAACCCACAGGTTTTGCTTCGCCCCGCCCCGTGCGGGTATCTCATCCTCCGGAGCAAGCTGGGTCAGGTCTCGTGCCCTTCTCGCCGGGCTCGTAGCCCTGCACTGCCCGCCGCCCTCTGTCAGGGAACAGTCGTTCTCCAGCTCTCTTCCGGGGGGCAGTGCACCGGCTGTTAGCGCTCAGCGGAAACGGAAGCGTCAGGCACAGTTTAGGCACCTTTCCTGCTGGTGCAGTCTCCACGACTGTCCCCGGGCTGGGTGCTGATGTTACTGACGGAGTAAGCCAGTCTCCCAGGAGCAGCGACCTGGTAAGCACACGTCAGGTTCCAGCCCAGGCTTGTGTGACTTCACACCCCGAGCAGCACAGCAGCCGCCTTACGATTTATCGTTCAGATTTCCAGGTCAATTGGGAAGTGAACATCGTTCACTCAAATGTGTCACTTGAAACTGAGGGCTTTTTAAAAAAGGATGTGTCACTGTATTCCTCTTGAAGTTGCTTAAGCATTCCTTTTTAAACCTCATTAAAAATGAGGCAGGGCCTCCCTGGTGGCTGAGGGGTTAAATCGCAGCCCTGTCACTGCTATGGCCTGAGTTCGATCCCGGGCCAGGGAGCAGACCCACAGGGCGCAGCAGACCTCTCCTGCCTCCCCGCTGCTCCCCTCGGCAGTGTGTTTCAGTGGATCCACCTGTTCTACTCCCCACTGTCACTGGTGACTCCTCTCACCCCCATACCTCTGGCCTGCACCCTAGTCCTTCTATGCAAAAATAAATAAAATTCATAAAAAAATAAAAATGAAGCCCTGTCTTGACAGAGAAATCCTTTTCTAACCTCTTTTCTGCCCCATTCCTCTACCCACTTGGTTAGTAAAACTATATTTAATTTTCTTCAATTTTAATATGTCCATGCACACATTCAGCAACTTTGGGTTTAAATGCTTTCTTTTGACGCTACCTGTGTTGTCATCTGACATGACCTTTGCTACATTCCACATCCAGGCAAAGAACCGTAAACAATCAGCTCAAACCTCGCTCTGTAACTGGGCACTACTCCCCTAAGCTGGTGCGAATACAGGTGACTTGGGGTTTTCCCTGTGGAGTTAAAGCCAAACCAGCAGCCCGGCCGTCAGAAGTGGGGCGACCGCAGTGGTAACGGTGTGGCCACCAGTGTCCTCCCAGGTGGTCCTCCCAGCCTCCCGTACGCTGCGGTCCTCCTTGTGTGGGTGGAAACGTACGCTGAGGAAGGCTGGCTCATCGCCCAGCTAGTTAGCATGCCCTGCATTGCATAGCCCGCACACTCCAGCGTCCACGCTTACGCTCATAACCGAGACTCAGAAACCAGAGCATCCTGCTTTGTAGCGCCGTAGTTGCATCACCTAAATAAGCAAGGTGATGTCTATACGAGACAGAGTCCAGCAGCCCAGGCTTACACAGGCTGATTCCAGAAGCATCGGATACTCGCAAAAAGGTATCACCGAGTGACTGTGACATGTGACTGTGACTGTGCGTGGACTCCGTGGTAGAGCAGCCCTTCCAGGTGGGTCCTACCGGAGGGAAGGGAGCGGTTTTGACTGGACTGGCCCTCCCCGTGTGTAATGACAGATGCGGTGTAATCCTGTCATTCGCACAGTGAGGTAATCGCATGTGTCCGGCCCCGGAAGAGGACAGCCTCTCATCATGACAGCAACCAAGGACTACGTCCCTCTTTGCTCAGCAAATTTTCTTCCCTTTACTGGGCAGCTACGTTGGGTCACGTTTCAGTCTTTCCCACATGCGCTTAAAGGAAATGAGACGAGGCGAGTCCCCATCGAATTAGAGCAGATGGCAGAATGTGATTCTTCCCAAAGCACAGACGCGCAGCGTCACAGGGGCTGGGCTCGGTGTGGAGAGCTACCTGGCACGGGGGGCCGTCGGCCCAGGCGTGGACATGTGGGCTCTGAGTGGTCTTGTGGAGGGGAGCTGTTCTCCACCTGTCCGGCTCGGTCGACCTAGTTTTACCTTCACTTACAAGCTGTTTTGGTTCCTGGAGGTCCCTTTCCTTTGTGCTCGGTGTTGTCCGGAAAGGGTCTGATCACCCCCTTTCACGCCACCTCGTTTCAGTCTCTCCCTCCGCCAGCCAGCCGGTGATGGTGTCCTCTCGCCCGCAGATCTGAGTTAACTGTGCTCTGGTCTCGGACCTCAGACGGGAGTCCAGGAAAGAAGGGTGCTCTTCGGCCTCCAGTGGGCCTGGTCAAGGAGTTTCCAAGTCTTTGGTTTTTTTTGAACATTTTGAGTTTCAGTGAATTACTGCAAAGTGGGTTTTTTTTTTATTGTTTCTGTTGTAAAAGTCAGACTATGGGCATAAATCATTCCATTTTAATAGACGAAGAAGTGTGTGTCTTCCGACCCCCACGTAGCTAAGATCCAATTCACTGTTGTTTCACTTTTCAGACCCTGCATCAAGTTTCTTTGGGTTGGCGTAAAAGTAAAATTATTCTGGCACATTCCATCAACAAATGTTTGTATTCCTAAAGCCATCGTTAACTTTATGAAGTTAATGAATTTTCTTTTGGTGGTGTTGCCCACCCGCTGGAAGCAAGGCAGTCTGTGACTTACATCACAGCTGATTTTCATGTTCGTCATAGCTGCATATTTTATTGTAAGTAGTGGGAGTAATTGAGTTGTCATAGTTTCAGTTACTAAAACTTAGAAACTTTCTGTGTAAAAATAGCTCTGTTGTGCTAATGGGTTCTAATCTTTACTTTCAGCAGTGCTAGTGTAGGGTCATTGCTGTAATTAGCCTCCAGGAGAAGAGCTGACATCTCCTCTTTCTTTTTCGCACTCCTCCCTCCATCGGAAAGTTCTCCCAACCAATCCGCAGTGCTGCTGCCAACGCTTCTTTTCACCTATGGCTTTGATCTCAGAGTAGCTTTCGCTCTCTAAAGAAGTAAGCCCAAATCCTCACTCTTCACTTCAAAGCCTTTAAGTAGATCATCCGAGATTTTTCATCTTCTTTCTGTCTTCATTTATTCCTGCTCAGACATCCTACTTAAATAAATGCCATGTCCTTGAGGTGTCTGGCCTAGTCATTCCCTTCTCTTTCTTCTGAAACTTCTCCTGTCGCTTCCCTGACTCTACAGTGTCCAGCCCTGGACACTCACACCCATCTGTAAGTGACAAAACAAGGAGAAGACGGGCCTGGAACGCAGCAGGGGCTTGGAAGCCATCGCCCTCCGTCCAGATTCTGGCGCGCTCGCTGCCGTTTGGAATCTCCTGTGGCCTCGTTCAGACGTGAGCTCAGAGTGACTCGTGGCCAGGGGCACGCACAAGTCCAGGGCCGGCTGAGTCTCCTGGAGCCCAAGGAAGCCGTGACGCCTCCTGTGTTGTCTGTCTGGCCACTGGGCTGGGGACAGGTTGGTCAGGTGCTGGCGTGGACGGGCCTGCCGCCCCTGCAGGCGGGTTTGCTCCCCTGTGTGGTGCTGAGGCCAGCTCTGACAGGCTCTGGCACATGTTTAATAGGATGGCGTGTCCTGGGTTGTCCCCTCAGCCACAGCGTGTTGTGACAGCTCCCGTCATGGGCTATTTTTGACTGTCCTGTGAGCATCTTCACACCGGCCATCACCACGGACGTGCCTCCCTGGGGCACTCACACGTCACCATGCCCCTCCCTCACTGCCCCAGTCACCCATCCACTCCGGCTGCTCCCCCCAGGGCCTCAGTGGCCCGCATGCCCCCATGCCACGGCCGCTTTCTCCAGTCGCTGGGGAGCTCCGACGTCATCTAGCTCCTCCTCGACTGCCCCGCCGGCCAGCCGCCTCAGAGCCGGCCCCTCTCCCTTTGCGCTCGCCGCCGTCTCTCGGGCGCATCTTCCAGCCGTGGCTACACCCGGCTATCCCCAGCACTGCCCCCTACTCCGGCCTCGTGTCTTCCCCCAGCCCCGTGTAGAGCAGGACAGAGGAACAGACGCTGCACCAGTCCAGAGCTCCAAGGAGCCCGCCCCAAGGGCCACTAGCGGGTGCCCGCAGGAGCTGAGGACACCCCGCGTCGGGTCTGCTCCTGCCCCAGCCCCCGCGTGTCCCCCACTGTCCCTCAGCCGGACCTCTAGCCTGACGCTCCACGCGCGTCACGTCCGCCCCAGGCCCAGCAGCGCCCCTCGCCGTCCGGGGCAGAGGCCTCCACCGCATCCTCGTGCTTCTGCTCTTCACCTGTGAAGTGTCTCAGGTGTTCTTCCCACGAGCAGCCCGAGGGACCCTTCTAGGACGAACGCCGCGTGTCCACACTGCCAGGCTGCCCTGCGTCCGGCGTCCTGCTGCTGCCCGGCCCTCCTCCGGCGGCAGCCTCTGGCTGGGCACACGCTCCGCTGCCGGCTGGCTCAGGGGCGTCTGGGTTGCTCCTCGGGCGGCCGCAGGCGCCTGTGTCGGGGTCTGCGTCTCTCTGTTCTTTCTGCCTGATGCCGTCACCGCTGGTCTCGGCTCGGTGTCGCCTCCTTTGAAGTGGTCGCCCTGCCCCTCCAGGGCCGCGCGTCCCGCTGTCTGGCAGAGCGGGGCACTCGTGGGGGTTTCCCACAGAGGTGGAGGCGGCCTGGCCCTTCCTGCCCGCTCCTCCTGTTACCTCTGCTTAGCCCCCCTCTGCGGCCAGCCCGCCTGCCCGCTGCTCTACAGGCGCCACCACCCCCGTGGGTGTCTCCGGGGGCTCTGCAGGGACGGCCAACGGACTGACTTGAGGAGGCGCTTCCGAGCTGCGCAGGAGACCAGGCGGCCCCGACCTGACCTGCAAGCTGGGGCCCAAGACAGTCAGGCGTGGTTCTCGCCCCCAAGGAGTCGGCTGTGGCCCCAGGGCGGGACAGGAGACCGGACTGCCGCGCAGCAGAAGCGAACGCGCGGCTCCTCGTCCCGCTGTCTGCTGTGCACAGTCCCTCCCGGGCGTCCGCGTGTGAGCCTGCGCCCCTGTCCCAGAAACGCCCTCTCACACACCCAGGCGCGACCGGCAGCTGGCACTCGGCCTGGCTAGTTCGTGCGCAGCGCCAGGAGCGGTGATGGGGGCTGTTCGGCGCGGCCGCCAGGCTCGTCACTGCCATGTCTCCTCAGCGACCAGGACGCGGCCCACGCGGGCACCCGCTCAACGTGGTGCTGAGGGCGTGCCTCTCCGGGCAGGCGCTGTCTCGTGCACGTAAATAACCGTGTGTGCACGTGTGGGGTGTGTGGGGTGAGTGGTGTGTGTGTGTGATGCATGGCGTGTGATGTGTGTAGTGTGGCGTGTGCAGTGTGTGTGTGGTGTGTGGCGTGTGGCGTATGGTACAGGGGATGTGTGTGGGGCGGCCTGTGGCTGTGTGTGTGTGATGATCGTGCAGCTCGTCGGGGAAGGACGAGCCCTCCCACGGCTGCCCGTCATGTCCGCTCCCCGGGCTGCGCGGTGCAGTCACCCGCTGCCCACCACCAGCTGCGCAGACCGGCTGTGCACCTGCGGCTGGGAGGTGCACAGACCCGGGGTCTCCCTGCGGGCGGGTGCTGGCTGTGTCTCGCGCTGCCTCTGCCTGTGTCCCCGCCACGTCCAGTCCTCACAGCCTCGCGCGTGCGCCGCCGCCGACCCCTGCTTCTCCAGCCCCTCCTCGCCGCTCCCCTGGGTCACCTCTCAGCACAGCAGGCCACGTCAGAACCGTTTGGTGCCGACTCAGGACGGCAAGGAGCCTCTCTCCGCTGTGGCCCGCCCTGGGCTTGACGGTCAGCCGAGATCCCTCCCACGTACGGGGCGGCCAGGCCGGTCGTCCGCGGGCCTTGCTACCTGCCCCCGCAGCGGAGGCGGCGCCCTGGGCCCCAGCGGCTCCCTGGCGGTCGGCCAGGCCTCAGCTTCCCTGCCAGGCTCTCTGCAGGCGCCCGGACACGACAGGTTCCTCCCGGAGACTTGCTGAACAGACGGATAAATGAAAAGGTCCTTTCCATCACCCTCCTTCTTTGGGTCTTCAGCAGATTAGTGCTAGGAAAAAAAAAAAAAAAAAACTAATATTTTCGTTTTTAGAATATTCCAAATAACTTGAGAAAAATTTAAATCTTATGTCAGTGTCACAGCATACATTTGCACCTACTGGCTTTTTAAAATTAAACTAATCATTTTGTCCCTCCAGGTACCAAGAAAGTAGCTCAGGGGATTGCAACATTCCCAGACACAGAGAAAGATTTATCGACACATTATTTCATTCTTGGATCTTATTTCTACTGTTGCCCGAAAAGCTTTGTTAATTCAGTCCCAAAGCCCTTGCACAGCCACAGCCGTCCTCGGGGAAATTGAGTTCCTAATATAAACTGAGATAATAAATGTTGCTTTTTATCATTTGCCACATTTTCAGAGAAGCCTGGAAATGTTTTGCTGTGAAGCCGTGTGCGCGAGGGCACGTTTACACGGCCGGGCTGCTGTGGCCGACACTGCGTTCCTGGGGGTGCTGCTTGGTATTCGGGGTGTCGGCGCTGGAAACAATGACCTCCTCGTCTGCTCGGTTACAGCAGTGGTGCGCTGTCCTCCTGTGCCGGATGTAGCGCCCGGGACCCGCTGTGCTCCCCGGAAAGGGTGACGAGCTGAGCCTGGGCGGGCTTCTCTCTGTAGGTCCCTGCCTCAAGGCAGTCCACGGCACCTCGCGACGAATGAAAATTGCGGAACTGCTCTTAAGGGAGGGGTGGGTTTTGAGATAGGAATTACTGCGGGTCCTCCCCGGTGGCGCAGGGGGTTGAGCGCGCACCGTGGGGCATCCGCAGCCACAGCAGCGCGCGTTCCATCCCCGGCCAGGGAGGGACCCGCAGGGCGCAGCAGACTCTCCTGCCTCCCGCTGCCCCTCAGCAGTGTGTTTCAGTCCATCCGCCTGTTCTGCTCCCCGCTCTGTCTCTGGTGGTCCTCCCACCCCCCACCTCTGGCCTGCACCCCAGTGCTTGTGTGCATAAATGCATAAATATCTTAAAAAGAAATTACTGTGGATAAAACGTGATTTCCAGGAAGGCTATTGTAAGCCGAGGCCCCCGGATGAAGGTGCGCTTGGGCAGTGCTGAAAGCATCTAGGGCAGCGCGCGCTCTGGCGCCCTGCCCTGAGCATCCCGCCGTCTGTGGGGTGAGCGCCGCTGCCCACGGGACGCGGCACGCCTAGTCAGGCCTCAGAAGCCTGGCGCCGGTCGTCGTCTCTGCACTGGGCGAGGGGGCCAGAGACCGCCCGCCGCCCCGCAGCGGTGGGCAGCGCGTCCAGGGCCGGCGCGCGCGGCGCTTGCTGGCCTGAGCCCGGAGTCTGCACCGGCCCGGCGCGGCCGCGGCTCTGCCTGCTGCTGGGGTCGCCACGCGCGCCTGCCTCGCCCGCGCCACGGCTCAGGTCACGACCCTGCCCTCGGGCCAGGAGGCTCCGCCAGGGACCCGGCGCTGCTTGCCGGGCCCCGCCCGCGGGAACGGACTCCGCGCAGGCGCTTCGGGCGCGCGGGCGGGCGGGCGTGGGCGGCTCCGCAGGGCAGTGCCTGTGTCCTGTGGAGAAGCTCAGTCCTCTTGAGGTTCCAGCCTCCCACGATCACGCTCTCCTGCCGTGCGACACTGGGTCGTCGGTCTGGCCAGAGAAAAGTACTTGTACTTCCTGAACATGAGCGGGACAGGTAGGTTTTGAGGTGAGAGGACGGGTGTTGGGGGACAGTGTGGCAGAGAGCAGGGAAGCTGGGTGAGCACCCCACAGGGTGGGGCTGCCACCCCTGGGTGAGGTGAGCTTGCCGTGGAGACTCTGTCCCGTTCAGCTTTTCCAGAGTGATTGGGAGGTGACCACTTCTCTGTTTTGAAACTTCTGAAGCTGAGAGGCCGCTTTCCCTCCCTTTCACTGGACGCGTCGTGTCCTGTCACGTTTCTGTTTAAACGTCATCATCCAGCTGCCTCGCCGTCCTGGTAACACGTGGGAAAGCCCCACCCCAAATGTCAGCAGCGGTTCTGCCCTTGTGTGCTCGCTCTGTAATCTGAGCAGGAGGCATTACCTGTGTCACTGCAAACACGACAAATCGGAACAGAGCTTAGTCTATATCTGAATCAGTTTTCACACCAGCAAAAGTTCAATATTAAATTATTAGATTTAAAAAAAAAAAGATTTGTTTATTCATGCATAGAAGAATTGGGGTGTAGGCCAGAGGTGCAGGGAGTGAGAGGATTCATCAGGGACAGAGTGGGGAGCAGAACAGGCAGATCTACTGAAATCCACTGTTGAGGGGAGCAGTGGGGGAAGCAAGAGAAGTCTGCCTGTGCCAGGTGGGTCAGCTCTCTGGCTGGGGATCGAACTCGTGCTGCAGTGGCTGCAGATGCTTCACAGTGCTGTGCCTTAACACCTTGTGTCACTGGGGAGGCCCCTAAACTATTAGATATTTTCAGATAAAATCAGCATCCTTATTTTTAGCATAACATCAGAGGACTCTGCCCCATTGTGAAATGGCCTGCTCACCTCCTCTTCTGTTTGATGCATCTAGAAACACTAGTTTCTCTCAGCATCTGTGTTATACTTAACCATTCTCCTTGGGTGACAACTATGGAATATGCATAAATGGAGGAAAACTTTGAACGCTTATTAAATGCATACTTCTTGATTCCTCTGGCCGTTTCAGTTCTGTATTACATATGTTAGTGATATAAAATGTTAAATGTGTGATACTTTAGCAAATATATTTTAGTACCAGTTGCAAACACTCATCTGAATTTGAATCTTTAGTTAGTTCAGATTAACTGCGATCCAATTACTTCAGTACTTCCCAAAATGTTTTAGATTCCAACAAAGTATTAGAAATTATAAATAAAATTAAAGCACATTTTAAAAACCTAGAATGATGGTGAGGAGGCTGCTGTAAAGCCATCAAGTAAATGATGTTAATATATGACCCATCCTTGTTGCTTTGGAGACCCTGTGTGGCGTCTGTTTTCAGTCATTAGTGTCGTAAAAATCTTTGATCAGTCGCTGCAGAGGGCCACTCTTCAGAAGATTCTGAGGCTGTAATACTAGTTGTGCATGCGTTTTAAAACATCCATTTACCTTTTTAAGCTAATTGGAGTCTGTTTGAAAGAGATTTCAATTATCTATCAAAAGTTGCCTCAAAAAGGTCCTTCTCGGGCCCGCCCTGGTGGCGCAGTGGGTTGGGCGGCGCACTGTGGAGCGGACCGCGGCCACTGCAGCGCGAGTTTGATCCCTGCTGCCGGCCAGGGAGGTGACCCACATGGCGTGGCGGACCTTTCCTGCCTCGCCCGCTGCTCCCCTCAGCGGTGTGTTTCGGTCAATCTGCCTGTTCTGTGTCCTGCTCTGTCTGGTGGATTCTCTCACCACCCCCGCATCTCTGGCCTGTGCCCCAGTGCTTGTATGCATAAATAGATAAATCTTTGAAAAAAAAAAAAAAAAGGTCCTTCTCATCAGGACCACAGCTGAAAAAGTGCGGGGTCCCCTGCCCTCCGCTCTCTGTGCCTTGCGAGGCGGCAGTCAGCTGGCGCTGAGGCGACCTGGCCTCTGCTTGGCCTCGCTTCCTGCTCTCTCACTTTCGCTTTCGCATAACCTGGTGGAGTCCTCACACCAGGCGCCTGCAGAGCCTGCACACCGGCGCGCATAGCAGCAGCGGCTCTCGGGCCCGTGCTTCTGCAGACACAGGTGCATGCCAACAGCCAGTCGAGCCGTTCAGCCGGGTGCAGTGACGCTATGTCACCGTCACGCGTGTTCCTATCACCTGTCCGGCGTAGACATCTCTGTGCGCCGGGCCTGGAGGGAGGTGCTGGCAGCTGTCCCGTGAGGAAGAAGCTCCCCTTGCCTCGTGGAGCCCAGATCTCTGCAGGAAGGACCAGGCCGGGGTGGGGGAGGGAAAAGGAGGAGAAAGAGAATCTGAAGGGCTTTGGGCAGCTGCAAGTCGCCCTGAAGATGAGACATTTCAGCCACGGTGGAGAGTCACACCACGCGAAGAAAGAGGTGGAGAAATGCAGAAGTGCAGGCGCGTTTCGAGGAACTCAGTTTCTGCTCCCGCTGGAGCACAAGAGGAGGGTCTCCAGCGGACTGGGAAGAGGGGGCACCACCGTGGGGTCACAGGCGATGTTCTAGCTGATCATGGGAACACGAGGGAAGACGTGTCAAGGGCCGTGACATCCATCTATGGGACTGAATCGACCAGTTTTCTCAAAATTAGTGAACTATGCTCCAAGCGCAGCGATGTATTGACCAGAGCAGGCATCGTGAGCATCCTCAGTGGAGCTCTGCAAGGAGCCGGTTTCTCCATGATGGCATCAGCAGTGCAGCTGCTACTTGCTGCCCCTCCCTGTGCCCTTCTCAGCTCCTGCTTTCCGCAGCCAGCTGCGGGCCAGGACTTGAAACCACAAGGGGCAGCTCTCACATCCTCGCTGCTCCCGGCCAGGCCCAGCAAGGAGAGCAGGACGTGATTCTGCTGGGCCTGCGGGTGGTTGGGAGTGTGGGGTCGTTAAGCTCCCCCTGATTTGCATTTTTAACTCCTCTTCTTCTTAGGTCATCTCCTCCTTGCTGGGCAGGAATCTAGTGGCCCACGTTAGAGTGGTGGGTGAGCTGGTGGAGGGACATGTTTTCGTACCAGGCTTCATGGGTGACCTGCATAGAGCCCGTGGCATGGGTGATGCCATGTAGGTGGCCGGGGTGGTCACGCGTGCCACCTTTGCCACTGAGCTGCAACTGTGAGGCTGATGTGGCTGCAAAGTGCGCTGATACCACCTGACAGCATCTCAGGGTCTGTCTTGAAACCCCAGAAGCTTCAAGCTTCAAGTATCTATTTTAGTGGCCTTACAAATGGATAATGAAGAAAGAAAAAGGACTAGGAGATTCTAATTGAGTATGGCATCGATGTTGATGCAAATGATATCTGGGCTCAATTTTAGTTATTAAGTATATTATGTCAAAGTGAGTTCCAGAAAATGTCTGCATGGAACTGAGTTCATGGGAAGTGTTTGCTGAAGAGACAGGACAGAATGAAATGCACACGGTGAACATATTAGACAGGGGATGCTCGTTTTTTCTAGAACAAACCAGAGCGATGAAGTAGACTGTAAGAGAAGGCTGTCACCTGAATAGATTTTGGGGCACAGAAGAAAGACATTATGGATTGATCCAGAGAAATTCAAGTTTTAACTCAGGGCAGAAGAGGAGCAGAGGCCAAAGAATTAAAAGTGGTTTGGAGGCCTCCCCAGTGGCGCAGGGGGTCGATCGCCACACTGTGGGGCTTCCGCAGGCACTGCAGCGCGAGTTCGATCCCCGGCCAGGGAGGGGACCCACGTGGCGCAGCAGACCCCTCCTGCCTCCCCGCTGCTCCCTTCAGAGTGGATTGCAGTTTATCCACCTGGTGTGCTCCCCGCTCTGTCTCTGGGGAGTCCTCTCACCCCCCTCCCTGCACCTCTTCCCTGTTGTGCCCCAGCTCTTGTGTGCATAAATAAATAAAATCTAAAAAAAAAAGTGGCTTGGCGTTTATAGGTCATGAAAGCTTCTCAGGAGGACAGAAGGACGCGAGGAAGAGGAGCGGTGTCGACCTTACGCAGCTCCGGGGCTGCCTGGCTCTGTGGCGTCACTGGCGCCGTGTCCAGTGCGAGCAGTGAGGCGGCGTCTCGTGCCTGTGCGCCTGTCCCGCCGCGTGTCATCGCCACGGGGGCAGCCCTGTCTCCTCGGGGCCCACGCTGCACAGCCCCGCCCGGGGCCTGGGAGGAGCGGGGCTCGGCAGCGGACGTCGGATGCCTCAGTCGACGCTGTTGCCGCCACCTAACAGGGCCGTGGTTTTCCTTTTGGTCTGTTTGCATTTCGGCGTTCCGTGAGTCCAGACGTAGGAGGCGAGAAACGAGGCTGCGCCTCGAGGGTCGCAGCGCCGAGGAATTGTTGCGAACCCTAAAACTGTAAAGACGCGGGTTCTGTCGGCGTGCTTGGGTACAGATCACGTCGCTGACAATGATCACAGGGCCGCCTCGGCCTCGTTTTGTAGTTGCACCCGGCTTGATCAGAACGAATGAGCCACCTCTTTCATCATCGTTTCCTGGACCAGCCGAAGGCAAGTCTAGCCGAGAATTTAACTGTGAGCACAGCAGTGCCGGCCGGCCGCGGCGCCCGCCCTCGGGCCGCGCTGCTGACGGCGACACGGGCACCCCTCAGAGCCCCGTGGCCTTCCCGTGAGACGCACGTTTCTTTTGCTAAAAATACGCATTTAACTCTGCAGTGAAAAGGCTCATGGAAATACCATGCGCTGAAAGTGACCTAAGTCCCTAAAGTATCTCCCCGTCTTCCTGGGCACGCCTCGCCTCTCTCCGAGGTGACAGGCCACGCGGGCGCGGCGGCAGGAGGGGCTGTCGGGCCGGCTCGTCTGTGACACACCGAAGAGCAGTCTGCTTCCCGCTTGCTGGCCAAAACCCGCCCCGCTATCGCTGAGCGGGGGCGGAATGGTTGTTCCCAAACCCCGGTGCCGTGAACTGGCGCTGCAGACGCGCCGCCCGCTGCTGACCTCCGGCTCTGGCTGCCAGCGCGGGGCCTTCACCGTGGCCTCGGGTCCCTGCTCAGCGCCCAGCAGCGCGGGTGGGTCCGAACAAGCTCCCTGGGGACCCCACTTGCGGGGAGTCAGGTCTCTGGAGGCTTGACCAGCCAGCGACCCCGCCGCTCCCACCAGGTCCCGCTGGGGCACCACCTGGGGATGCTTCTAAGCGGCCCACTGCAGAGAGGAGGCTAAAGGCACGCCAGGGGCGAGCTTCCCACACCGCCGCCCTCTCCAGGGCGCCGCTGACACCTGGCCAGCGGGCAGGTGGGCGGGGCAGGTGGCGGGCGCCCGTCCTCAGGTGAGCCTGTGACCTGAGTGCGTGCCCAGACGGACAGGCCCGTGGGCAGCCTCTGCAGGCGCATGCGCCGGCGGCCAGCCTGAGGCCCTGGCTGGAGGCAGAGCCCAGCAGTGCAGGTCATGGCAGTGGCGTGTTGGGGCCCCGTGCCCCACCCCGTCCTGCGTGGCCCGGGAGGCTCGAGGGCCCCGCAGGCGTCTGGACAGCGCCCCCGCCTCGGGCGCGTGGCCGCAGACAGGTCTGCGCGCAGCCGGCAGGGCGCCGGGCGGCTTCCTCGGCGCATCGGAGGCTGCCCCGCGACGGCCCCTGCCAGGACGGGAGAGGAGCAGGCGCGGGCGCGTCGCAGGCAGGGCGTGTGCGTGGGGCACGGCTGCTCCGGACCAGGGCACAAGGGACGCCTGACGCCGTGGATACGCCTTCTGGGTGGTGGCCCAGCCAGTGCCGCTTGTGTGTAAAAGCGGAAACTGCGTTTCCTGTCCTGCCCCGAGAAAGACCTTCTCTGTAGGAAAGCCTGTGTCTGCACGGCCGGCCTGGCTCTGGAGGGCCGGGCACCGCGTCTGCTCCCGTCCCCGCTGTGCTTCTCAGCGCCGCGCAGGCGCCCTGCGAGGTAGGCGCACCTGCCAGTCCGCGTCGTGCCTGACCACCACGAGCTGGGGTCAGGCCCAGAGGCCCAGAGCCTGCTCCTGCTGATGGATGGGGCCGACGTGGCCAGGGCAGGTGCCGTGGGTGTGGCCAGCACAGGTGCTGCCAGGACAGGCAGGCTGGCTGTCCAGGACGGGGACAGCACCCACTTCTGTGCCCACCCTGTCGTGGCCAAGGAGCTGGATGCCGGACAGGAAGTTTCCTCGCTGCCGCGGTCGCCCGCCGGTCCGGTGAGCTCTGCCGTGGGCACCTCGCTCGTGAGTGTGGACGCCTGAGAAGCATCCTCAGTTACTCCCGCTTCCGCACGCAGCCCTGTGGCGCTGACCGCTGTGGTGGCCAGACACGGAAGCGCATCCCCAGCTGTGCGGACCTGGCGAGCCTGGAGCGTTGCCTGGAGACGGACCCGGGAGGCACCAGCCTGTCGACTCTCCAGTGGAGCCCTGTCTCCTCGGCCTGCTTCCAGCCAGCGCCCGGGGTGCCCACGCACCGTGGCTGTTCGTCTCCTTCCGCCCCGCCTTCTGTAGGAAGAAATCGTCCTCACTAACGAAGAAGCAGGCACCACGTCACGGGTTGCTGGTCGGAGGGAGCATGCCACCGTGCCAGTGCGGCTCTGGGGGGTGGGGCGTCTCGCCCCCAAGCCTCAGGTTGCTGGGGTGGGGCGCCCTCGCCAGCACCGGGTCTCCCCACGGGGCACCGCTATGCGGCGCTGACGGCACTGCCGTCTCTGCTGACTGCTCAGTCGTTCTCCTGGAGCCGGAGCCGAGCGATGTGCCACGTCCCTGCGGACAGCTGGCGCCTGGCAGGTGGCCCTGCAGGGATGACGCACTCTCGAGAACCACTGCCCGGCGCCCGCACGGCCGCCCTGCCCCGCAGGAGCCTCTTGAGTCAGGGCGTCTGCTCATGTCCCCCAGGGAGCCCTCAGGGCACGAGACGCCGAGCTGGCAGAGCCAAGCAGAGGACGTGCAGGCACGGGCCCAGGGTGTCCTGGCATGAGGGTCCTCCCGCTTGCACCCCTTGGCTTTGCTCACTGGCCTTCGGGCCGCGAGGGGGACGCGCCAGGTCTCATGCACAGAGCCCTCAGGAAGCGCCGCAGCCTTTCCTGGCGGGGTCCCGGCCCGTGCCCGCTGAGCCAGCCCCACCCCCAGGAGCCGCATGCAGCTCGGAGCTTGTGCTGGTTCTGCGGCCGAGTGCCTGAGCCCCGCCCAGGACTGGCCATCACGCTGCCGGCCTCAGGAAGGTCAGCCCAGTCACACGCTCAGGCCCTGGTGGAGGGAGGGCAAGGGGGGTCCCCTGCTGGCTGGGAGGCTTTCCGCCGTGGCGCTGCCTCTTGAGTCCTGAGCTGCCTCGCGCAGAGTCCAGTCTGAAGTCTCCCGAGTCATGGCCGCTCGCGGGCTCGTCGCTGGAGCGTGCGGTTCCGGAGGGTCGTCGGGGTGGGCCGAGACACGGCTGACCCCGCGCCCACGTCTCCCTGCTGCCCCAGTGGGGAGCCCCTTCTCCTCCTCCCCCGCAGGAGCCCAGCTTGCCAGGGTGCTCCCGGGGTCTGCGGTGCTGGGAGCGCCCCAGAACCCAGAGGCTGAGACCAGCTGAGACTTCTGGTCATTTTAGTGAATGCACTTGCTGTCTCATAGACGGAAGCAAAGCTTCAGTGCCCCTCGGGCATGGCCGGTTTTACGCTCCGGAGGGCGCAGGAGCGGGACCTTCACTGGCATCTGGTGCGGGCCATGGCGTCACCTGTACCCAGAGCGCCAAGCACCGAGGACCGAAGTCCAGGCTGTGCATAGAATTAGCAGGGAAAACGAGGCGTTAACAGAGGACGCTGTGCGACCCCACCCTGGGCCACGTCTGTTTCCTGGGACTGCGGCCGCACAGAAAGTGAAAGTGGGCATCTCTCTGAGCCGGGCAAGTCGCAGATTCCCTGCGTTTGACGCCCAAGCTGGAAGCGCGGCTGCGGCACAGCTGGAGACTGGTGAGCGGCCCGCTGAGGGCTCGGCCGCACCGGGTGGCGCTGCTCGCCAGGCCCTGACCCGGCTCGGCTGCTGCTCGTGCCCAGAGGGTGTCGGCCGGCGGCCGGCCTTGAGCCCCCAGGTCTCAGGGGACATGGAGCCCCGCCTGTGTTGGGCCTCCCCGCCCTGCAGACCGAGCAGCACGTGGGCGGGCAAGCTGAAGTTGCGCAGACCCGCGGGGGCGGGCGGACCCCGGTCGTGTTCTCAGTTCTCTTCAAGCTGCGCTGGCGTTCCGAGCCCTCAGGTGGTGCCACAGCGCGTCTGTGTCTGCAGAGCGCGAGGAGCCACCGGCGGCCGAGCCCGACAGCAGCCCGAGTCTGCACGAGCTCGGGGGATGCGCTTGGAGAGGGCGCCCGCTGGAGTCCCGGAGCTTCCGCTGAGCCGCCTGAGGCAGAACCACTTACAGGCCGCAGCACAGAGGTTCAAAGTCACCCTGATGAGGTGTTCGAAGCCCTGCCTTCTCTTTTCACTTTGATTGCCTGCTTTGTGTTTACGGTTTAAGGTGGGTTTCTGTCACCATGACTTAAGCCACTTTCCCCGTGACTTGCATGGTGTGTAACTCACAAACGAACCCGGCGGTTTGCTGAGCTCGGCCTGGCCCGAAGCGCCCCTCCCCGCCTCAGGGGCTCCGGCGGGCACAGCAGGGCCTCGGCCCTCTGACATTTTCCTGGTGGGTGCAGCGCGCAGGCCCTTCCTGGGGCGCTTCCTCTGCCCTGTGCCCTGGTGTGGCTCGTGTTTCCTCCCGCGCACACGTCGGCATCAGGGCTCCAAGGCCTGCTGCTCCCTGCCCGAGCCCCGCGGGCCGTGGCGTCTGAGTGGCCGGCTGCCGGTGCCCCGTCCGCTCGCCCGCCGCGCCGAGACCTCGAAGGGGGTTCGCCTGTCTCTGAAGCCCTGGGCATGTGGGGCGCCGCCGGCCACGCTCCGTCCACCTGCCTCGGGTGTGGGGAAGTAAGTGGGATGAGCGGCGGCTGCCCGGCGGTCAAGCACAGTAAGTGGCCGTCTGGGCAGGCAGCGCTGGACGAGGAGAGGCCCACGCGGAGGGCCCTGCACACGTGCTTTTCCTACACGCGCCTGCGTGGTCGCTTCCCTTCCCTGGCGCGCCGCTCTCTGCCAGAGTCACTGGCAGAAGCCGCAGCCTCCGAAACCCGAGCAGCCGAGCTCCTGAGTCGGCCCCCGCAGCACCTTCCCGCACCCCGTGGGACGCGGCGCCCCTGCCCGTGGACTCAGAGGTCGGCGCACGTCTCAGCGGGGCAGGTCCTTGCGGCCTGCAGCTGCAGCCAAACGACGCTCCTGGCGACAGACCGCTAGACCGAGGCGCGGGTGGCGTCCTCTGCCTCATGGGCTGCGTGCGCGCCAGAGCCCTGCCCAGCCCAGGCAGGCGCCAGTCAGGAGGCGCGCTGGGCCCTCTGAAAACAAGAGGCCCTTTTCTCCTGGACCTGCTGTGTTGTCTGATGCATGAGAAGTGGCCGGTGCTCGTGCCCTGTGGAGTGGCTTCCTGTGCACACAGGCGTAGAAGGCTCTCGCTCCTCAGGGGCAGAACGTGCTGCGCAGGGGTGCGTGCGCAGACACGGCAGCCGGAGCGTTGTGCCGCTCAGTCCCCCTCCTGGTTCTGCGGACGCACGTGGCGCCAGAGGGCTTTTGGTCTTCGCCCGGCAGCCACAGGCCAAGCTGGACGGCGGCGCCCTGTTCTGGAAGCTCACCCTCCTCTAGTTCCAAAGCCGCCATGGCCTCCTGGGCCTCTTGCCAGCTGCTGTTTCCAGGTGTTTTCTGTGCCCCGCTGGCCTCTCAACGCCCCTACTTTGGACGCACATTATCACAGGCATGCCGGGGTCTTGCTGTCAGAGCCTGTCTCAGCTAACACGTGGGATGTATCCCCAAGCGTCATTTGAATACTTGCAGTGAATAATATGTTGGTTGCCAGTCATGGAATATTTTAGAGACCAATACAGAGGAGGGAGGGAAGGAAGGGGGGAGCGAAGGAAGGGGGAGCAAAGGAAGGGGGGAGCGAAGGAAGGAGGGAGGGAAGGAAGGGGGGAGGGGAGGGGGGAGGGAAGGAAGGGGGGAGCGAAGGAAAGGGGGAGCGAAGGAGAAAAAGGACGGGAGGGAAGATAGTTGACTTTCTATCATAAATCAAAGAACAGTGATGAAAAATGCACCACACACACATGCACTCTCACACACGCACACACACACACACACTCACTCTCCCTCAGTCATGGCGTCCACACGCTCACCTCACCACCTCTCCCTCCACGACCACTGTGTGTTCCTTATTAAGTGCAGAGTAATTTAGCTGATGTGAGATGTTTAAAATGACTCTCATTCCACATCTTGTTTAATAGCATAAATTCTAATAAATGGCATCCTGGATCATAATGTTGACTTTAAGGGAAAGAAGATGTTACCTTCTAATGAAAAGTCTGCAGCGAATGAATCATTCACAATTTGCTGGATAATCATTTACACTTGACTGCATTTCATAGTGTTGAACAGAATGTAATCATGCTTGATGGCCTTTAAGCCTTCTTTTAATTTAAGTGTTTCTGAATGTGGGCTCTGCAAAGACACGGGTTGCATATGGCTCAGTACGTGGCGGTGGCGGGGAGCGGAAGGCATGGTTTTCCCCATCCTTTTATGGGGTCGTAGCCGATGATTGCCCAGGAATTCTGCGGGATTTATATAACATTAACGCTAAGCCTAGTGCGGTATAGCTCATATGCTTTAAGCCACGGACTGCTTTGTCGGTTCTCAGCAGGCAGGTCTGTGCAGCAGAGCGTCTTAGGTGTGACGAACGCCTTCATTTCTGTCCCCGAGGTGCTTGCGAGTCAGACGGGAGGGGCACAGACGCAGAACCGGCTGTCTATTTTAGTGATGAAGAAGATACCGAGGGGCCACAGCGTTGGGCCAGAGAAGGCAAAAGTAAACTTAAATTCTGTGTTAAGTAAAATTGGTTGAGGCTTATTTTACATGGGGTATTTGAATGCAAATCTTCAAAACTGGCATGTAAAACAGAAGGTATTCCCGGGGGAAGACGTCCTGGTTTCTTAGACATGTCTCTGTTTCATAGAAGATTCCCTCAAAAAATGAACCTGGGCTCTTGTCCTCCACATGAAGTGACTCAGTGCATAAAAATGTCCCTCGACCACAGGGAGGAAACTGGAGAAGTTAACGCTAACTGAAAACGCCCAGCGGTGCCACTTAGACACAGAACACAGAGGAAGAAGGGAAAGGTCAGACGGAGCCAAACCAGTAACAGACCCGACGGCTGGCTGACCAGAGGGAAGGACTGAGGGGTCGGGGGGAGGAGCGGCCCAGCAGAGCAGAGAGGGCCGTCACAGCAGTGCTGGGAGGACATGGTGTGAGAGCAGAGACTTGCAGGGGTTCGAACCTATAACCCTCAAAGCGGCTGCAATGATGTGAGCCGGTTTTACCTCAGCAAACATAATTGGGGGAAAAATGTCACTGCGGTGTTCAGCATAAAGATGGATCTGTGCGCGGACGATGAATGCTAAGTGCTATTTGAGGCATGCAGATGTCATTCAAAGCTTCACGTCACCTACTCAAACTTTCCAACACAGAAACATAGTCAGCGTTCATACGATATGTTTGGAAATATAAGTATTGAGTGTTGAACTGAGATAACCAATTTGGCTGAAAATTCAGAACGCCGCATAGATGCCGAGGTCTCTGGTCATGTCTTGGTACGGACCTTTTGGCCGACTTTGGTCATTTTGCCCACGGTTTGCACAGTTTCTGTCTCAGTTACGTCGGGAAGGGGTGTTGGAATCGGCCAGGGCGGTGGGTCCTGTACAGGTCGTGGGGCTGAGCCCAGGAGGCGCCAGGGCAGCCAGCTCCATATGAAACACCCAGCAGCCCGGAGGCTTGGGCAACGAGAGCAGAGCCTGCCATCCAGTCAACAGAAGTTTCTGGTTGTTTTCCTCCCTTTCCTCTCTGCAGCAAATATTCTCTCCACCTTTTCGTTTTTTTCAGATTGTGTAACTACAAAAACGTTGAAAGACTGGCACAGCAACCGCCGTATTCCCTTCCATTCGCATCCCCATTCCCATCCTGGCACATCAGCTTTCCCTCTCGCACACCCACGCCCGCCCTCTCACCCGTCCCACACCCACTCCCGCGCCCAAACAAGGCAGATGTGCAGGGGCTGCACCGGTGTGCGTGCTGGCCGAGCCACGTGAGTGCGGTGCAAGCGTCACCCCTCCTTTAGTCTGGTCCCCAGCCAGCCACGCCCCCAGGGACAGAGCCTGCTGGGCCAGGGCTGCCAGCCCAGCCAGGGCGTCACTCAGAGCGGTCCCCGTGCACGCCGTCCGAGCGCACCCCCATGCCTGTGAGGGTGTCGTGCCCTCGTCCAGGTGCGGGCGAGGCCACAGTGCGTCCTTGGCAGCGACGCCTTGGCAGCCCTCGGGCCTCAGCTCTGCAGCAGCTTCCTGTCCCCGAGGTCGCGAGGCTCCGGCAGGTCGAGGGCTCGGCCCTACAATGTCCTCCGTCTCCGCCGCTCCTGCGTCTGTCTTTTTCCGAGTGGCCGTGTCCAGGTGCAGGGCAAGCAGATGCCCGCGGTGGGGCCTTCCTAGAGCCCGCCAGCAGCCCCGACCCGGCGCCGGACCGCACCTCGCACGGGGCCTGTGCTCTGCAGGGCTTGGCGCCAGGGCCCCTCGCTCGCGGGAGGTGCAGGTCGATGCCTGGGCTGGAGCCTGCCTGGCTGTCCCGCTCTGGCCGTCCTCACGGGCTCTGCGGGGCCCTTCCTGAGCCAGCACTGTGCTGTGGTTGAAGGGTGCAGTGGGGGCTTTTTCTGTGCCCGTCCTGTTCAACACCAGCGTGCCAGGCCCCTCCAGGCCGCCCCTCTGAGGCCTGGGCACATCCCCCTCCGCTTGACACGCCCTTGCTTTTGGGCCTGGGTGCCGCAGGCTCACCTTTCACTCTCCACGCAGAGTCTGGCTGCTGGGCTTGCACGGAGCCGCTGCACGCTCGCTCCTGGGCTGAACGCAGGGCACGCATGCTGACGCGTGTGCTCCCCGTGCACCACGCCCACGGGCACACTGTGCTCCTCACCTCCCGCTGTCTCCTGCCTCACCCAGCAGCCACTGAGCACATGCAGCGATGCTCTGATTCACTTACTTCATGCCACAGCACAGAGTCCCCAAACCGCTCTGCCCAAACCACTGCCCACCACAGCTTCTGAGCAGCGCTGACGAAGTGTTAACGAAGCACACGGTGGCCTCCCTGGGGGCGCAGCGGGTCGAGTGCTGCTCTGTGAAGCTTCCGCAGCACAACAGTGCCAGTTCCATCCCTGGCCAGGGAGGGGACCCGCAGGGCGCGGCAGACCTCTCCTTCCTCCCGCTGCTCCCCTCGGCAGTGTGTTTCTGTGGATCTGCCTGTTTTGCTCCCCGCTCTGCCTCTGGTGACCCCTCTCACCTCCTGCACCTCTGGCCTGTACCCCAGCTCTTGTGTGCATGAATAAATAAATCTTTTAAAAAAAACCCACAAGAAGGAGGTTAGGGCGTGTGGGCGGCGTTTGACCAGTGGCTAGTGCGTGGCTGGCGCCTGGTGTGAATTACCCGGATGGGGAGCAGCACTCCATCTAGGTGTGTGGCGGCGTGCCAGCTTCTGCTCACGGGTGACGCCAGTCCCGGGTGGTAACAGCAGAGGCCACGCTCTGACTCGCCCGCAGCTGAGAAGGCCGTGCGTGAAGGGAAAAGCGATCTCTGCATGAGGACTCTTGGCTACTGGGAAGTTTTGATGGCAGCATCTAGAACGGCAGCATCTGGAGAAAGGAGTGAGGTTGGCCGAGGGCCCCGCCCCTGCTAACAGACGAGACCATCATAACAAGCCGCACGTCCACCCGGACCTCCGAATGTCCCACTGTCGCTGGGAAAAGCCAAACAACCTGTCAAGTGGGAGCCGTGTCTGGCAGCTTGGTGGACTCCACCCTCCTCGCTCCCGTCTGGAACGGCCCTCGCGGCGCCGGATCCAGGCCCACAGCGGCCCGCGCCCTGCCTGCCCCCGGCCGCCCAGGCTGCCCAGGCCGCACTCAGCGCGTCTCGTAGAACAGCCGAGTTTCTGCACGCAGACTCCCGTGGGCTCTGCCCAGGCAGGGGCCCCTGCCAGGGAGCTGTCAGCCTGACCCTACAGCCTCGCCCCGCCTCCGGGAGCAGCCGTGCCTTGCCGTCGTCCCTGCCCGCTGCCAGTTCCTGCTCTGTCCGTGCCCGGCCGTAGCACGTGCCCGGTCTCTGCTTGTTTGTGGCATAAAGGTCCACTTCTCGGTTGTGCCTGAGTTTGCACAAGTCCCTGTAGTCAGAAACAGACGCCCCCTCGGAGTCACCCCCTTTCGCGGTCAGAGCGTTGTGTCTGGTCTGGAGGCTTCGGTGTAAATTTACCCCCTTTTATAGCCACACATATACTCACATAGTCAGTGGGCTCTTTATCTTTGTTAAGGCTTCTTTATTTCTGCACACAAGAGCTGGGGCGCAGACCAGAGGCACAGGGGTGAGAGGACTCACCGGAGACAGAGCGGGGAGCAGAACAGGCGGATCCACTGAAGCACACCGCTGAGGAAGCAGCGGGAGGCAGGAGAGGTCTGCTGCGCCCTGGGGATCCCTCCCTGGCCGGGATCAAACCGCATCAGTTCCAGAAGTTCTGGCTTCTGGCGCCGTCGTTACGGTAGGAAACGTTTCAGGAAACGTGTTTTCTAAGGAAGGAGCTGACCGACGTTTAGGTCTTGGAATGAAGTGCTTGGACGGGCTTCAGTGCGGAGCAAAGGCCACATCCCAACGCGGTCACGGGAGCCGGGGTCAGAGGCCGGGAAGGCTATCTGTGGGAAAGCGGGCAGGTCCCTCAGGCGTCCACGGCCTCACGAAGGCCTCGGCGCGAAAGGGCCGCCCCACCTGTCCCAGAGCCCCTCCTGTGAAATAAACCTTTTTCAGAAAAGTAGTGCTCTGGAGCGGCAGGTCTCTGCCCCCTTCGGGCGACACGCGTCTCTTGCCGTTGTGCGAACGGCTCCACCGGCAGCCGTGCCCAAAGCCTGGCGCAGTGGCCACTCCGCAGTGTGCGCCCATCTGCGGGCCAGCGCCCTGGTGGCCGGCTGGACCACTGTGACTCTTCAGCCTCAGGCTGTGACCGGGCAGTCCCCGGGAAAGGGAGGGTCTGGGCTCGCTGCCCGCCCTGAGAGAGGGTGGGGCTGGGCGGGGGTGACTCTAGAACAGTCTGAGGAGAGAAGACCTGGCTGAGGATAAGCAGAGCGACGCGGGGTCAAGGAGGAGACTGGGAGGAGGCACGTGGAGCGGGGACACGTGAAGAAGCCGAGCCTGCTGCTCGGCCATGGACGTTTGCCGGGAACTTGGGGGACGTGGAAGGAGACGCTGGACGAGACAGAGACGTGGGTGAGAGGCCTCTGGGGGGCGCCCCTGGCAGCCTTTACCTGGACTTGTACTTTCATGTGGCCCCATGTCCCTGATTGGCCTGGCCCCGTCTGCCCCTCTGCTCTGTCCCTCGCCGGAGGGGGCCTTAGACTGGTGTCACGCTTTCGGGCCCAGCATCTTGCTCGGGCCAGTGGCCTTTGGCTGGTCGGGCATGGGTAGCTTTGGGTGCTGGATTTGACACGCTGTTCTTTCTCTTTTTCCTGTTTCACACTAATCCTGCTACGTTCCTTGCCACCGGAGGCCGTGCTCACCCGACTATTGTCTTGATGCGGTGATGGCAGAAGCTGTTTAGACCCAAGCATGTGGGGGCTCTGGGGCCCCTCACCCTGCCCGCTAACGCTGCATTCTTATGTCTCATTTAAAGGAATGGTTACTTGATTTCTAAAATAACCACCTGCAGTGCAACATTTTATTTTAAAGCAAGAGGCTTTTTAAGGAAAAAAACAAAAACAAAAACCAAACAGACCCAAATGGAGTATTTTATCCCAAACCCCTCCAGGAAGTACATTTAACCAGATTGGATTTTCTGCCTCTGGAGTGGAGTTTTAAACTAATCGATTTGGGATTTCCTGATCAGCACTTCATCTGCCCTAGACAGAGGGAAAAGGCTCTTTCCTGAAAACACCCTTCCTTTTGCTAAAGAGCCCCTGGCCCCTCCACTTTAAAAGAATATCCGTTTGAATAACTCCTAGGAGCTTGCTCCAAGTAACTTCATATGAAAGCCCCAAATAGCTGTTGGAAGCTACGTGGAGTAAAGACAGTTCGGCAAGTTTACGGCGATTACTTTTGTCTTCTGGCAAATCTCGGGGCTCACTCAAGGCCCACGCCTGAGTCTGTCTTGGTCCCTGGCTGCGTCTGCAGCTCCAGGGCTGTTCCTCTCGGTGGGTTTCAGGAAGTAATATATGCGCCCAAGATTGTGTTTTCTGCAAAGCTCCTAAGACTGTGCTAAGTCCCAAAGGAAATTGTAACAGAATACTGGGCTTCTCCTAAGTAAAATGAGGAAGCAAACGAGGGAACGTATTACTTAAACTGTTTTTTAAAACAAACTTTAAAGAATGAAAATATTTAGTGTTTCAAGTCTTGTTTGTATTACTATTTAAAATACTTTCATTATAGAAATAATGCACACTTGTTTTCTTCAAAAAATGAAAGCAAAAGACATTTACTTTGCCTTGGCTCAATTTTATTATGTTCTAGAGTAAGTTACTTTAAAACTGTGCTTTTCTTTCTTCTGGGGATTCCCCTTCAAAGAACTAGGCATTGACTTGTGGACTTTAAAATATGTAGATTAATTCCCATCTGGAAGCATGAGTCATTAGCATGCTCTCTACTTTCTCCCTCTTTCCTCACCCGTTCTGCTGCTTACCTAGCCCTCCACCCCTTCTCCAGCAGCTGCTAGAGACGGCAAACAACTGGGGCTCTGCTCCTTGCACTCTCATCCTGTTAAGCCAGATGACAGCTGACCTTCACCTCTTCCATTGCTTGGGCCACAAACGGAATCATCTGTGTGACACCAGAGCATACGGCATCCGAAGGGCTGGCCGAGGAAAAACAATCACATAAGCAACGGAAAAATAATTTGGCAACATACATTTTAGAATTCAGAGTTGCAAATTATAAAGAGTAATGCAGTGGACAGGAATAATTACCATGGACTGGGGCCTGAGGCCTCAAGACCAGAGAGGCGTCACGTGCTGGACAAGAAGGGGTGACCTCATCCTCACTCTTGTGGTCCAGCCTGAGACAAGGACAGTGGCACAAACCCGCCTTAACCTTTAACCTAGCACTTTAGTTCAGCTCACGATGCCATGTTCCTCAGGGCCATGGAAATAGTTTGCTCAATGTTTAAGGAAGTATTTGTGTCCCCTCTGACGATGGTGATAACATCAGTGCTAGGCGAACACCCACAGGTCAGGTTCTTTAAAATCAATAACAAAGAAGAGAACAGCTATTCCAGAAATGCATCGATAGCTGATCCACCGTCCCTCGTTTTCCTGGCCCCCTCCCAGGCCTGAGAATGAAGAAGCTTCCCCACAGCCTACATGCCCTCACATTCCTTTCTTTCCTTTATGCATCTTTCTTCACTTTCCACTTGGGGAGACGGTTTCTCTTCAGAGTACTAACTGCTGTTCTCCCACAGCATTGCCACTGCCTTTGTGGAAAGAGCCTCAGGGAGCAGAGTTTGGCTTGCTTAGTTGGAGTGATATAACCGAGCTACGTCAGGTCAGTAACACCCTGAGGTTACGCTGGAGCTACTTAGGTAGAGAGCGTGGTTACTAATGAACTTGGAACTGGAGCAACTGTCTAGACTGTGTTCTTCTAGGTCATAGTGACTGTTTCTCCCATTAGGACAAGGGTGGAAATGTAAGACCTGATGGCATCTTCTGCCATTGCTGAAGGATTCAGGCAAGACCAGAAGCTTCTCCCAGCCTTCAGGACACTCACCCCAAAAGTCTGTGTTCTTTAGTTCTTCAGTAATAAACACCCCAAGGCTCACAGGGTCTGATTGACCAGCAGTTCCCAGGCCAAGATGGCAAAAAGCCCCATTGAAAAAAGTTTATCTGACCCTTTGGGGGAGACTGGCCCCACCCAGTAATATGGCGCATTATTGCTCTGAATAATGCACTTAACTTCTTTCCTAATAAAATTTGATAGTATTTGCTAGAAGAAACTTACCTACATTTTAAATACTTTTTTCTACTCCTTCGAAGTTGTGTCAGTCACATAATTATAGGTTGTAAAATGACAGGGTTTATAAGAATTGTGTGATCTCTAACTAGGGTGAAATTTTACATGTTTGTCAATGTCTTGATTTTTTTTTTTTAAATCTAAAGTACACTGTAGTTATTGCACATCTAGTATGGCCCTTGAGCAAACCCATGAGGAAGAAAGTGTGTTCTTATATTTCTCAACCTGCACCATTCCATCATGTTCCAAATGTCAAAATCAGTGAAGAGTATGTGTGGTACTGTGACTTACAGTAAATCATATCTAGTTAGCCTTTCTCCCCATTCTGGCACAGACTTCCAAAAATTCTTAGAATTTCCTCTGAGGATAGCAACGGAAGTACCTTTTGTTACATTAATGAGGTGACTAAGCATGGGGGCTGGTCTTCAGGGGAACAAACCCACAATTAGGGGAAATAGATGTTTCAGTCTCTCCCCCTCATGTTCCGGTTGAATGATTCCAATGACCAATGATTTAATCAGTCAGTCAGGCACGCCAACATCATGAACAAACAGAGGGCAGAGGTCAGAGCTGCTAGTTTAGTGGACACCTGAGAGTTGGGGAGAACGGCATCCTGAGCATGCCTTTCCCCCCTTATCCTGCCCTGTCTGTCTCGTCTGGAAGTTTATTTGAATCCCTTAATATTCTTTATAATAAACTGGTAGTCTAGAAAGTCAAATGCTTCCTTCAGATTCGTGAGCCATGCTAGCAAATTAACCAAAGCCAGGGGGTGGTTTGTGAGACCCTCCAATCTGTAATGGCTGGGCCAGACCCCAGGTGACCTGCTGGATGTGGGGTTGGTGCCTGAAGTGGAGGGCACTTCTGTGGGACTGAATCCTCCTGTTGGACCCAAGCCTATCTCAGGGTTTGTAGTGTCAGAACTGAGTTAAATCGTGGGACAGCCAGCTGGAGTCTGAAAATCGTTTGTGATGGTAGAAACCCCAAACCACACTGGACTTGGCGATCGGAATTGCTAATATCAGTTAGTGCAGGTCCTGTCGTATTTCAGTTCGTTTCATGTTTGATCCATATACATGCATTTCTCCTGCAACTTTCTGTTTTTCTCAGAGACGTTGACTTTCATTCTCATAGCCGTGGGAGAAACTTAGGATTTCCCATTGCGTTGGTGCGTGTTTGTTAGTAGTCAGAGATTGTTGTAACAGAATGTGCTTTCTCCTCGAAGACATTCTTCATGGGTGCATTTGATTTCCTGCTCTAATTTGTGTGTGTGCCTTTTTATAAGATCGCCTGTTCCATTGTTTGTTTTTGTCTGTTTTGTCTTCCCATTTGTTTTCCCCTCCCTTGAGTTTTTTTAACGTTTTCCTGAGTTATACCCCTGAGTAATTTTATTTTCTTCTGTGACAACTAATTTTTATGTGCCAACTTGAATGGACTAAGAGAGAACTGGAGAAAACTCTTTTGGGTGTGCCTGTGAGCTTGTTTTCAGTAAAGAGTCACATTTGAATTTATAAACTAAGATCACCCTCAGCAGTGCAGGTTTGCAGCATCCAATTTGTTGGGGCCAGGAGGGGATGCATGTCCCAGCTCAAGCACAGGTATATTCAGCCTTCTCTACCGACTAAAGAATTCTGCTACTGAAACAGGGGGCCACCTGCAGGGGAAGAGGACGCTCTGACCGAGACAGGGGTCAGAGGCCCCAAAAAAGCCCCCAAAGGCCAAAGGCCACCAACCAGAATCAAGGGCTATAGCAACAGGGGCTATAGCCTATCAGAGGACAGTGCCCGATACAGGTCACTGTCTGTGGGTTCTCACCCGCGCACAATTGCAAGGGACTTCAGGCTACAGGAACAACAGTCATGGGGTTTATTTACAAACTGGGGGGAACGAGGGCGCTTACGTATCCACAAGAGGCTGGCTGCTTCATCCAGACAGCATCAGCGTTGGCAGTCACCGGTCACCAGTTCTCGGCAGCACTGTCCAGGAGCAATGACCACTACGGGCCTGCAGAGGCGGTGTTCCAGTGGACACCCAGTGTCCCAGCTCTTGTGAGTTGTTGGTCTATGTCACCAACCGACAGCTCTTTGAGACACCAGGCAGGGCCTCTGGTGCTCCTTGCAGTCAGTGTCACAGCCAGGACTGAGTCCCAGTCTCTCTCTCTCCTCGGAGGGCGGCGGCTGGAGGCTTCCCTCCTTCCTTCGAAGGCTGGAGCCGTCTTCTCCTCTTCCTCTGCTGGAGCTCTTCTTCCTGTGCCGCTGCTTCCAACAAACTGCTCTCCAAGGGAACTGCTCCTCTCCAAACAAACTGCCACACTCTCAGCAAACTGCCCCCCTAACTGGCTTTGACCTGGCCTTATATTCACTTCTTCAGGTGCCCCCCCCCGCCCAGTCTGATTGGTCCATTTTGCCGCACCTGACTGGTCCATTTTGGCCTGTTCCAGAATTCAGGAAGTGTAGCGGGCTCAGCTATCACTAACTTGCGCTAGGCGGAGTCCTGGTGCCAATCAACCCAAGGCTCACACCCGATTGGTCCATTCCACATCCAGGCAGCACGCTGCTACATAAAAGGTCTCTGAGGCTGGACTGCCACACTAACTTGCAGGGGAGCCAGAGACACTCCTCCTGCCGCTGCAACCCGGTAACACTACTTCTTAGTTTAGTTTGCCGAGATGCAAACCCACGCAGGCTGCCCAGTCCAGTGGCTTGGGGGCCACACGCAGAGAGTCAACTTGCAGCTCTGCTGGTGCCCTTGTCCGGGACAGCCCCCATGGTCCGTCTCTCCTCGGGTCCCTGCTGAGGCTGGGCTCCCCGGAGACTCTCCCCTATGGCTCGGCCTAGCTCCATGGCACAGGCAGCCACATTCTGACCGTCTGCAGCTAGCTCTGCTGCAAGAGCGATTATCAGGCCCGTGAAGAAGGGAAGGGGACAGCAGCCTGAACGTTTTCTAGTGGATTGTTCTGCTTCCCAAGTCTCCCAGGCGATTGTAGTTGGGGCAGGGAGGAAATTGCCCCCTGTTCTAAACTGACACCCAGTTAAACAAGCATCAGGCAGGTGCCTTAACAAAGTGTGTGCCTCCTGTGTACATGGGAGGTCCAGGAGAACTGAGTAGCTCACCACCTGGCTCCAGGCACATCTTAAATAGCTCCGATGAGACAGGTTGGAGCAAAGGGGAAGGTCAGTTAGGGGCTATCCAGGAAGGCACAGCAAGCAAAGGTGTAACTGCTTCGAAGATTTGCCTTCTGCCTGCAGCTCTAAGAAGAGATCAGGAGATTAGCCATCCCTGGAGAGGCCCTTAAAGAGAGGACTGTAGAGACGAATGTCACAGAAGCTCCAGCAGCCCTAGAGCCACCACATGGACCAACCCTGCGCCCCATGGCACATTCTGGGGGGCGTATCTTTGCTGCCTTAGAATGAACGGTTTGTCTACGAATCTTTGGAAAAGTCCCACTTTTGATATTAAACTTTCCTGTTTTTCAATTACTTATTGCCTTACTTTGTGTGCGGTTTCCTTCTTTTGGCAAAACCTATTTGCATGGGTAGAGTAGCAAGTTTTATCTCCCCAGCCTGCACTGAACACCGCAGCTGCGTAACTCTCCTTTAGACCCTACTGCCTGTCCCAAAGCTGAGAACTCGCCCACCCCACGTCGTCCCGACAGCTGTAGTCCGGAGGGTCCGGCAGGAGAGGCTGACGGTGCTGAGAGCAGAGATCGTGCTGTTCCCAGGAAGAAAATGTCCAAATCTGACCCCTCTGGCTCCTGGGGCAGGTCTAGGAGCACGTGCAGATTACCCAGCGACTCGTTGTATGTGTTGACTCAGCACGAGGAATTCATTTCTAACAATTTAAAATATCTGCCAGGGAAGGACATGGGCACTGTGGTAAAATTTTAAGTCCACTTTCCGAGATGTCGGGAAATGGAAACTGAGCAGCCCCCCTGCTCAGGGACGTCGGGAGAGGAACCCTCTGGCCTGACCCGGGTGGGAGGAGCGGACGGCCGTCTCGCGCCAGGGCTGGGAGGCCGTGACCTGGCTTACACTGCGGTGTGCACTGGGAGCCAGGAGCAGAGTGGAGAACACGAGCTGTGGGTAAGGCAAGACAGTGAGCTGCCTCTGAGAGCTTCTGACGCTGCGGTGTGTGCTGTGTTTAGGGCTGTGCACGGCTCCCTGTTTACCTGTTATCAACTCAAATTGTATTTGTAGGAAAGCTGGTGCCCTGCCGAATGTAGAAATTGGCTAGATGTTGAAGCTACTGGAGAACAGAAGATTGCCTTGGATCTGTTTCAGCATATCAAATGAAGGGAGAAAATAGCTCTCAGTTACTCCTATTTAAAATGTTTTATGCTGCTATCTGCATGAGAAAAACATCCAAATGTCACTCTAATCTTACATAAACTAATCTTCCTTCTGCTCTCTGGTGCCATGAATTAAGAAGCTAGCAAGCCAGAAAATAAAATCTATAATGAACTCGTGGTAAATTTGTTATCAGTTGAAGATACAGGGGATGTTTCTCTTCTTTTTACATAAATCAGAAGCAAATAACACAGAAAAGTCTAAAATTAAACCTACCAGGAATTTGAGCTGCTGGTTTATGTAGAGGCAGCCAATATTATAATTGAGAGGGCTGACAGCATGTAAATAAGTAGTTTTCTATGTAGACGAACGCTGTATAAACATGTATCTCCATAATGACAGCCAACAGAGACAGGGTAAAATAATGAAAGGCAGACTTGATTCTCAGGAATGTAACATGATAAACACAAAGCAGGCAGGGCCGACACGTGCCAGCCTGTTCCCCACTACACGAATCGTCGGTAGGATTTTTAATCCACGGTCCACGCTCAGCCAACCCTTATCGATCTGTGCGTGGATCATCTGCCTCACACAGGGACTGTGTTCCACAGAAGGGATATGTGGTTCAAAGTCTTCCTCTGGCACTCGTATGATTACTGTTTCCTCTGTAATTAGAAAAGTCGGTGTCCAAGAACTCTGATACTTTATAGTCTTGGTAAGTACTTTTTCTGTGCAGAAAGTATCTGCTGCATTATTACCAGAGTGGAAAAAAAAAACATCGGTGCTGTAAATAACTTGTTCATTATCTTCAAGGTGCAGCCCAAATCCTGATTTATTTTGCTATTTTTAATTTAGAAATCTAGTTAAAGCAAGTAGAAATGGATGACATATGGCTAAATTTGAAAAAGAATCTTTGTAAAAAAAAATTAATTCCCTCCTGTGACTTACCTGTGGCTTTCCTGGCACAAGATAAGATTCTAAAGATAAATGATGCCGGGGCCCAAAGGGAGGTAAATTTTGCCAACACCTTCCAGTGAATCTTTTTCTGTGTCTTCGTCAGTAGAAACTGAGATGGTTTCGAAACCGTGTGAACTTTCACTTAGAGAGAACCGAGCTGAAGAGTCTCTAGCCTCACCCCGGGCCCGTGTCCAGGTGGTGCCCTTCTCGCCGTTGTCACCCCGTGATGCCACGCTTCCTCGGGGCGCGGGCCCCCAGCAGCCATCAGTGCTGTCTGCCAGCACAGGAGCCAAGAGGGGACCTTCCTGGAGCAAGGGGGGTGTGCAGGTGTCTCGGACGGCGGCTGCCAGGTGCTAGACACCACATGGAAGTGTGTCTCAGCTCTTCAGGAAGAAAGAGGATTAGGAAAGCAATTCCCTCCCTGAACTTCGCTAACTTGTGCATGTTCAAGTCTCTGAGCTTGCAGGCCCTAGAATACCGATGGCAGGTGGTGACGATTCGGGAAGAGATGGCTGCTCCATTGCCCCAGTCTCTTGTGCTCTTGAAAACCATGGGCCATGCCCTCTCTGACTTCCCAAGACAGAGCTAAGAGTATTGTCAGCCCTGTACCCACCTGTCCAGCGGCCATCTGGGGGAAGGCATCATCTATTAAAGAAAATCAGTATGTAATTTAAAAATACATATATTGGGTCTCCCTGGTGGTGCAGAGGGTTGAGCACCGCACTGTGAAGCATCCGTGGCACGCAGCGCGAGTTCGATCCCCAGCCAGGGAGGGGACCACATGGCGCAGCAGACTTCCCCTGCCTCCCGCTGCTCCCCTCAGCAGTGGATTTCTGTTGATCTGCCTGTTCTGCTCCCCACTCTGTCTCTGGTGAATGCTCTTACCCTCCACCTCTGGCCTATATCCCAGCTCTTGTGTGCATAAATAAATCTTTTTTAAAAGTCCCATTTGAAAGAGTAATAAAAATAAAAATACATTGTCCAGCTGGGAACTTAATCTCAAGAATGCGACACAAGTCCAAGAAAATATTACCCTCGTTTCAAGTAGTACCTTATTTCCTTTATATCCGAAGGCTACTAATAAGGGGTCATGTCTGCCATAAAGATCTGAAGAAACCTAACAGAGCCACCTCTGGGAAACCGTTGGTATCGCCACTAGTCTGCACTGCTGGTGACGCGCAGGTGGTGACGCCGGGACGTCCGCTCATCACTGCCCCTCCCGCTGAGCTATTTGCACAAGGAGGGGTGACCCAGAGCGGTCGGGCTTATACTTCAGCTTGGACCCTTAGTTGTCATTCCGACACCCTGAGTGCATTTGCCCCTCTCCTCTCGTCCTCCCGCTCTTTCTCCTCGCTGTTCAGAAGCCCGAGTGCACACCGGTGGGCAGGCGTGGGCTGTGGACAGAGAGCCCAGCACAGCGTAGGGTCTGCAGAGGAAGGGGGGACGTGAGTAGGTGGGGACGTGGACACCAGCAGGTGCTTGAAGCCTCAACGGGGTGATCGGGGGCAGGACCCCAGGTGTGTGTGCCTCTGGGTGTTGGGGGTGCTGATGCCAGGTTTGAGTCCCGAAGAGCTCAAGGTCACTAGAAGTAGCTTTCCAAGTAGGAGCGTAACCACAGCGCTAGGCATGGCCGTCCATGGCCAAGAGTGGTTAAGTGGAGTTTGAACTAAATTTAAATCAAACACAGACTCAAGTTTCTATTATACTCTAAGTTGAAAGTGGCCCCACTGGACCTTTTTTCGTTTTTAAGAACGTCTATGCGCTACTACCGGGCTTCCCCCAAACCTGTGTTAAAAAGCAAATAAGACAGTAACACAGACGATGCAGGGTGCCGCCATGCTTCGAACCACGTGTCTGAAAACGCCGGGCTGAGCAATGCCGGGTCTTGCCCGTCAGTCGTGAGGGCTGACAGCCTGCGCCTCCCTCCTCACCCGTCCCACCCCCTTCGCTTGCCGCGCTGGAGACCCTGCCTCTCCCGTGAGCCTGCGGACTTAAGTTCTTTCAGAGACGTCCCACTGAGGGTCAGCGCTGGATGACGTAACCCATGACCCCCAGTACAAGGAAGAGTTCTCCAGCCCCGCCGTGCCGAGAGACAGTCACTCCCCATCTGACTTTTCCAGGAGAGGAAGGGAAAAAGCTAGACAGGAAGTGAGAGGAGAACGCAGGAAGGCGAGCGTCCTAAGAAGCGGGCTCAGCTGGAGCCGCGCATGGCCGGAGAGGACAGGCAGCGCGCCCAGTAGGTAAACTCCGAAGAGACGTCGATAAAGCAAGAAGTTTGCGCGAGACGGTGCGGCGCGGCTGGTGCCAGCCACGGGCTGGGTGAGGTCGACTCTGCCTTGGCTCCCAGACAGGCCGACAGCTCCAAGGAATGCACAAAGCATCCCATCCACGAGTGTGAGGAAGCGTTGGTGCATTTACCTGTAGTCGCTCTTTGAAACAGAACAGAACAAGGATGTGATTCTAGAGCGACGCCCCACCCGGGGCTGCTGCCTACCTCAGCCGGACAGCGCAGCTGCGCAGAGAGGCGGGAGCCTGGCGCTGGCACCGCGGCCCACCTCTGGCGCCCCTCCACACAGGCCGGGGCTCTGGGCCGGCTCGGAGCCGCACCTGCTGTCACGGGCACAGCTCCCCACCACCCAGACTCAGTGATGTCTCTGGGGACTTGACAGCGAGGGAAACAAAAGCAAAAAAAAAAAAACAAGCTGGGAATCTGCACAGCGGAAGGAGCTAGCATGAGAACAAAGACTTCCTCCTGCACGCCTAAAACATCTGTCCAGCGTACGTCCTCGAAGGGGCTGCGCTCTCAGATCCACAAAGGACCCACGCGACTCGACAGAGAAAAAACAAAGAACCATGAAAACACTGGCAGAAAAGCTAGCCAGGCACGTCTCCGAGAAGACTTGGACGCGGCCAGCAGCCCCGTGAAAACTGTCCATCGTCACTTCTCATCAGGGACACGGGCCCCAAGTCACACGAGACGCCCCTCCCACCTGTGGGAACGGCCCAGACGGACAGGACTGAAGCAGTAAGTGTCGGCGGGGGCGAGGGGGGCTCACGCGCCCTTCTGCAGTGCTGGGGACGGCGGCTGGTCCAGACGCCAGTGGCGGACGGGATGGGGCGTCCCCGAGTCCTCGCCGCAGGCCGCCCACGCTGCAGCCTCCCGCTCCTGCGCCGCCCGGCGGGACAAGAGACGCTGCCCACAGGGGCGTCCGCACTGCCGTGCTCGCCGCGGTGCTGCCGACGGTGGCCACGTGGCAGAAACCACAGGCAGGTGGACCCGCAAGGTGTGGAGTGGGCACAGGAGGGGCGGCGGGGACGCAACCCCTTTGTTTCGCAAGTTCCGGGAGCGAGAGGACGGCTGACCCCAGGGGGTCGGAGAGGGAGAGCAGAGCGCGGTCAGGGGTTCATCCAGCTGGCTCCGAGTCTCCATCGGGGAGTCTCTGCTGTGAGCAAGGGCGCCCCACTCCAGGAGCTGTGCATCCCTCGGTGCAGCACGTCTCCGCTGTGCCCGCGGCCCTGTCGGTGACGGCGCCCCGTCCTCAGAGGGGTGTTGGCAGGCCCTGGGGCGTCCGTGTCCGGGAGCTGCTCCGGCTGGGCCCTCAGCCACACGCCGCATTCGGAGCGTCGGCCTCATCCTATAGGCGGGGACACGGCCTGTGAGGGGCGCGGGCCACCCAAGGTCTCAGAGCTGTTGGGGCACAGGGGCACGGTGCCCGGCCCCCCAGCTGGGGCCTGCCCTTAACAACAAAGCTTCCTGCCCCGGAAGCCCTCCCGGCCGTTTCACTCCGTCCACACGCCCTCTGAACGGTGAGCACCTTGGAAAGAAGTGCAAAGTGAGTAAGAGCCGGTGCGGATGGCAGGTTCCTGTGACATGAGACGGGCTGCGGTCGGCCGGCCAAAGCGAGGATACAGGCGTGCCCTGTGATATAATTCAGATAAACCACTCACGGCAGCAACTGTTGAAGCTGCAGCTACTTTTAACCTAAAGGCCTGTCACGGTCAAACGCTTCTTTAAAAAAAATAGACTAATCCTGAAAAACAACTTCTCAAATACAGGCTGCTGCTCTCCTCTGCACGTCATGCTGCAGGGCCACGGGCCTCCCCTGCGGGCGACGGTGCAAGAGGGAAGCCCTGGGCCTCGCAGAGCTGCCATCATGGGACCTAGAGTCCTCGAGGAGAGTGGGTCTCGCGAGGTCTCCTCTAGCCCTGCAGGAACGTGTGTGGCCAGGACCAAACGTCTCTAAGTTGTCCTCCTGCCAGGCCTCATTCTGACCGAACCAAGTCTGCCCAGAGGGACACTTCCTCAGAGCAGTCTGAGGATGGCCTGCCCACAGAGGCTGTCTCTGGTGCACCTTCTAGGGGGCCGTCCTCAGGCCCAGTCCCCCTACAGAAGTAAATGAAAATCTGGACCTAAACGTGAGAAAAGGGCTCATACATGGCATGGGGAAACGTCGAAATACATGCAAAAAGATGAAGATCCCCCCCTACATTTGCATATTTTATTCCAGGAAGAGTTTAAACGGTGGGTAAATGATGTTGTAAAAAAGGAGGCAGATCTCACCAGTGTTCAAGTGAGTCAAACTAATCATGGGAAATAAGATGGCGTTCCAAGAGGCGAACAATCCGAAGCCGCCTTGCAGGAAGCTACATCAACCTGATTTCTCCCTTGATTGCCCTCTCTGTGGCGCCCTTCAAAGTGAGGCTTCTTACCCCGCCGCAGTCGCAGGTTGCGAGAGGAGACAGAGATGCAGAAAATTAGCTCTGGCGCCCAAAACACGGTGTGGCGGGTCAGGGCTGAGTGGCCCTTCCCATAGTCTGTGACTTCGGCCTCGCTCTGGAGCGAGCGTTGCGCCCCAGACCCCTCCCCTTGGCAGGCGCTGGGCTGCTGGCCACTGTTGGCCGCCTTGGGCCGGTCCGCCCTGCCGGCTCCGGCCTGTGTTTGCCTTGAGTTTTCCTTGCTCCTGTCCCGGTGGAGACCAAGTTTCCTTCTCCCGGGCTTCTGCCCAGCTCCAGCTTGCCCCGTCCTGCATCCCACACCCAGCGTGTCCTCTGAGCCCGGCAGTGGCAGCCCTGACCAAGGCGTGGCCTCCTCCCCGTCCTCGCCGGCGTGGGCTGGACGGCCACAAAGCGCCCACACCACACCCGTCACTCGGTGACGCAGGAGCAGCCACAAACGCCGTGACCGCGCTAGTACTAGGGACCCGGCCGGCGAGATGCCTGGACACAGGGTCAGGTCAAGGTGAACGAGGGCCGCTGGGCGCTGACTGCGGGGCGGGGCGGCTGCCCAAGGGGTGTGCACCCCTTCGTCGGTGCACTGCACATTCAGGAGGCGCAGCGGCCACGGTCACTGGCCCCTCCTAGGTCCCTGCACGGTTGCAGGCGACATCCGTTCACGCCCAGGGGACAGGCGGAGTTAGTGACCGCGTCTGCGCCCCGCAGCCAGGCGTCCTGAGAGAAGGGAGCAGCCGTGCAGACACCTGCGCAGGGACGCGCGGGCCCGAGGGGAAAGCTGGAGCGGGCGCCAGCAGCGGCGCGGCCGGCCGGGCCCAGAGGTCAGCGCCGCCGCAGACGCCGCCCCGCGCTCGGCAGAGGCTGAGCGGGTGCCAGGGCCACGTCGGAGCCGGAGCTGGGCTGTCCGGAAGGGCCTCATGTCGCTGGGTCCACAGGCTGAGTGTTCGCTGGGCGTGGAGCGACGGAGATGGCGCCTATCTGCGGCCTGGCGTCCAGAGATAAGCTGTCAGTCGGCTGGAATTAGCCGGGTGCGGGGCTGGGAGGCCCGGCCACATCGAGCGCGCTCGGGAGCAGCCCGGCCGCCAGCGGCGTCGGGAGGGAGCAAGGCTCTGCGGCAGGTCGGCCCCCAGGAGCGGCTTTACTTCTTGTCCACCTTGCGGTTTCTTGCTCAGGCGTCTCCAGAAGATTAACTGTACGTTCATCAGCGTGCGTACGTTTATTTTTTTTTAAAAATTTACGCACACAAGAGCTGGGGCACAGGCCAGAGTCCCAGGAGGCGAGAGGACTCCCCAGAGACAGCGGGGAGCAGAACAGGCAGATCCACGAAACACACTGCTGAGGGGCAGCGGGAGGCAGGAGAGGGCTGCTGCGCCTGCGGGTCCCTCCCTGGCGGGGATCGAACCGGCGCTGCTGTGCGGCGGATGCTTCACAGGGTGGCGCTCAGCCCGCTGCACCCCCAGGGAGGCCCCTCGCATGTTTGTTTTTAAGAAACGTCAGGACAGGTGTTTGAAAGGCCGGTGGCAGCAGGGGCAAGGAGGCGGCTCTGCCTGTCACTCCACCCGTGAAGCACTTCAGGCGTCAGGAACGGTGACGCTCGGCAGAGCCCGCGGGCTCTAACACTCGCTCTGTGTCTGTGCGCGGGTCCCCCAGCCCTGCGCATCAGGAAAGCGGGGTGCGGCGCACACAGGTGGGCATGAGCGTCTTAAGACCAAGATAACCCATAGATGTTGACTGAGCGGCATCGACTTACAGGAAAGGCGGGCGTGTTTGGTGAACAGATTCCCTCCACCATTTTATTCCTTCCATTTGATAACAGTCACATACCGCGAATGTTCCTTCAGCAAAACGAAATACGCCCTCAGTACACCCTCGGCTTCCCCTGCATCGACTCGGTGGAGGCGGCACTTCGGGCAGCCTGGCGTCTCCAGCTCCCCGCGGGCCCAGGGTACCTGGGCGTGTAAGGACAGCCGGTGCGCACCTGCAGGGCACGTGGGGCCAGCCTGGGCACTCGCTTAGGGCTGCGTGCGTGGCGGTGTCAGAGGCGTCGGCAGTCAGCCTCTTGGACTGAGGCAGACCCCAGGCGGCCGCGGCGCCTCTCCTGCAGTCTCGTCCTAGCTGGGCGGTTCTGTGGAGCCTCAGGCTCTGACGGTGCGTCCAGCCCCAGCCTGCCTGTGCCCGCCTGTGCAGCTCGGGAGCCGCAGCTTCGGGGGCGAATGGTGCCGGCCAGCCCACTGCTCCCTCCTCCTCACGAGTCTCACCGGACGGCGAGTTAATGTGGCTACTGTCACATCATACATCTTTGTTTCGGTTCGCATTTGTCTTTCATCTTGAGAGGACATTTGTTGTGCTGTCGTTAACCGCACAAATACAGCCAGGCTGTGCCCCCCCCCGGAACGCTGAAAAATTATGTCAAAGCAGGACAGGGAGAGCACAAGGAACTGTGGTGACGGTGCGGCGTGAGCTGGTGACGGAAATTCTGTGGGGACTACACTGAGAAAAGAAAGAAAGCATGATAAGAAATAGAATAGTTTGTAAAATAAGGTTCCTTTTGCCCAGCAATGACACACCCTATAGAAAGGAAATGGAGCAAAAGAAGTGAAGAAACCTTTAAAGAGGGGGATGATATTTATAGTAGGATAAACATTAGGAACATTAGGAATGATATTTTTTAAGCATTACGTTATCTTTTTTTTTTTAAAGATTTATTTATTTATGCATACAAGCACTGGGGTACAGGCCAGAGGTGTGGGGGGTGAGAGAATCCACCAGACAGAGCGGGGAGCAGAACAGGCAGACTGACTGAAACACACTGCTGAGGGGAGCAGCGGCCGAGGCAGGAGAGGTCTGCTGGGCCCTGTGGGTCCCCTCCCTGGCCGGCAGCAGGGATCGAACTCGTGTTGCAGTGGCTGCGATTTGTTTCATAGTGTTGTTTAACCCACTGCGCCACCAGGGCAGGCCCGTGTTATCATTTTTTTTAAGATTTATTTATGCACACAAGAACTGGGGTACAGGCCAGAGGTGTGGGGGTGAAAGGAGCCATCAGAGACAGAGTGGGGAGCAGAACAGGCAGATCCACTGAAGCACACTGCTGAGGGGAGCAGCGGGGAGGCAGGAGAGGTCTGCTGGGTCCTGGGGGTCAGCTCCCTGGCCTGGGATCAAACTCAGCCCGTAGTGAGACTTAACCCTCACGCCACTGGGTAGGCGCCTCATTTCCAATCTAAATCTAAACAGCAAAACGCCATAGCAGCGCCCACGCTCCTTTACCAAGCGTCCAGTGTGCGTTGCTGCTCTCTGCCCAAGCATAAGGCGCCCCCCTCAGGTGGCCGTGTCCGCGTCCCAGTACCTTGGTCAGAAGCTTGATGATGCGCTTTGTTTTGACATCCTGAGGGAACCAGAGTCGCTGTGCCAGGGCGTCTCTTGGCAGCACTTTCCAATGTCGTGAAATGAGGGAACAGCCGCACAAGAAAACCGAGTGGCGCTTAGATAACAGAGCAGAAACAGTCTCCTGCCTTGTCCTGCTCTGCATCTCCCAACTCGGGGTGCCCCAAGCTGGCGGGCATCTCCTCGGAGGAGGAGAGTGGCCGGTGGGGCGGGCACGGGGGTCTGTGGCCTCACCTTGGCTGCGGGTGGCCACGATTTCTCAGCACCCAAGTCTGACCCCTTGTGCAGGCCGCGCCCTGAGCGCGTGCAGACTGCTTCTGCCAACTCAGCCCACTTCCTTTCACCGGGTTCTTTTTTTTAAGATTTATTTATGCACACAAGAGCTGGGGTACAGGCAGAGGTTCAGGGGTGAGAGGACTCCCCGGAGACAGAGCTGGGAGCAGAACAGGCGGCTCTACTGAAGCACTGCTGAGGGGGCAGTGGAGGCAGGAGAGGTCTACCGCGCCCTGTGGGTCCCCCCTGGCCGGGGATCGAACTCCGCTGAGTGGTTGTGACGCTTCCTAGTGCTGCGCTCAGCGCCTTGCGCCACCGGGGAGGCCCTACGTGGGTTTCATGGTTAGTGGCGGTTTAGACGTGAGTGACTCCGGTGGCCTCGGCTGCTCGCCCTGGTCACCCTGCGTGCAGACACTGAGCCCAGGGCGAGAACAGCCCGTCCCGATGCGCTTGCGCCCCGCCCGGAGACCCCTGCTCTGCAGAGCTGCTTCCTCGTGACGCTTTAGAGGGGAAACCCTGCGAGGAGATGCGTTGTCAGAGCGCGGAGCCACGGCAGCTGGCCGAGGGCGCCCTTCCACCCTGCGCGGCCACACCTCTGAGTCCTCGGCTGCTTCTTGAGATGCAAATCTTTGTCCAGGATTTAGTCTTAATCTCCGATACCTGCTTGTGGTTGGCAGCGGTGTTCGCTGCTGGTAAATTGAGAAAACCCCAGCACACGCTAAAGCTCGAGCCTGGAGCGCAGCCACCGCTGCCATGGTAACAGCTGAGCCCTGCGCCGCCTCGCCTCCCTGCCCGGCCCCACCTGCGCACAGGTGCCGCGTGCACGGGCGTGCCCTCGGAGCCTTCTCTGCTCTGCAAAGTCCCTGGTCTTTCACCTTTTTTTGGTTTTATTTTTTTGACTTACAGCCCTCGGCGTCTCTGTTTTCAAAACGGCCAGAGCTGGGAATGTTAAGAGTCTCCTCGGCCACTCAGAGGCTGGATGTTCTGAGCGGGGCCCAGAATGGTTATGGGCTCATTAAAATTTTAAGATGGCTGAGAGCCTCTGGGGGTGATTTCATTGTGAGCATTAGAAGGAAACACTCCCCAAAGAGCCATCCGTATGTACGATAATGGACAAGTGTAATTTTTATTAAGAGAGAGGGCACATATTAATTGTGAGTTCATCCTCTACTTATTTGTGGTTTGATGACTGAAATTCTCAAAATAGCACGGAGCCTTCGATGGAGAGGTTCCTCAGGCCCTGGGAAAAGGAGGTTAATGAAGACTCAACCTCACAGACACTGGGAGATGACTTTATCTGGCTGCAGCATTTCATGTTCTTTTTCCCTCTCAAGCATTTGTATTTCTAATAAACCTCTCATTTCTGAGAAACTTCTTGCAACATCGGTGATCCTGTCCTACAAAAATATTCTTAGGCTGGGGTGGGCAGTGCGAGAGCGGGAAAATGAGCAACCATTTATTCCTTCTATCAAGTGATTAAAAAAATACAATCCACACAAATGCCTTTTTTTAATAGATCTTGACTAGTTTAAATTGAGAATAAATGGAAAATGGTTTACCTGTCCAGAAATTGGCAAGGGTATTTCTCACCATTTTTTTAACAGTTGATTAAATTTCAAGAAACATTATAATTGGCCTCTCCATTTTCTGAAGTCCTTCGTATACTGTATTTTGCGTCTTTATGTCCTCCACTAAATTATAGGCTATTTGAGTGTGGAGATGCATCTCACGCATCTTTGATTTCAAGCATTTAATACTGAGCCTAAGACACAGCAGGTACATGATAAACGCTTGAGTGGCTGAATAATCCAGTACGTGTTGCTTATTGAGATCACATGTAGATTGAAGGCTATAAATTACTATATTTAGCAGAAATATTTTGGGGTTAGAAGATCTGTGGTGTGACCGTCTCCTTGACTTTAACTCAGTTGTCTTTGTGTTGGGGTCAATATCTTATTCTCAGTCTCCATCGATATATGGAATAGGATTCCATCTGAATTCTAAATTATTTCATTTTCTTTATGGAGGCTTGCATCTGCTCTGTAATAAGGGTGTTCTTAGCTCCCTGTCTGCCATATAATTATATCCTTACCCTCTGTATACAAAGCCCTTCCCTCCCACATTCCCACACACTTAGCAATTTTTGGTCCTTGTGGGTTTTTATGGCCTCTTTCCAGTGCTCCACTTAAATTTGCCCTCTGGGGGAAGGATTGGGATTAAGGCAGGGGTAGGACAAGCACAAGGGACTGTGGCTGTAGTGCCCGGGTAAGCTGGTGGTGGGAATTCTCGGGGCTATACCTAGAAAAGAAAGCAAAAATTGTAAGAAAAAAATACAGTTTTAAAATAATGAAAAATAAATTTGCCCTCTGAGCTGTGTCTCCCTAGCCCCATGACCCCACTGCATAGAACTCTGTGTGAGTGTGTGTGTACACACTCACGCGTGCAAACACCAAGGACACGATTGCCTGCTTGTGTGACACAGCAAGGGGTGATGACAGAATGAGGTGTCTCCCTAGACCTTTGGCCGAAGACAGTGGACTCCAGGGACTGTTTGCACTCAGCGGAGTCCAGTTTAGTTGTAGCAACTCCAGGCCACGGGGCACTCCAGAGAGAAAGTTTCATCCCGCTGTGTCTTTGCATGTTACCATCAAATAGTGATCCTCTGCCTTATAAGGAAATCTTTCTTGAATTGTTTCGCATGCACTACAGAGACGCCGTGCTGTCCCGCTGGGGCACAGGACCGCTCCGGGTTCTGCAAAGCCGTGTGGGTCGGCGCGTCCTGCCATTGAACGTGGCGCTTCCGTAAACCGCATAGTTAAAAAATGCAAATGGGGCTCCCCGGTGGCGCAGCGGGTTAAGCAATGCTCTATGAAGCAGACCGCAGCCACCACAGCACGAGTTCGATCCCTTCCCCCAGCCAGGGAGGGACCCACAGGCGCAGCAGACCTCTCCTGCCTCCCGCTGCTCCCCTCAGCAGTGTGTTTCAGTCCATTTGCCTGCTCTGCTCCCCGCTCTGTCTCTGGTGGGTCCTCTCACCTCCCCCGATTCTGGCCTGTACCCTAGCACTTGTGTGCGTAAATAAATAAGTCCTTTAAAAACTGTAAATGACCCCAGGAGGCCTCGGGCCCTGCACAGCTCTGCCTGGGCGTGTCAGACACGGCGCTCTGAGTGTGCGGTCTGCTGTCCCCGACGCCTGGTCTGCACATGAGGCCTGCGCCTCGTAGCCGTTCAGCACCTAGAAGCGACCCTTAAGGCGGAGTGGCCTCCGCAGGTGTCACATCACCTCCGACGGGGACTGCCGGCTGTGCCCACAGTCCGAGGATTGCGAAGAGACGGCCCTCAGCCCCCGGCCTGTCTGGTGCCAGCCCCTGCCCACACGGCAGCTGCTCCTAGGGGTGCCCTCTGCAGACGGTGGCACTGAAAGCCGCCTCTCAACCAGGACTAGCCGTGGGACGCACTCTGAGTGGAATTTGAAAAGATTCTGAGACAGCTTAGAACACATGCTCTATTCCACATTTGGAAAAAGAAACGATGAAGCCACCCCTGTGGGGGGTAATGTAAATGCAATGTGTTTAACAACTTTGATCCCTGTACCATGTTAAGCAGGGGTCTTCATCATCACCGGCGTCAGAAAAGTGAGGTTGCATTTTCTTCTGTGTTCTGTGCAAAAAAGCGTCAACTTTTCTGATGACCCAATATTTGTAGTATTGGAATGCTGGGTGTATTTCACGCATCCTTTTGATATTTTAACAGTGTTAAATATCACCAGATTTCAATGTTACTGGACAAATAACTAGTGACTATTCGTTGTTAACATTAAATCTCAGAGAAGTGAAAAAATACCAATTCCTTTATTTTTAAAATGAGATCACTGTGTCAGTAGATTACAGACCTGTTTTCAGGTGCTCTTAGTAGGTTTATCAGAATATTCTGGACATGATATATAAGTAGTCACAGAGGTAAAGTAGTAATAATAGCACCGTGTCTTATTCAAACTTCCTGGCATCAAGCTGCTGGGGTGTGAGGGTTGTGGCTGTTATTATTTCCTAAAAGACAATTTGCATCTACATGGCAGGGAGACGTATTTATTTCAGAGACTAAAGTAATGATTATTTCTCTTTTTGGAAGAAAAAACTCTAGGTTACCATAGGAAGCCTGGTGCACGCTGCTGTAAAGGTATAAATTTTGTACAAGATCCTCACGGTGTATCATAATGCAATGACAAATATAACTAGCATTGCACGTGCCTTAAAGGTAGAAAAGCACTTTTCATATGTTTGTGGTGGTTTTATCCTCACAATATACTTGTGGAGGAGACAGAGCTGACATCAATTCTTATATCACATCTGGAGCAACCAACCCAAGCATCCTTGAATTTAAACGGCTTGCCCAGAGCAAGACTCAGTGTGTAAAGTAGGAGTCCTGAATCCTGGTGCTTTTCTTCTGTCGCCCGAATTTTTCTAGAACATTCTCTCTCAGGTATCACTTGAAGCAGAAGATTCTAATCAACATGTAAGATGGGGGCTACATCTTCATTTGAGGCAGAAAAAACCCTCTGTTCCTCAGCCTTGAGGGTTGGTGAAGAATCCGAGAATTCAGATGCCAGAAAATGTCAAGCTGAAACGCCGTAGCTGATAACCTGGACTGAAGAGACCTGCATTTTCACAGGCAAAGCCTAGTGTGGGTGGGAATATGTGTTAAGGAACACAAAGACTGCCAGCCAGTAAGCAGAACTTGGAAAGTGCCACCCCCATCATCACTCTTTACATCCTGACACCTTCTTAGTGCAAGGAATTCCAAGAATTTCCTTTTTTAAAAGATTTAAAAAATATTTATTTATGCACACAAGAACTGGGGTACAGGCCAGAGGCGCAGGAGGTGAGAGGACTCACCAGAGACAGAGTGGGGAGCAGATCCACTGAAACACACTGCCGTGGGGAGCACCGGGGAGGCAGGAGAGGTCTGCTGCGCCCTATCGGTCCCCTCTGTGGCTGGGGATGGAACTCCACTGCGGTGGCTGCAGATGCCTCCCAGTGTTGCACTTAACCCGCCGCGCCACCAGGGAGGCCCCCGAGGATTTTCTAGACAGGGACAACAGTACCTAGCCCTCTGTCCTTCCTGGCGTACCCCTGGGCTGTATGTGGCTCCGGGCCAGGAAAGCAGCTGAGAAGTGCAGGGAAGGAGGGAGGTCAGGTGGGAGAGGCGTCCTGACCCTCTCGGGGAGCGGCGCTCGGCCGGCCGACCCGGGGCAGCCAGCAAGGCTGTCCAGCGGGAGAGTCCAGTGCCCGTGCGCTTGCCATCCCCACAGGCGTGTGGAGACCTGCATGGGACCTGGCAGGATGCCGCTTCGCAGGCTGACGGAAGCTCCGGATAGGTCTGCGCTTTGAGTCTGGGTGGACGACAAGACAGGGCGACTCCAGGGCACTTCCAGTGTCCCCAACGCGGCTCCTGCTTTGCCCAGAGATCACTTTTCTTTGAGGTCTTAAGCTCGGAGTTCCTGTTCCCTTCTGCCAGGCCTGTTTGAAGTGATGCCCTCGGGGTTACCGTGCAAAGAGCTGGACTTCTGCTGGGGAGAGGAGAGGTGCTGAGCACTGAGAATTTTATGTTAAATTTCTACCTCCTCAGGGTTGCCAGCCCATCAGCAGTCCTGGCTCTGAAGACTTCAAAGGGAAGCGTGGCCCCCCCTGGCTCTGGGATTTTGTGTGAAGGCAGGTACAAAGGAAGGCCTCGTTGTGAGTCTCTCAAGCTGGGTCTTGCTCTGCTCTCTTTGGAAAATAATGGACCTAAAATCTGCATAATAACTACCCTTTGCCATCGATATGCCATAGCCGCCCTGCTGACTCACACTTGCACAGTGGAGACCCTTATGTAAGTTTGTGGTCTTCGGCACAAATATTTATTCCTAGTGTATTATTTGGCTTTGCCCAGATGAACGCCCGCCACAGGGCTCCCACGCTTAGTCATTTGGAGGTAAAAGGCAGAGCCCTTGCCAAGTTGTTCAGAAAAGTGACTCCGTTATAAGATTTGGAAAAGTTCGACCCTAAGTTCCAATTAAAATATTGCTGTTTTTCTTGGCTTTGGGTAGAGTGATGGCAGATGTGATCGGAATTAGCTCAAATTAAATAACATGGTTTTGAGAAAATATTTCCTGAAACCAGAATATCATTTCCAGGAAGAAACAGGCAGTGTTTCCCCTTGCCTTGGGTCCCTGAATAATGCCCCCTCACTAAGAAAAAACTCTTCAGGAGTCGTGGAACACGACCAAGTGGGAACAAGCCTCGGCTGGCTTCAGGGGGCACAGGCTGTCCTTGTCACTCTGAAACCCCGTGAACAGACTGCACATGTGCTGACACCAGAGACGTCAGCTGTGAAACTGGAGCGACCGATTCTTCACCAACCCTCAAGGCTGAGGAACAGAGGGGTTTCTCTACCTCAAATGAAGATGTAGCCCCCATCTTACATGTTGATTAGAATCTTCTGCTTCAAGTGATACCTGAGAGAGAATGTTCTAGAAAAATTCGGGCGACAGAAGAAAAGCACCAGGATTCAGGACTCCTACTTTACACACTGAGTCTTGCTCTGGGCAAGCCTTTACGCGATCGGAGCCAGGAAGCCGGGCTCTGCTGGCTGACACATGTGTGTTTGGAGGGAACCAGCCTGAGATGTTAGCAGGAAGAGGGTCTGACTGTGCGTTCCCACGGCCGCAGACCGAGCAGTCTTGCGGGTAAAGAGCAAGGACTCCAGAGCAGGCGGCGCGTCCTCCTTTCCTTGCCCCGAGCCTCCTGCAGTTTTCCTCAGTGAAGACGTTCCCATCCGGCAGACGTGGGGCTGTGTGAGGGGGCCGAGTGGACCGTCGCGGCCACTGGGGGTCCGCCAGCTATTTCACGGCGTGCAGCATCCTCTGCGAGGTGTGCGGAGCGCCCAGCGGTGTGGCCAGCAAACCCCCAGTGGGCTTGGGCGGGGGCGGTAGGATCACTCCAGGGCGTCCTACCGTGGCGCTTTGTCGTGCGGGGGCCACAGCACATGATGAGGACGTGAGGACGGCTACGGGGAGGCCCCTCCAGGGCCCGGCGTGAGCACCAGCCCTTCTCGCGCCTCCCTCCCTGCCCCAGAAGCTGCGGGCAGGTGGCAGGCAGCAGCGGCGGGCGGGGGCATTTTACCGCCTGCCTCCTCCGTGCCCCCCAGCCTCCCCCTGCTGCTCCGGGCTCTGGCAAAGGCAGGAAGCAAGACACCTCTGCCCCTCCTCCCCCGCCCCCGCGGCCTCAGCGGGTCTGCAGAGGCAGCGCCCTGTGCTGGAGCGAGCTGCAGCAGAGGACGCAACAGCAGCCCCGGCCAGGGGCTCCTGGGGGACACAGACCCCCGCCGGGCCAGCTCTGCACTGTGGCTGCCTGGAGCTGCTGGCAGGAGAGAGGCGCGTGGCGTCCTGGGCCAGCACCCGGGCTTCCAGCACCCCACTCCGGGTACTGCTGCAGCCCCGCGCCCCTTCTTGTCTGTTACTGCCGCATCGCTGAAGGGCCTCGGGGTGCGGGTGCCTCCGCCGCCTGAAGCCATTTCCGTGGCTGCCCTGGAGTCCGGGCCTGGCCGGTCCGCGCCGCTGCTTTCCCTTTTATAGTAGGAGCTGGGCTCATGGAATGGGCCAATCAGGTGCGAGCTAAGCGAGCCAGTCAGGTTCAAGCCCAGCTCGGCCATGAATTGTCTGGATTGAAAGGGAGCCCATCGTCCACTCAGTCGCTTAGGATTGGTTCAGGAAGGCTTGCGGGATGGAAGCCCTGGAAGGGGATATAGAGCAGAACGGAGCCCGCTTAGAACTGAGTATAATTTAAAGTAAAAACGACGTTCCACGCGTATCCCGCCGGGCTACACACCACAGACAGCCAGCGACAAGGTATCTTGCCTTTTGGTCACAGATCACTTTTAGGTTGGCTGTTTTTATTTAGAGGATCTCACTTTATTCAGTCCTACACACCCGGGTCCATCAGGGGCAAAAATGAGAGTCCCTGACGGTGCAGCGAGCAGACCCGGTGGAGAGGGCGGTGCGCGCACAGAACGCTGCATGGCGCGCCTCCTCTCCTGCACAGCGCAGCGCAGCACCGCAGAGCCGACAGCTGGGTGGGGCCCCGGGACAAAGGGCCTGACCAGGGAGGCCCCGCACAACTCCCAGAAGTGGGTCTCCTCACAGCCCTGGCCCAGCTCTCTTCTTGGTCGTTACCCCGCAGGTCCATCAAGCAGTCAGGCACACCTCACCTGTGTCACTACAAACCTGTTGTCTTTGTGGGCTGAGACTGGCTCCCACTGATGCATCTCCATGGGCTGTGAATCGGCCTGAAAGAACAGGCGCATTAGTTCAATTACAGTCTCTGTGATTCTAACTACATCTTCTACTGGTTCTTTCTGAAAGAAAGGAAGCTGATTGCCTTCCATGCTGCTTGCAGGCCGAGAGGCATAATGCACCTCAAACTGTGATGTGTCGTTCGCCGTTTTATTTTAGGGACCAAATAATAATGCTTATAGGTTGGCGATGGTATCTGGGCATTCACTAGAAATCTAATAAACTTCTTATCGCGTTTAATAAGCAAAGTCCAGTTCTAGTCATAATTATCAAGATAGAAAGCCAGCAGAGATAACTAAGCCTTACATGATAACAAATGTTGTTATTCAGATAGATTTGCATGCTTAGAATTGAAATGAGGGCAGTCATGTCCACGGTGGGCAGCATATTGGCTGCCCGGAACTGCCTCTCATCTGAGGTGCAGCGAATTTCCCTCGGTGCAAGAGCGAGGTTATTCTTAGTCGTGAGAGCTGGAACAGATGAAGATAATCATATGGTTCTCCTAAATTAAATCTGTTAAGAATGAATAAAAGTGAGTCACTGTATCTGTAAGTCAGCGTCTCCATTGTTTAAATTCTATGAAACAGGATGAAGAAATCACTGCAGCTTAAATCGTGCCATCCCTGGCATCTGCCTCCAGCGAAGCTGTCACATTTAGTGATATAATTGAAGGCATCCTGTAGTTCGGTAACTGGAAATTGTGAGGGAATAAGCACATTTTTGACGTTTAATGCACTTAGCATGATGGCGTCCTACGTAAAGGGAGTTGCAATAAATAATGACAGTGATTGACTTCGTCAAAACGCGGCAGAGCTGGGCACGGTGGGCAGTGTCGTTTCACTTACACCAGCGCCGGCTTTCTGAAAGGATGCCAGCTTCTCCCTGCAATCGTTTTCTTGTAGGAGAAAAGTAGGTTATCGCATATTAGACTCTGAAATGCTCGCTTTTTATCCTAGCGCACACATTTCAGGAATGTTTGCCAAATTATGTTTTATAAGCTAGAGAGATAACCCAGTTCTTGAGGAAAATCTCCAGGACCAGTTGCAATATTCTGTTCAAACAGCTGTCGAGTTCGCTCTGCGGGCAGAAACAGCCCATGCCAACGGCCGCTGCGCCGCGGGCTCTGAGCATCGCTCCTGCTGGAGGCCGCGTCGTGTCTGGACCCAAATAAAGTGAGGTGCCCCGTGCGCCCTCTGCTTTCCAGTCCTGTCCATCTGAGGAGGTGTGGGCTCCACGCTCTCCAGCATGGGGAAGAGGAAGGAAACACTCCAGCTCTTCCTTTTTGTGAGAGTTTAAGGTTTTTTTTCATTCTAAGGGTTTTCCCACCCATTAGCTTATTAACTGCCGTATGTGACCCTGCGTTCTGATTAGTCACAATTTAAAGATGAGCAGGTGAGGTCAAGAGCTGTTCGACTCCGTGGCCAGGACCCCAGTGAGACCAAACCCAGAGCCGAGGTCTCCGAAAATTGTGCGTTCAGGCGCAAGTTCAGTGACCACGCGCTCCTCCCACCACGGTTTCTGTCCGCTTCTCCAAGTGTGTTGGACATGGACAGTAGAACACTGAGCACTTAATCTCCTTTCGCCATCATCCAGTGCTGCAGATACAATGGCCGTTCTCACACAGAAGAAAATAATGTTCTGAATTTTTTAAAAAGAATTATTTTATTGTAAGATTTTACTGATTTATTTTGTGTAGAAGAGCTGGGGTGTAGCCAGAAGTGCAGGGTGTGAGAGGATTCACCAGAGACAGAGCGGGGAGCAGAACAGGCGGATCGACCGAAACCCACTGCTGAGAGGAGCAGTGGGAGACAGGAGAGGTCTGCTGTACCCTGTGGGTCCCTCCCTGGCCAGGGATCGAACTCGGGCCAAGGCAGTAATAGCGCTGGGACAGGCCACAAGGGAGGCCCCTAAGATTCTGTTTAAGCCGCTTCCCTAGTGTTTCCTGGTGATGGCAGTTGGATTCGGGACCTGGTCAGCCTGACGCAGTGGTACAACACATTAACCATCTGAGCGTCCCCGCTGCTTTGAAATCAGTGCCCGACTACTGTTACACTTACATGTATATTTTAATTAAATCCTATTATCAAATATAGTCAATCTCTGACTTAGGTTGTTTATTTTTTATAAGAAACATTGTTTTAGTCTGTGTAGTAGGACTTTAACAACAAAACAAAATAATTTTCTTAAACCTTCTATATTTAAAAACCAAAAATCAACATAGGAATCGCAACCAGTACCTCGACCATAGCAAGGGCTACATAATTGTCTGCTTATTTATATCTCTCTGTCTGCTGCACCATCCACCCGTGCCCATAGCCTCCGCCTCCACCCCATACCCCGCCCCGTTCCCTCAGGTCATCAGGATCTTCTTTTGGCCAAGTTTAATTTTATATTCTATTGTTCGCATGTAACTGTTTTTGGCTATTGTCCGATCTGTGTTGTTTAAACTTACGATTTTTGACCTTCTGATGACACAGAAATGACTCGTTCATTGCAGTCGTGCTCGGAACATTGAATTTTGACCTTTGCCTGGAATGGCACGTGTGTCTCACTCCGTCTCCAGCCTGGGCCATGGAGCACCGACGCCCCGCCCTGAGCCGCGGGGTGCAGAGCATGGCAGCTGGCGGCTCTGCAGCCTCAGTGCAGCTGCCACACGCGTGTGCTGAGCACCTGTCAACAGGCTAGGCCGAGCGTGGCGGTGAGGAGTGTGAAGTGCATTTCAGATGAACAGTGTTTTCATTGTTGATGGAGTTATTGGCATGTAACCCATCGTAAGCCGCCTCAGATCAGTACGAGTATGGGACAAGATATTCAGAATATTGCACAGAAGGGAGTCCCTGGTGGCTCAGGGGTCAGATGCAGTGCTGTGAAGCATCCGCAGCCACTGCATCATGAGTTCGATCCCCGGCCAGGGAGGGACCCACAGGGCGCAGCCGATCTCACCTTTCTCCTTGCTTCCCCCTCAGCAGTAAGTTTCAGTGAATCTACCTGTTCTGCAACCCACCCTGTCTCTGGTGAGTCTTCTCACCCCCACACCCGCCTACACCCCAGCTTTTGTATGCATAAATAAAAAAATCTTTACAAAACATATTGCAGAGAAATAATTAACTCTTGGGGTCCTCCCTGGTGGCGCAGTGGGTTGAGCGCTGCAGTGGGTTGAACACCACACTGGCAAGCATCCGCAGCCACTGCAGCACGAGTTCGATCCCCAGCCTGGGAGCCGACCCGCACGGCACAGCAGACCTCTCCTGTCTCCCCACTGCTCCCTCAGCAGTGTGTTTCAATCCACCTGCCTGTTCTGCTCCCCACTCTGTCTCTGGTGGATCCTCTCGCCTCTCCTACCCCACGCCTCTGGTCTGTACCTCAGTCCTTGTATGCACAAATAAATAAATATTTAAAAAAAGAAATAATTAACTCTTCATGGATCAATTGTCAACTTGTCTTACTGAGGATGTACACGGGGTCTCGGGCTGGCAGTGTCTGGTTCATCCGCCCTGCTCAGACGACCCCCCTCTCTCCTGGCGCTTTCTCCCTGTCCGATTCCTGCGCACGCCATGCATCTCAGCTTTAATGCAGAGTCCTTGCCGGAGCGGCTCAGCGCTCTCCACGTGCCCTCCAAGGACCCAGGTGCTAGCAACTCCCGCGATAGCTGCATCCTCCTAACTGGAAAAGCCTTTTTAATCTCTCTCCTAGAAAAGCTCCTGTCGCACGTTAGCGCTTGACTGACGGAATGAATGAATGAATCAGTGACTTAAAATCGGCCTCATGTTCATGTATTCTAGGAAGTAGATGCTCGCTTGTGGTAGCGGTTTCACCTTTCAGAAAAGCTGGGAAGTACCTGTTAGCCATCAGAGAAAGCGTGCGAACACTTGGAAGGCGCTGGGGATGTTCTGTGTGGTGCAGGTTCCGTCCGCTTGTGCCTTACTCAGATGGAAACATGAGATTCTAGTGGACTCGGAGAACACCGGTGACTAGTGCTAGTCTGTAGCTTTTGTTTCTGTAAACCACGTCCAATTTGTCATGTTATTGTCTCATGATATTTAAAATATTTCAGGTCTTTTAAGAGAAAATGTATCAACCAGGAACTCTAAGTAAAGGTGAAACCCAGTAAGATAGACCCGTCTGTCACCACAAGGGCAAAGACCTCAAGCTCAGTGCACGGCTCCAACTCGTCGCCTCCTCGTGGAGCGGCAGCGTGCGGAGCAGCGTGGGAAGGAGCGAAGGCAGAGCCCAAGCGGTGGAGAGAGCTCTAGAGGGGCTCACACCTGTGGAGATGCAGGTGCCAGGAGATGCACACCTTTACCTGGTGCCAGGCTCAGGGGAGGCGGGCACGTACGCGAGAAAGGCGTGGAGGAAGGTGCTGGCGGGACCCGGACTTGGGAGGCATCATCTTCTGGCACAAGCTGGGGGCGTGGATGGGGCTGCTGCTGGGGGCTCCGCTGTTGCTGCTGACGAAAACATCCTCTCGCTAGCCCCTGTTCACACTTCACTTCCAGCCAAGGTCGTTCAGCTGGGTTGCTAATGTGGCCACAGCCCTGCCTTCTGCTGTCAGCAGATGTCCTCATACCAGGCCTCTGCTCTTGGGCGAGAGGCCCCGCCTGCCTCCTCATTTTAGCTTGACCAGCAGAAACGGTGGGCACCAGGCAACATCCCAAGGACAAGGGAGCGGGGAGCCCGCAGCTTGTCAGCCAGGCGACGTGCCACGCTGAGGGTAGCTCTCTGGCCGGCGCTGAGCCATGCCAACGGAGCTCTCCTGGGGCGGGAAGGAGCTGCCCGTCAGACCTCACTCGACCTTGTGATCTCGCCCTTATGAACATGTGCGCTGCATTTCCCACTAAGACCAAGAACTTCAGATACTCATGTCACAAGATGAGGGAGGATCCATGTTTTCATAAGTAACGTACCAGTGTATGAAGCCGATTTCCTTTCGTGAAAACACCATGCTCTTGGCACGTGCCCGCATGGCTGGGTGGGAGAGCCACGCGAGTGCTAGGCAGGGCCAGCCTCTCCTTGGGAAGCAGTTCCGGGTTATCCTGAGACATGAGCGCAGTCTGTGTCTCGGAGCTCTCTGGAGCTTAGCAGCCACAGACTCCCACTGGAGACCAAGGCTGGTGTCTGTCTGAAAGTGCTTTGTAAGAACCAGGTCTGAGTGCATGCAAGAAGATGTTGTTGCCGTGACTGAGCTGTGCTCTGCCCCCCACGCGCTGGCTGGAACTCACCTTCTTCCTGCCCCAGATGCGAGCTTTGAATGGGACTAATTATTCCTACTGTGCAGTCCAGGCAGGAATAAACGCTATCAGCAAAAAAGGACTAGGAGTCCTCGAGAGCGCTTTCTGCCTTCAAGTCATGATGTAGCCACTGTAAGTCTTTAAGAAGACTTAATAGAAGCTTATAGAAACATCCAGGCAGCCATGTAAACTGCCTCCTCTGTTGTAGTGTGATGTGTTCTGCTTTTCTATCGAGCTAACCTCTCACTGCACTACGGTTAGGAAGTCACACGTCTTTGCAATGGTCCTGCTCCGTGGGAAATACGTCCGTGAGGAGTGTGGGTGTGTAAGTATTGCAAAAGTGCTTGCTTATTATAAAATATATCGATCTCTTCAAATTTAACTTACCAAAATAAATAGAAGCGCTCTCTCTCGTTACATTTAGTATTTATGTCTTAATATCTCCTAGGCGATAAAATTATGTTCTCCATCTAAAATTTTAAGAAAATGACTCCAGGGAAGTGTTGAAATATTCACATATTTAAGCTGGAAACTAAGTTGATATTGAAGATAAAAATAGCCTGAGAATCTGGCAACTAAAATCACACACTGACTTATCATTTCTCAAACTTTCATCTTACAAAAGCTTCCACCACTCACCCATAAACTGGGTGTGCCAAGACAGAGCCAAAGATGACCCCCAGGATTTTGGGTCAAGTGACCAGAAATCCGGGTCTTCATTTCTGTGAAGTCACTTTTCTTGAATATGAGTGGTTCTGGTGATTTTGTCTTGATTCAGACAAGTTGGGTACAGTCATTGCCGCTCAGAATTCTGTAGCCAGATGGAGAATGCTGGGGACCAGTTCAAAGCCATAGCACTGGCAGCGTCTTCCATTTTGTGTGACAGTGGCTGGGGGAGCCTATATGAAATGCTGTAGACTGCTGGCACCAGGGGCTGTGGGGGAAATCACCAAAGAAGAAGTAAAATGTCTTTTTTTTTTAGATTATTTATTTATCTATATAAGACCTAGGGTCATTGCTATAGCCTGAGTTCGATCCCCGGCCACAGAAGGGACCCACAGGGCGCAGCAGACCTCTCCTGCCTCCCCGCTGCTCCCTCAACAGTGTACTTCAGTCAGTCTGCCTGTTCTGCTCCCCTCTGTCTCTGGTGAACCTCTCACCACCCCTACTCCCCTTCACCTCTGGCCTGTACCCAGTTCTTGTATGCATAAATAAATCTTTTAAAAGTTTTTAAATAAAGGGTACAAATTGATGAGTGCTGGCAAGTATAAAATGCTATAAAACCACCACCCCAGTCAAGATAGAGAACACTCCAAAACCCTTTTTTAATTAACTACAACTGCCCTAAAAAGTACCAGCAACTGGTGGTTCAAAAAATGAAAGTATTTACTGACAATTCCAGAGACTACCAAGTTCAAGGTAGAGTGTCAGCAAGTCGGTTTCCTCTGAGGCCTCCTGCCCTGGCTTGTCAAAGGCGGTCATCTGCGCCTTTCCATGGTCTTCCCTGTGTGGCTGTGTCCCAATTTCCTCTTCTTCAAAGGAAACCAGAAAGACTGGATTAGTGATCACATAATAACCTTGGTTTACCTTAATTACCCCTTGAATGAGCTTATCTCCAAATACAGTCACATTCTGCAGGGGGCCAGTGGTTCCGCGTGTGACTTAGGAGGGGAAGCCTCCTGCCTTCTGTGGGCCTTCCCACCCTCGTCACTAGCCCAAAGCTCCCGCTGACACTTTAAGCCACTGTAGGTTTGTTTTTTATATAAATGAAATAATGTGTTCTATTTCATGTCTAATTTCTTAAATAATTCTGACAGTCATCCACATTGCTGCACTTGGAAGTGATGTGATGATGCTGTGGGTGGCTGAGCAGGGCTCTTTTGCACGGACACACTGTATTCAAGCGTGCACAGAGAGTCGGGTGGCCTCGCCTGGCGGCTGTACATAAGATGGCTGTGAGCATTTGCATCCAATTCTCTGAGTGGACTACTGTTTTCACTTATCTGAGTGCAGTACCTAATTTTGGAATAACCAAGTCATCTGTCAGCTATATGGTTTACCTTTTTAAAAATGCCTGACAGGTTTCCGGAGTCATTTGCCTTTTTATCTCTGTACGAGCAATATTTGTGTGTTCCAGCGGTTCGCTCTCTCTCGAATACTCGGTATGGGGGTCAGCAGGTGTGGCGACTTTGAAACTACTTTTCTATATCATTTTGATGCAGGCAGATAAGAAAAGATAGGCTGGAGGCCTGAAACGCTCAGTGGAGCTGCTTGCGAATTCTTAAAAATGCTAGAACTAATCCACTATTTCTGCCATCATCTTGCTCTCTACTGGTTGTGTTGTTACAAATACCTTTTCACAATTACTTTAGCACCTTTAATTTTATGACTTACATGTTTGTGACTCATCCAAGGGACTATTAACTGCCATTTGATGATAGCCTGAGGTACCTGATAAAATAACCCCTTTCAAGAAGTGTTACTTATAAGGCCTCCCTGATGGCAAAGGGGTTAAATCTCAGCACTGTGAAGTTATCTGCAGCCACTGCAGCACGAGTTTGGTCCCCGGCCAGGGAGGGACCCACAGGGTGCAGCAGACCTCTCCTGCCTCCCCACTGCTCCCCTCAGCAGTGTGCTTCAGTCCACATGCCTGTTCTGCCTCCTGCACTATCTCTGGTGAATCCTCTCACCTTCACACCTCTGGCCTGCACCCCAGCTCTTGTGTGCATAAATAAATTAATCTTTAAAAAAGGGGAGGATGTTATTTAGATAGTTCAAGGAAAATAAAAAACCTCTTCATTTCAAAATGTCTTGTCTGGGCTTTGACAGTGATATTTAGGTAGGAACTAACCAGTTAAATCCTTCGATTTGCCATTCTACTGGACATGGTAAGAGCAGCCCAAATGACTGGATGAGTTCTAGAATGTTTAAGGATTACATTTTAACTACTTTTATAGATTGTTATAAAAAATTAGAGGTTTCAATAACTGCTTTTCACACCACGAGTCACTTCCTGCTTGACACGGCCCCGCTCCAGGTTCGGTTCCCGTCTTCTTTCCGAGGGTCACTCGGTGGTGGGTTTAGGACGCTCCCACGTCCGTCTCCTGCTGTTTTCCTGTCTCCCACTGGCCCCCACGCCCAGGAGAGCTGCCCCGGCCCGCCGCCAGCGCCGAGGTTTTGTGACAGTTGGTTTGTCGCTTGAAACCCAGCTCGTGGCTGCTCCAGGAACTAGGGAGATTGCTCCGTCGCTAACACGCTGCCACAGTGCTTTTTTATAAAGTGACTTTGCAGTGAGAACCTCCATGCACGGAGGCTGGCCAGCTCTTCTGTAGAGGGTCGGTGGTGCGTGCCTGGCTCTAGGCCGGGTCTTCTCGGGCACGTGCGCTCGGGCGAGCAGCGGCGTCGGCGTGGACACGTGGACTCTGCACCGCGGCCTGGAATGCTCTTCTGATGCTCTCCGCCCATGTGAGGCTGCAAAGCCGAGCTTAGCGCGTGGGCGGCTCAGGAACAAGGGCTGACTGGGGGCCTCGCTGGTGGCGCAGCGGGTTAAGCAGCTCACTGTGAAGCAGACCGCAGCCACTACAGCACGAGTTCGATCTCTGCCACCGGCCGGGGCCGGGCCCCACAGGGCGCAGCAGACCTCTCCTGCCTACCGCTGCTCCCTCAGCAGTGTGTTTCTGTCGATCTGCTGTTCTGCTCCCCGCTCTGTCTCTGGTGGACCTCACTCACCCCCTACCTCTGGCCTGTTATGCATAAATAATAAATAAACCTTTAAAAAAAAGAGTAGCCCTTTCAATATGTTATCCCTTTTCTAGAGCCCACCTCTGAGGAGCTCCGCCCAGTGCTAGCTCCACGCTGAGATTGTCATAAGGGATTCACACACAAAAACAAGACCGCCAAGGGCCTCCCTGGTGGCGCAGTGGTTAAGCAACGCACTATGAAGCAGACCTCAGCTACTGCAGCTCGAGTTCGATCCCTGCCGCCTGGGGAGGGGACCCACAGGGCGCAGCAGATGTCTCCAGCCTCGCCCGCTGCTCCCCTCAGCAGTGTGTTGCAGTCCACCTGCCTGTTCTGCTCCCCACTCTGTCTCTGGGGAATCCTCTCACCATCCTGGACTCTGGCCTGTACCCCCGCTCTTGTATGCATAAATTAAAAAAAAAAGACTGTTTAATAAAATAAATAAATTAATGAATGAATAAATTGAAAAGGGCTGACTGGCGGGGGGTGGGCCTGAGCGCACTGGGATGCAGGTGCTACAGCAGTTTTGTGCTTTTCTTCACTGTTCCTGTTACTGGGCCCACGATGAGCATGGTTTCTAAAAAGCAGCCAAATGATTTCTTTTTTAAATATTTGTTTATTTATGCCTACGAGCACTGGGGTATAGGCCAGAGATGAGGGGGTGAGAGGACTCCCTAGAGACAGAGTGGGGAGCAGAACAGGCAGATCCATTAAAACACACTGCTGAGGGGATCGGGGAGGCAGGAGAGGTCTGCTGCGCCCTGGGGGTCCCTCCCTGGCTGGGGATCGAACTCGTGCTGCAGTGCGATGGATGCTTCAAGTGCTGCAACTTACCCTCTGAGCCATCACGGAGGCCCCCAAATGCTTTTGTATTGACACCTACACTTCACACTGCTCTGTCTGGAATTTCCCAACACTGTTCTGTAGTCTTCAGACCTGAGAGATGAGCCCTGTCTTCTCTGGACTCTCCCGTGCTGTGCTCCCACCCACAGCTCCTTCTGTGGCCCTGAGGTTTTCGGCCCTTTGGATCTCCTCATCTGCAGAACCGGCTGCTCCTGTATAACGACTCATCTGCAAACTCTTGAGCCCTGTGACCGGTAAACCCAGGACGCAGCCGTCACCCCGTGAACAGGCTGCAGCTTCCAAAAGTACAAAGGAGCAAAGCTAAATCTGCTTTGCCTTGGCGGGAATCCAAGGGACACCTGTTTGTCTTCTGGGTCCTCTCTCAGTCGCATGTCGCACTCGCCACCGAGCCGCACGGTGAGCTGCACCAGCGTCGCGTCCTGTCAGATTCGCCACCGACTGCCTCCTCCTGTTGTATTATTCATATAACTGTGTTGTGGTTTCAGATCAAGAAGAAAACGTGAATGAGTTTCTCTAATTTCCTTGTTCAACACACGGATTCGTCAGATAAAGTAGTGACAATTATAGGCATCCTTATGTAAATGTTTTAGTTGCTTTTTGCACTCTGGAAAATCAAGGCGTGAAAAATAAGCATCTGCGATGTACACAGAGAATCCCGCCCAGACTTCGAGGCAGGGACGCGCTGAGCGGGACGGCGGGGCCCGGCCCGTCGACCACGCCGCTTCTCCCGCCCGTCCCGCCCGTGTTCGCGCCGGGGGCAAGTGGGTCAGCTGCCCCGTGCGCAGGGCGGGCAGCGCCTCCCCGTGTGGCTCTGGCGTCCACCGCGGTGTGGGCGTCTGTCATGCCGGGGGCCGAAGAAGGAGGTCAAAGGAAAGCGAACCAGGGGCGGCTCTGTGAAGCCAAGAATGGTAGCTGACTGGAGCCCCGATCTGCGTAGGCTGTGAAATTGCAGAGCCGCCTCTGGCAGGTCCCCATTCCCCCTTGTCTCCCAGTGGCAGGCCCGGCATGGCTGTGGCCAGGGGCTGGAGAAGGCGTCACCTGCAGAGAAGCAGAGGCCTGAGAAGCAAGCGGTGAAGCAACAGCTACGAACCTGACACGTGCCCTCTGGCTGTCTGCCAGGGACGGAGGACGCATGGCCGCCTGCCTTCCAGCACCTTCCTCCCACTGAGTTTCTCACTTTAATCAGAAAAGTGAGGCTGACGGATGGGATGGGGATTCCCAGCGTATCTGTATTTCCTTTGCTCAGCTACATTCACAACTTCTAGCAAGTGCGCGTGGGCCTGTGCTCAGCACCAGACCCACGCACGGCCTTGCAATCACAGCAGTCCTGGGGTGCTGCGGCGGGTCCTCCCGCCCTCCTCCCTCCGGCTCTGCTTCGGCCCCGGGCCCTGACGTGGGCCCTTTGCTTCTGTTCTGTGCATGCTGCGTCACGTGCCGCCGCCCTCAGTGGCGTGGCCGTGAGGCTGTAGGCCCCGGATTTACTCGGCGTCTGACGACCGTGCCTTAGGGGCAGCCTAAGCGCCCGAGGACAGAGGAGCAGATCCAGAGGACGCGGTCTGTGAACTCCGTGGAAGACGGCTCAGCTCTACAAAGTGAAACCTCCCACTGTAGCAACACAAGTAGAGCGGGAGAGATGATGTCAAGCAAAGTAAGGCAGAAGGAGAAAGCAAACACTGCACGATTTCACTCCTGTGTGTAATATGAAAAGACAAGTAGCCCCTTGAGACATGACAGCAGAGCGGCGGGGAGGGGAAAGGCTGGGGAGGGAAGAGGGGAGAGGAGGTTTTGGTGCTTCGGCAGTGAGTGTGGCTCGAGAACATTCATCAGCAGAGATGTGAGCCTGCACCCCTGAAACTTACACAGTGTTGTCAGTTGACGTTGCCTTGTAAATACAATTTTAGAAAGAGAAAGAAAACCAAGTGTTTAGAGTCTAGCTCGCCGCCCCTGGGGTGCCCGCAAGCGAAACGTCTGGCCCTGCACGAGCCGCTGTGCTCGGAGGACAGGAGGACACGGCCATCACGGTCACAGGCCAGCGCACAGGGGCCCGAGGCCGCCTGCCACATCCAGACCCAGTGGCTCACTTGGGACTCACGGCTCTGGTAGAGTCACAGCCGCTGAGGATTTACCCCAAGGGAGCAGGGGGCACCTGGTGCAAAGCGGGGCGCCACGAGCAAGACAACCCCTTCGGCCAGTCACACGGGTGCACCTGTCCCCGGCAAGCTGCTGCAGGGTCTGCACATGCTGACTCGGCGACCAGGGTCTCCTGAGGGCTTGTCCAGACACCAGTGCCAGCACGCCCCAGACGCCCAGAGACAAGATGTTGGCCGTGGGGACGCACAGGCATAGGCGCCCCTTCATCAGGACCAGCAAGGGGCGGGCCTGGTCCCCAGGTGCAGATGGCCAGGGCCCACCCAGGCCCAGCTGGGGAGCTGCCGCCACCAGCCCCGGGACCCCCCAAGCGCACCCCCTGGCTGCCGTCCAGCTCAGCCAGGGCTTCCAGCGGCATGCAAAGTCTGGTTCTTTAGCAGGTTCACGTAGCCTCATTACGGTGAGTCCTCAGTCTGCTGAGCCCCCCAGAGGATCTCTGTGACCCCGGGATCTGTGAGCCGCCCCTCGGGAACACTGAGCCCCGTTCCCATCATCACTGTGGTGTAATGTGAATCAAGCAGAGTTTTAGGAACGAGCCAGAGAACACACTTGTATGACAGCTGGCAGATGTTACAAGTGTGCTTTGTTTTCTCTCCCAAAGGGTCCTTCCTGCTGGGACGATGTCCTAATCCCGAACCGGATGAGCGGGCAGTGCCAGTCTCCCGGCTGCCCCGGGACCACGGCGGTAAGTGCCTGGACGTTCTTTCTGAAACACGGAAGTGACGCTGTCCGGTAGTTGCTGGAAATCACAGACAGAAATACAAACCGGCTTTTCTTCCGTCGGATAATACTCGCCTCCAGTGTCGTAAGATTTGGAAGCGTTTCTGCTGTTCTCAGGAAGTCCCACGTGCGCCGCTGCCTCCCAGCCCTTCTGCTGTGCTGGCTTTAACCCGCGTCACTCACAGGTCTCCTTCGCTTTACTCCTTTGCGCCTTGAGTGGTTTCTGGACTCAGGCAGGTTCCAGAAGGTGGTGAGCAGGCTGGTCTGCAGCTGAGCGCGCCCTCCGGGGTCTCGTGACCTCTCTGTCTTGCAGACGCAGGCCCGGGGCTTCATAGACAGCAGGTGTGTCTTGAAAGAGATCCTAAGTGCCAAAGTCATCTGAAAAACAATTGTGTTATTATGATCGTTTTGTAATTTGTATATTGTTACCCGTTTGACCTTGAAAATCCCTGGGTCCCTCCAGATGTGAGTGTCCCTTTGCCCTGGGCTGTGGAGGCGCTGGGGCACACGCAGGCATCAGGCACGTTGGACGGGGCTGAGGGTCTGGAGAGGGGGGGCTCCTGCCTCCTCCCCCAGTCTCCTGGGTACTCCTGGGTGCAGAACAGGCGGGAGCAGCAGTTGCAGTCACCCTCGCCAGGCCAGGGCGGGGCTGTGAGCAGCGCTCTGTTACTGCACACCTTGCAGAAACAGCCCTGGGGAGAAGTGAGCCCGGCGTGTCACTCGGATGTCACTCGACATCCAAGCACGTGTTTCACCTGCAGAGGCCCCAAGTGTCGGTGCAGACCCGCGTGTCCACGGTCGTGTGTGTTGGGGTCTGCAGAGCGTCAGACGGATGAGCTTCAGCAGTAATGGAATGCATGTTGTATGATCTGTAGCACGCACACATGTGTATGTCCACGTCTCATGCATGTCTTCCGGGTAGAGAAGTGTACCTGTCTGTACCTGAGGCCAAGGCTTTCTGTGCGTGGCACCTGAGGTCCCGAGTTGGGGTTGGGTGGTTTAGTAGCGGAGGTGGTAGCAGGTCCTGGCCTGAGAGCAGATCCTCACGGGAGGCCGGTGCTTTCAAATGGGTCCTCAAACAATGCCCCACATACCATTGCATGGAGCCAGAACTGACAATCAGAAAAATCACAAATGGAGGGCCTTTCTGGTGGGCAAGGGGCTGAGCGATGCATTACGAAGCACCTGTAGCCACTGCAGCGCGAGTTCGATCCCCGGCCAGGGAGGGGACCCGTAGGGCGCAGCAGACCTCTCCTGCCTCCCGCTGCTCCCCTCAGCAGTGTGCTTCATTCAGTCTGCCCATTCTGAGTTGACTCTGTCTCTGGTGAATCCGCTTACCCCCTGCACCTCTGGATGTATAAAGAAATAAATCTATAAAAAAGAAAAATCACAAATTGAAACAAGTTATTCTGAGCCCCACTGTGGAAGAAGAGAATCGTTGAAGGTATCAGAGAGAGAACAGAGCACTCTTAACACGTGTGCAAAATAAAGTGTTTCTGACGAGAGACTTAAAGTAAAAAATGTGAGAGACCCAATCAGGTTGAAAGATTAAACACACACATGTGTGTTTGCACACACACTAACACGAGAAATTCTAGAAGTGATATTGATAAAAATGAACTCAAAATTTACTAAACAGGTTTAAAAGCAGAGAGGGAATAATAAAAGAGAAATTATAACTTAGATCTGAAATTTGGCCTTAAAAATTATTTAAAATGCAGCCAAAAGTGTCATACATTTCAAGTATAAAAATCCATTTAAAATACAAAGTTAAAATTAAAAAAAAAAGAATTTAAAATAAAAAAGTGTCATTTAAAATTGCATCATAAAGGATAGCAATCTCAAATACTGGCTTTCCAGGAGCAAACAAATAGGATGCTGCAAAGATCATTTTTAAAAAGATACGACAGCAGAACTTTGCCCAAGTTTTGAGGCGCAGGCATCCCCAGGGGAGCCAGCAGTAATGGTAACAAGAAACGCACCCTGGGCAGACCACACTGGAGCTGCAGAACGTGGAGGTCAAAGAAACAGTTCTAAAAGCAGCTGCAGCCCGAGACTGCTCTCTCCAGAGCGATGGCAATTGATGGCTAATTAACCAGCGTCCGCCTTGAAGACAGATGACAGCAGAACTGTCGTCAGCGTGTTGAAAGGAATGTCAAGCTGAGATTGTGCTGGAGAAAAATCTCTCTTAAAAGCAGCAGAGAACAACGGCAGAAGAGAGGGTTTCAGGCAAACAGAAACCTGGACCTGACTTCCATCGAAACCGGCCGAACAATTTTGAAGTATCCCTTTTAGGAAGGAAGAAAAGCACGCGGAAGGCAGACCTGAAACCTCAGGAGTGGTTGGGGAAAAAGGCAAACCAACAAACCATAATCACCAATATGGTGACTTTTGCTTTATGGAGCAAGTTACTTGGCGATGCTGCACCAGAGCAGGGGCTGTAAGTTAAAATAGTCCAGGATCCTTGTACTTTTCACCAAAAATGAAGTGGTTTTTGGGACAAGTTCTTCCTTGGCAGCTTCGTTGGTAACAAGCACAGCTGGAATAACCACCGGTCCCCGGCAGGTGTGTGGGTGTGGGCTGCCCAGTGCTGCTGAGGGCTCGCGATCCGAAAGAAAGGGCGGCCAGACCGGTGCCGGCCCAGACGGGCAGCCCAGCTCCCGCGTGGCTGCAGTTGCAGGAAATTCAGGAAGACCAAGCAGTCGCCGGGACACACCCCCGATGACCGTGGTCGCCAAGGGCCGGGGTAGAGGCGCGAGGAGCCGGGGAAGCAGCTGAAGGGCCGAGGGCTCCTGGGGTGAGACGGTCTTTATCTTGACGGCGGCCTCGACTTCCCCGCGCGTGCTCGTGCAGACGCAGCACGTGTGCAGATGCGCGGTTCGTCCCACGGTAACGACACCCCAGTGAAACGACCGAAAGGCGGTGCCAACAACAGTCCCCGTAAAATTAGCAGATTTCATATAAACATCCAAGCCAAGCTCGAGAGGCCCCGGGCGCGGCAGCAGGCGGCAGCGCGCGGCTCTCCGGGCCTGCGCCCAGGAACAGCTGCCACCTCGCAGGCGCAGGCCGGTCCAGCTGCAGCGGATCCCAGCGCCCACGAGGCGGGGAGGCCCGCGCCCCTCAGGACCGCGCTGCACTCCCGGCAGAGCCTGCAGGGACACCTGGACGGGGGTCTTCCCCGGATTCCAGACGAGACGAGTCTGTCCAGGGGCCGTCGATGAGGCCCGGATCCCCCAGCGGCCAGCGCGCCCCGGCTCGGCTCGGCAGCGGGCGCAGGGCAAGGCCGTGCCGGCGGGGAAGGACAGAGAAGCCGTCTCCACCCTCCCGCCTCCGCCGGCCGAGCAGCAGCCTCTGGTCCGCGCAGTCGGGGCTGAGCCCAGGAGCTGCAGAGGACCTGGACCCGGCCCTCTGCTCGCGCGGGGGCGGCGGGAGCGCGCTGGTCCCTTTGAAAGGGCGCTGACCGCGCTGCGGGCTGTGCTCTCACGGCCTAGGACTTTGGAGGTCACCTCGGAGTGCGCCAGCCCGGGAGCTGCATGTCAGTGTGTGAATTCGGGGAACACAAACATTGACCCGCATGTGAAAGCAACGGCTCTACTACACGCGTTTCGTTATACACTTTTGAGACCTAATACAGTCCTGAAATCGCATGTAAAATTCTATTTTCTGTTTTAGATTATTTGATTTTGAGCAGAGCTGAGCTCCCCTAGATGAAACCTTTTTTATCAGAAATAGTTGAAGACATCCTAAAATAGCTCAAAGATTTATTTCAAGTGAAATTAGACACTAAAGCTATCCCCTGAACAATAATAAATAACACAATTATTAAACTCGATGTAATAAATGGAGTTTTCATCTTTCTCAACATGCAATTTATTTCTTGCATTTTCCTGAGTTGGGCTCAGTGGATGTCAACTGGAACATTACTTTCAATAAAACTTAATATTCATGGTCTCTGTCTCTGATTTCATCTTCTGGGGAGATGTTGACTAGAAAAAAAATGAATAGTAAATAAGAGTCACCTAATAATGAACAATTTTTATTTATAGGGCATTTGCATATTTTATGTTCTCAGATTTTCTTATTAATGTTTTAGTTTGATCAAATCACCATCCTCAAAGGGAACTGTGTTTCTTTTGGTTCTTTCTTCCTTGATTAGAATCTCACATCACAAGACTCAATTTCTCAGGATGTTTTCCTAAGACAGGCTTTCTGTTCCTACTTTTCCCAGTATTTGATAATAATGGAAGTTTTTTTTTAAAGTTTTATTTACTTATGCACACAAGAACTGGGGTACAGACCAGAGGCGTGGGGGGTGAGAGGCGTCACCAGAGACAGAGCAGGGAGCAGAACAGGCAGATCCACTGAAACATGCTGCTGAGGGGAGCAGCGGGGTGCAGGAGGGGTCTGCTGCGCCCTGTGGGTCCCCTCCCTGGCCGGGGATCGAACTCTTGCTGCAGTGGCTGCGGATGCTTCACAGTGCGGCGCTCACCCCGCTGTGCCACTGGGGCGGATCCTGGCTTTGTTTCTGTTTTTGCGGTAAGGTGTGAGGCTGGCCAAACACGCCTCAGATGGCCACCGGCATAGTCTTTACTTGCAGATGGGCGGTCGGGGCTGCTCGCCTGTCATGTCGCCCGACATCTCTAAGTACGATGCAAGCAGTGACAGCCCGTGACCCCCAGGCCTCTCAGCCCAGAGGCAGCTGAGGGTGGTGGGCGGGCGGGGCGACAGGAGCAGAGCTGGGCACGCAGGTGGCTTCTCGTTGCCTCTGCTGTCGAAGACAAATGGTCTCCCTGTCTTCGCACACTTCCCTGCTGTTATATTTTCTTAATTCTCACTAAACTTGAACTGTGAAAGTTTCCAAGTCAAACTCAGATTATGATTGAATGCTGTCTAGGCATGACAGAAATGTTCTCTATTGTCTGACATGCAATTTGGGTGACAAACTAGAAACTTCTCGCAGCATTTTTCAAAAACCGGTCCAGTATTCAGACTCAAGGACAGTCCATTCTAAACCAAGGTTTGTTTACTTGGTATCAAGAAATGTCGTTTGAAAAAATAGACCATATTTGCATGACAGGATCAGTTAAAAGGTTGACACTTTCAACAAAGACTTTTAAAGCATTATAGATAAAACATCGGCCTACTATGAAAAAAATAGTGTGAATTTTTCACCGTATTAAAGAAATTGAGCTTTTTAGAACTTAGGTGTGTCTTTGTGAGGCTTTGAGGCCTAAACTCGATCCAGATCAACTCTCCAGCTTTTTTATAACCTAGTGGAAAATTAAGTCAATAGGCATAGTCTTCACGGTGTTGCTAGAAATTCCTGGGCATGTTACGTGAGCATATCGGCCTCCAGGGGAGGAGCGCAGCACCCAGTGCGTGGGGCAGGAAACCTACGTGCACAGGGTAACCAGCACCCCACGGCAGACCCACAGCTGGGCCGGGCTTAATTTATGATGCCGTTCTTCCAGCAGTGAGCAGGTTCCATGGTCCGTAGCTTAGATATCGGAAATAGTTCTTGCCTTCTCAATCCCAAGGAAACTCCCGGTCTGTGAACATTACAGGCTGGTTTTGTGTTTCTTTTTTTTCACTTGCTGATCTGTGATTCTCCTGCTATAGTTTCTGTCTTGTTTCTTATAGTAGAGGAAAAACCCGTCCGGCACCACACCAAGACACAAGCGACTCTGAGCCTGTCGATTACCCCCAGAGACTCCCAAGTTAAGTCCTCATTTTCCGTCTTTCCCAACTGTGAGTGTGGGGGTTTTAGTGAAGGTTCTCGTGCTTTGGCGTGAGGCAGAAAGGCTCCAGACAAGCCAGGAACAACGAGGGCCTCTCAGGTTAGTCAGCACAAGGACTTCTAGACCACGGGGTCTTAGATTCGGGAGAAGATACTGGAATCTACCAGAACAGACAGCAGTAGCTAGAAAGGATAACTTGAATACATTGGCAAAGACAGATCACACACAGCTGTGAGCAGCACAGAAGTTTTGACTGGAAAGGGTGGACGGAGAGATCAGGCTGGAGGCCAGTGCGGCGTCCCCCTGCAGACACCGGGAGGCTAATGGAGTGAGGAGGACGGAGGGGACATGCAAGAGTAATGGGCCAGGAGGAGGAGGCCTGCTTCTCGGCTGGGCAGCAGCCCTCTCAATGCTGCGGGTGGGTAACTGATGGTGCCCGGAGAGGCGCACTCCGTCACGCAGACAGGGTCATTGAGGCCATCACTCCATTCAGGGCAGGCCCGCTCCGGGAAGCTAGCAAGGGTCACCCTAGAGTTTAGCTTCTGCGATGTGCACTGTGGAAACTGCTTAACGCCGCTGACCAAATTTAAGTGTAAATTTTAGACTTCCAAAACAAAAAAGAGAGCTTTTTCAAGTGTGATCGCTTTATGCATCCGTACATTCCCAAGACAGCACAAGTCATTGCTCATTTTTCTCCCTCAGAAACTATGTGGCGTGCAGTGAACACCCACGTAAAGAGCACGAGAGAAAGTTAGTGCTAGGAAGGACAGCAGGGACATCCGGAGAAGGAAATCACAGCCAAGAATGTCACAGGCTATTGACCCACGAGAGGCAAAACATTTGCTTCCGCTAGTGCCCGGGAAGAGAAGCCGACTCTGGGATCCTCAGAGCTGGATTTCCAGGAGCCGGTGGCTGTCGCTGCCCTGGACACACAGGCTGTGGACAGCACGTGCTGACCGCCAGCCGGAGCGTTGGTAGAGGACGAAGTGAAACCTTTAGGGACTGGACGGAAAACACAAAATGTCTTTCCCAGGGAGAGGCACAGCTCTCGCGTTTACCACACGTTTCCTTGCTGTTGGTCGCGGCAGCCAACAAAGCCGGCCCTCGAGGGCTGGCGGCCAGTTTGGGGACGAGTCTTGAGAAGTGGCTGCGGCTCCACCTCCACAGAGCCAGGGAGAGGGCCTGGTCCCTGCCGGCCAGGGGGCCGCTGAGGAACACTCATTTGCGGCCCACAGTTTGGGAACATTTCCGGTAGGGAGGCAGAGAAGGGCTCTTCCCACGACCCGGGTGTTGAACAGACCAGTGCAAAGGGCTGCGAGGGGCCCCGTGAGTACTGAGGAGGAGTGAGACGGAAGGACCATCGAGACGCCCGAAGAGCGCTCGGGCTTCGCAAGAGGAAGTTCCCGTCCAGGGAGTGAGCAGGGAAGGCTGCGTGTCGGAGGGGCCTGGTGGGACGCCCCGGGGCAGCGGAGTCCCAGGAGTGTCTTGTGTGCAGATCAGATGACAGCAGTGCAAGGGCGCGCAGGGGGCCTCTGCGGCGTGACCTGGCTCGGCCGCTTGCTCTCCGGCCGCAGCGTCCACCTGTCTGCTGCTGCAGGGACGTCTGATGACCGCGGGCTTGCCCAGAGAAGATGGCGCGGACGGACAGGGTGTTCTGAGGACACCACAGGCCGCCGCCCGCAGGTGCGGGGTGGACGCCCAGTCTGGGCGAAGGCGGCAGCTGCGCCAGGGTGGGCGCGAGCAGGAGGGAGCCCGGGAAGCATCTGGAACTCAGAGACAGAGAAATAGGAGTGGGCAATGCCCCGTTCGTGTCTCTGTCACCATTCCGCGGTGGCTCGCAGGGCGAGACCAAGAGGAGCAGGAGAGGGCCCCCCGCCAGGACTGCGGTGGAGCACGCTGGCGCCAGGCCGCATAACAACGGAGAAAGAAAAGAAAGTCTGGAAGGGAACAAAGACAGACCATTTTTGTACGATTTTGTTTATTGTCCTTGGTTCTCCAGCAATGTGTGAATAAAGGTAAACGAGAATTGGCATTTTGTCTTCCTTAAAGCTGGAAACACCACGTCCAAATGAGATTTTAGTTTGGAAGTGATTAGAAGCGCCACGCTTTTCTTGTATTTATTGGGTCGTTACGAGCAGCCATATGGCTGTCGTCGATCTTATCTGCTCACGTTTTTCCAGTATGTTCCTCAGTGGGAGTCTGCTTAGCGGTTGATTGAAGTCCCGTCTTGATTGGCGACTCTGTTATCTGGGACTGCTGGAGCGGCCGGCCGACCTGAAGGCGCTCCCTCCTCTTCTCTCCGGGCCATTTCCTTCCTGCCCCCTTGCTGGAGCCTGGGCACCGTACTCTTGCCATGAACTTCTGAAAATATCAGAAGGGGAAGAGAATGGGTTACCGCGAGAAGCATAAATGGAGCCTGACGAGGACGCATGGCTTCTCAAGGCTAATTGAGCTGCCTGTGACTACAGGCACAACAGTTTGAGCAGCGCCGATTGAGATTTAGGGCGTCTGTCTGACGCTCCTTCTGCTCCTCTGTGCATGTTAATGAACTCCTGTTCTCTGCCAGTTCTCCACTGTGAACTGAAGATCGTGCATCCTTCTTAAAATTTTCTGAGCATTCACAGGGCTTCAGGACTTAGTAAAACTATGGGTTTCAAAAATGAAAGCTGGGGCCTCCCGGTGGCGCAGTGGGTTAAGCAACACACTATGACGCTAATGCAGCCACTGCAGCACGAGTTCGATCCCTGCCTCAGGCCAGGGAACTGACCCACAGGGCACAGCAGACCTCCCTGCCTCCCCGCTGCTCCCCTCAGGAGTGCGTGTCAGTGGATCTGAGTGTTCTGCTCCCCACTGTCTCTGGTGACTCCTCTCACCCCTAGCACCTCTGGCTGTGCCCTTATACGTGTATGCATAAATAAATAAATCTTTAAAAAAATGAAAGCTACTCTGTTAGGACCACATGCCTGGCAGCATCTGAAGATTTTCCTACTTTATTCTGTGATAACTGTATGTTCCTCGATCCCAGAATTGCCTTTTGTCTATAGAATTATCAAATTTGTTAATTTCTTATTGGCTTTAGTATAAAAACAAACCGCTTCAATCCGTCATTTCTCCGTGTGCATCTACTATTTCATTAAAAACACACCAACCTTCACAGTAATTATGTCATTAGCTACTTCTGTGAAGCAACAAAAACTCGCATCACTTAGCACGAGGTCCAATAGACGAAGCCCCTGTAGAGAGTCCATTCTAGTTAAGTGTTTAATAGCGAGCAGCGCTGCTTATGTTAAGGCATGCGCCTTACTTGGACAGTTTCCTGAGCGAACAGTGAGTTGCTTTGAATGAGCTCACCGCTCACGTGGACATCCCTTGATGATGGGATGTGTGGCTCAGGTGGCTGGGAGGAGGGCGGTGCCCCCGGGCTGGACAGGAGCAAGGGCGGCCAGCAGGACTGTCACTGCATGGAGCTTGCGAGTTCCTCAGGACTCAGGTTTACCTTCAGGGGGGCAGCAGGGCTGTGACGGAGTCGCGCCCCCAGAGAGTTGGGCTCTAGGGGGGACTAGTTAGGGACTAGCGGGCCCTGTGACGACCGGGCTGCAGGAGGGCGCAGTGCAGAAAGATTGCCCAGAGCAGAGGTCTGCGAGTCACAGCGGCTGCACGTTCGGACGCGCAGGCAGCGGTCCTGGCGCGACCCGTGGAAAGTGTGGCGCTCCAGAAGTCACGGCGCGACCCACTGCTCTAGTCGCAGATCCCATCTAGTCTTCCCCGCTCAAGCACCTCCCAAGAATTCGATCACCGCTAGCACAGGTGGCCCTCCCCAAACCACAGCCCAAGTCCTTCGGGTCGGTTAGCACCAGTCTCTAGAAAAATCTCTGTTTAGAAGAAGAGCGTGCATGGGGTCGGGCAGGAGAAGTAAGTACAGTTACCTGAGTCCGTGGCATTAATTCCACTGCTTTCTCCATCCGATGTGGCTTCGTACTTCAGACGCGTCCAAGCGCGAGGCCTGCAGCCAGCAAGACAGCTGCGGGCGTGGCACAGGCACTCGAGTTTCAGGAGCGAAACCCTAGCAGCTCAGCCTGCGAAGAGACTGACTAGGGTGGCCCAGCACACCGGGGCTTTATTTTTGAGCCGTGACGTTAGTTCACTGACGTAGAGCGGCTGCCAGCCTCTGATTGTACAGCCCCTGGTGCTCACGCCCACCTGCTCAGCCGCGCCGCTCCCTCGCCGTGCTCCCGCCTGCTGCTCCGCCTGACCTCTGCTCCTCTTCGCCTGCCCCACTCGCTCGGCCTCCCCCGGAACGAGCATCTGTACACCCTGCGCGGTTAGCTAACATCACAGCCATGCACTTGACCGCGCGTGCCCGAGGATACAGCCGCTCTGACAGTAACTCTGCCCGAACTGTAGCATCTGCACTTTCCCTAAATAAAAGTGTATTCAGTTTGCATTTTATACGTGGTGGAGACAGAGAAATTCTTTGCCAGCCGATCTAGAGGAAAAAATAGCATAAGCATAATGACTTTGAAAAGGTGTGATTGTTGACTTTATGGCCCTGGGGACGGTGTGCGGCACGCACGGTTATTGCCTTAATACCAGTATTTGTAAATGTCATGCCAGAAGCTCCGCAGAAGCACAGCATGCGCCGTTTTCATCGCATTTGTTCTTTTCATAATAAACGTTGCTGCTTCTGATTGCAAGAGCATAATGTTGACTGAGAAAAGAACTGCCCAGCGTGGTGTCACATAAAGAACAGGGTAAAGGTCCGGTGTAGACAAACTCCCGGAGAAGCCACAGTCCGCCCGGGCACGTTCTTCTCGGTGGAGCTGCAGGTAGAGCGCCGGGCTCCGCGGAGCACCCAGCCCGGGGGCCTGCCCGCCCGTCCGCTGGTAACGCAGCTTTTACGCCGGTTCTCCGGTTGTCCTGTCACCAGCGCCCTCCCGCCCCAGCACTGCGGGTGAGCGTCTCTCTGCTCCGTGTCTCCTCGGCGGCGTCTCCCGAGAGCAGCCCCTCCGTGGCCTTCCCGAGCTCCGTCAGCCGGTGCAGCCCCACTGTTCAGCACAGTTTTCCGAGAGTCGCTGTGGCTCACGTGTTTCACGCTTGCTGAGCTGAGTCCCGACGGTCCCTCAGGCACCCTGGAAAGTTCTGCCCCTGCCCCTCATGCAGTGGGTCAGTCCCCAGGGCTTCACCCCGGTGCCTGCGGTCCCTGAAACTGTGGCCGTCTGTTGAGGCGGCTCCCCCGTTAAGCAGCCTTTCTCCCACAGCAAGGAGCGCCCCATGGACAGGCTATTTTTAAAAAAAAAAAAAAAAAAAAAAGATTTTGTTTATGCATACAAGAGCTAGGGTACAGCCCAGAGGTGCTGGGGGTGAGAGGAGTCACCAGAGAAACAGTGGGGAGCAGAACAGGCAGGTCGACTGAAACACACTGCTGAGGGGAGCAGCGGGAGGCAGGAGAGGTCTGCTGCGCCCTGTGGGTCACCCCCCTGGCCGGGATCAAACTCGCGCTGCTGTGGCTGTGGATGCTTCACAGCCCGCTGTGGATCCACAACCCGCTGCGCCACCAGGAAGGCCCACGAATTGATTCTTTACTGGTTATTATTATGACTGTTCCATTTGCACTTGATAACGCTTTGAGTGGCGTGTATGTTACAGCAAGTAATTTAAGTTGGAAGTCTTTCTATGGTGAAGTCAAACTATTTAAACTAAATTTTGATGGGTTGGAGTATTGTTTTCTTTATGGGATTATGTCTTTGCTGTTATTAGAATCTTCTTGATATTCAAGTTAATTATAAATATTTGAAAATAATCACTTATAATTCTTCTAGGGTTTTACTTCTTAAAATAGTTGATACATATCTATTTTATCTTAGTGTGAAGGGTTTTGTATGACTCTAATTACTTTTATCTCCCACCTCTATACATTTACTATTCCTGTGTCATGTATTGATTAAAACACATTTCTCCCTAATTTGAAATAAATCCTGTGTTTATCGTAACTTCGGGACGTTATCTCTGGAGACCATCCTGCTCCACTCATCTGTTTATTCCTTCTCCAAACCACATTGTTCTGACATTCCAACATATAACACATTGTAAAGTCCGTGATATCTGGTACCATACATTCTCCAAAAGTTGTTACATATTTTCATTGTTCTTCACACAAGTTTTTCACATGATCTATAAGTTTCTTTTAATTACCAGGGTTAGGGTTGTCAACGTAGGGAAGTTTAGTCAAGAGAAAGTGTAATTTAAACAGAGACTACATAAATGGTTTCTTATCCTGAGTTGTGTCTAGATCAACTAACTCTCCTCCAGGTTAACTTGGCGTAAGTAGGGAAAATTCTAGACTCGAGCTAAAGAGAAAACAAGATCGGAAAGCTAGAAGGGAAACATGCAAATCGCAGAGTTAAAAGAATGAACAGTGTCGTTCCAATTGATGATAACTGATGCACTTTCCCCCAAATTCTGAGAACTAGTTTTCTCAGAAATTGTGAAGGGAAGGATTTCAAAGAAAAAATTCAATCCATTAAAAATAATCATCTTTTAGCAAAAAGAAAACCTATGAGAATGATCGGAATTCCTAAAGCTGGTTTCCCATTTTGTTCTTCAAAGAGATACTGATGACTCACCCAAACCCTTTCCTTGGAAGATGAAGCCATGTGGCAAGATGATCTTCAAAATTCTGCATTTTTTTTTCTAAAGAAAAAAGAAACATCAGTTTTAAGACAACAGAGATACCCAAATATAAAGTACACATTGTGAATTACAGATCATAAGCTGTGATATTCTACCAGCGTTGTATCTCCCTTGGTAGAACGTCTCTAGAGTATTTCAGGATTTAATACACTTAGCAAATAAGTATATGAAGTTAAAAAAAATTGCCTTCCCATTTCTTGCTCTCCTGTGACAACAAGTTTTTGACTGACGATGACATTAATAAATGTTTTACATGGAGAGAGATGTCTTGGAAGATGAAGGCAGGGAAGATTTCTGAAATGTAAACGCCTTGTCCTAGACCCTGATATGCTCAATTGTGAGTCATCAGCCGTGGACTTATCAAGGACAGGAAGGTGCTGGAAGGGGAGCACCCTGCTCACCTGATCCACGAGCCAGCGGGAAGACAGAGGCAACGAGATTCAGCAAGATTTCCTCGAGCCAAGAGTAGTGTTCGGTAGTTTGATTCATCGGTCCTTTGCTACCAGTCTTTTTGCCACATAACTAATTGACCTCAAGGGAGTTTTACGGAAAAAAATAATTGCAAACTAAAAAGCGGACATCAATTTAAAAGGACATAACAAAACAGGAAAAAGTATAACGCTATTTAAAATACTCTATTGCAAAAATGGAAACAAAACGTCCGCGTACACGTCACACAGCGGGGCCCGGCGGTGCAGGGGCAGCAGAGTCAGTGTGTGGCGCTAACCTGAGCGCTGGACTTCAAGGCCTTGTAGCCCGTGGGCTTGCACGCTTTTGCTTACCAAGCCACTTCCTTCTCTGCGGTGCACTTTCTCTTGCTTGCTAAAATGTGCCTTCATTAATGAAGGGCTCCATCCCCAGTGCGGGCCCATCTGTGAATGACCTGGGTGAGGTGGGGTCCACTCTGCACAGTTTGCGTGTTCACTGACAGACACTGATTGTTCCGTGGGAAATGCACTGTAACTGAAGTGCCCACTTGGATGTGTTCCTTAGATGCTGGAATGTTCTCTCCAAGGGCAACATAAACCCTGACGTCATAGGAGGCAGGGCAGTCTTCCAGGGTCCCTGTTCCGGCCACCACCAGGTGGGAACAACCACGCTTCGCAGCCACGGTTCAGCCAAGGGGCGGGGTTCTGGGGACCACAAGTGGCATCTGCTGGTCCCTCGTGTTTCTGATCGTATTTCTCTCTGTTCCTCGGAATCTGGGCCAGAGGGGCTGTGACAGAGATCTCTGTAGGTCGGGGTGGTTTGCTCCTTTACCCTCCAATGTGGAAACTGTGGAAAAATCAGAGTATTTTGGAGGTTTATACATCGCACACGTGCCAGCACGGTGGATGGCCTCCTCCTCCCCTTCCTGCCTTTGTCCCTCTCCCCCGCCCTCTCTTTGCCCCTCCTTCCCCTCCTCTCCCCCTTCTCTCCCCACCAGCCCACCCCCCGCTTGCACACCCTGGTATTAAGCATCCAGTCTGCATCAGCAGTGGGGCCGGTTCTGGGGAAGCAAAAGCAAACTCAACACGATTTTCTCTCTCATATAGTTACTGTCTGGGGAGAAAGACAGATTTGTAAAACAGATCGAGGAGGGTAGTAATAGCCAGTGTTATTAGGATGCCCTGGAAACCCCAAATCGGGAGCCGTTAACTTTACCTGAGGTCAGGAGGCTTAACAGAGGAAGCCATGCAAACTTACTCCAGGAGAAATTGCCCGTATTTCTTTTTCTTTAGTTACCAGCACAGGAGAAGGCGTCCTTATTCTGCTGACGCCCAAGGACCATTTCGTACACGAGAACAGAGAGAGGTTTGTGATGCCAGCGGGAAGAAACTGGAAATAAATGAGAACAATTCTCTGACAAGACAAATAATCAGGGAGGCCTGAAAAATGGTCTCTTTCTGGGGGTGCCACACAGCATGGGTTTGGGAGGTCTTGTGATGATAAACGTGAGGCACAGAAAACAATTCAGTGGTTATTTAAAACATGAGAATCTTCGAATGGACTCCCGAGAAAGGCAGACACTGAAGACGCAGCCAGCGTGGACCTTGGAGGGATAATCCCGAGCTCCTCCCAAGGCCGCCGGACACGGGCAGGCGAGGGCACCCAGTGGTGGGTGGAGTAGTGCGTGGCCCACTGCCCATGGCCAGGGCAGCCGGGCAGCTGGTTGCCGTTCCACTTCCCATGTCTGTGAGGCCGGAGCACGAGCGCTTTCAGTCGCCGGGCGTTACATGGTCCGGCCAGGAGGTCCGCAGAGCACAGGTCCGGCTCCTGCCCAGCGCCCAGTGAGGCCCAGCCATACCTCCCACCTTGCTCCACAAGAGGAAGCTCCAGCGGCTTCAGCCCCAAGTCAGCACCTCTCCCCCTTGGCCTACACGTGATCTGGCACATTCTGAGGTGTCTAGAGTGGGGTAGTTGGGGGGCACCCGGTGGGGCAGTTCTGAAGCCATTGCTGTCGCACTCACCTTGGCCAACACTGCCCGAGGAGGAGGCAGGAAGTGGGGAGGGAAGAGAAGCCACCATAATGATCCGCCTCGGTGAAGAGCAGGTTCTGTACCAAAAGCTGCTTCACTGCATCCTCATTAGGATGTTTACCGCAAATATGCCATCTAAGAAGAGTTAAGGTGAGGACAGCTGACGTTTCTCAAGGCCTGGAATCTCGCCGTGGCCAAGCCACAGCCAGCCTGTCTTGGTGCAGCGCATGGCCCTAAGTCTGGATTCTAAGTCTTCTCCAGAGCGTTCACACAGAGCTGAAGCAACCCACTCATTTGTCTGGACCGACGACAAAAGTGACCAGGGCGTTAATGAGCACCCCTGGAGGACAGTGCCTGGGCACCTCCAATGTTGTGTCCTACGTGGGTTGGACAGAATACAAAAGGCAGAATCCCCAGCTAAGAGGAGGTGACTTTCTGTACCGCTCAAGGAAGACTATGATAGTTTTACAGTTTTGACAGTGAAACGATGAGAGTATGCTTGTCTTACGAAATTATTTATAAAAGATATTCAACAAGGGCTTCCCTGGTGGTGCAGGGGTTAAGTGCAACACAGTCAAGCTATCCGCAGCCACTGCAGCACGAATTCGATCCCCGGGCAGGGAGCTGACCCACATGGTGCAGCAGGCCTCTCCTGTCTCCCCGCTGCTCCCCTCTTTCAATGGATCTGCCTGTTCTGCTCCCCTGCTCACTGTGTCTCTGGTGAATCCCCTCCAACATCTCTGGCCTACACCCCAGCTCTTGCATGCATAGATAAAATCAATCTTTAAAAACAGAATATTCAACAAATGACTATATACCCTATGAGTGTACATAATACGCATGTGTAAAATAAAAATAATATATGCAATGAGTATATTGTGTAGTTCGGAAATAAAAGACTAAGTGCTGAGGAGGAGAATGAGTGAGCTGCTGAACTAATCTTTTGAGTAGCACACAGCTTACTTATTTATGATATGACTGCTTTTCCTCTGTTGTTGCAAATTCTTCAGGACTTTGAAGAATTAAAAATTCATCCTTAAGTAAAAAGTTGTGTCTTTGTTGGAAACCGCACCGGGATCAGCAGGGTTTAGAGCTCACAAAACTCTATAGCCCAGGAGGTTCCTGAAACTAAACAATTTTCACGGGAAAAGCATGTGAAAGGGAGAGTTGCCGGCCCTCTGAAGCATCGCTGTGCTGGGGCCTGGACAACCTCGAATTTCTACTGAAGCAATGATTCTAAAGGCTTTGTGGAAAGACACCTGATATTTTATTGCTAAGTGCAGCTTTAATATGATAGTTTGATTATTTGATTTCTTATCAATCAAAACATTTACAAGATACATTTTAATGGGGAAATCAAAGTCATTTCCAATTTCGAAATGTAGGAATATGGAAGTCTTAATTGAGCTGCCATGTGAGAAAAATGATCCCATTTTACATGACCCATGGGGCAGGATTATGGGTCCTTTGGAGATGTGTGTGATGTGCTAACATGCATCGAAAGAGGTGTGGATGTGTGCCCCTGACTCGTGTATGTTAGGCCTATAAAAAGTAATATGTGTTTAAGGAAACAAATTGTTTTACTCCCCAATTTCACAATTTAAGATAACCTTATAATATTAGAAAACTTTTCTCCAGTCATCCGATTTGGGGGAACTCGGAGTTCTTTGTGGGTATATCAGTAACTACTCTCAAATTGTGGTATCGCCAGAAGATGCCTGCTTAGACCGCCAGCTACGTCTTAACTGAGCAACCACTTAGTGCCAACCAAGAGAAAGTGTCTTTGGTGGCACCCACGAAGGAGTATCTAGAAGCTACTGACTTGGCTCCTTTAAGACTTCATTTGTGGTTTTTGGTGTTTTTGTGGGTTTTTTAGTTGTAGCTGTTCCTTTCTTCTGAGTCCCTTACTCACTCAGCCTTCTGCCACTACGTGCTCAGATCCTCTCCGTGCTCCACCTCACCCCATCCTCACTAAGTCCAAGTCCAAGGTGCGTGGCAGTCAAGGTGCGTTGCAGGGCCTGAGGCTGCTCCCAGCGGGAACATGACCGTCCCTTGGCCATCCTGGGGACCACGCACCCCCACACCCTCGCCCGCTGGGGCACAGGGCCCCGTGGCTGCTCCACTCCCAAGGGGCTGCTGAGATTAGCTGAAAGCTGAACAAAGTCCCTTTGTGATTTTTAATAAGCGCAGTTATTTAGCATAAGTGGAATCAGAGATTAAAGCCTTGTTGCAGGCTGTTATGCTAGTACCACGTGGGCCCAGGGCTCCCCAAGAGTTCGGTCGCTTGCCAGATCTTAAAAGGCTTGGAAGCCCTGCGCTGCCAGGCCCTGTCACTGCTCAGCAGATTAACTACTCTTCCCCACGATGAGCCTCAGCGTTCCGGGGAGTCGCCGTGGTCTGTCCTTTCAGTGCTCTGTGGGTAGCAGGCTACTAGGAGGCTGGTTTTGAACTGCACCGTTCAATCCATCTCTTCGGGCTTTGAGGATGCACCCGGGCCTGCTGGAACCGGAAACACTTCGGTGCCCGTGGAAGAGCTCTGTAAGCTGCTTAGCCGGGCTCTCATGGTCCTCTGATGCTAATGGCACTGACAGCGAGGGCAGGTTCTGTTCACTGCTGAATGCACAGCCGTCAGGGCCCAGAGGAAGGGCAAACGAGGAAGACAGCTAGGCCGAGCCTTCACCCTTGTGAACATGCTGGGACATTTCCTGGCGGCCAGCCCCCAAGCCCTCCTTCCCGGTCTAGCAGGCGAGAGCAGAGCCGTCTGCATAATTTAAAGCAGAACAGGCTCCACCTGCAGCCTGTACAGGACCCTACCGCCTGCCTAAACCAGCCTTTCAACTCACACTAGTGACCGAGGAGCCACATAAAGAAGGTCTAAGGGCGGGTGGCCGGCCATTGCCTCCTGCACCGCTGTGGTGCGTCGTGGAAAGGGAAGGCTGGGGTGCGCGCTGCTGTCTTCTGGGCATGGGGGCATCCACACAGCTTTAGCCGGTCAGTGCTATTCTTGCCGTCAAGAGTAACTGCGATTGTTGCATCAGTGGCCCACTGCTCTGTCCTGTGTAAGCTAGATTCAGACTGGCGAGGCGCCGAACGGCTCTCACACAGTTAAACCTGTCTGGCTGCTCCAGGTGTGAGTCCTCCCTGCCACTATCTGATACACGTGTCTATCAGTGAGACTGTTTCTAGTTAACACGTTCGGTGTTACAGTGATGGGCAAACTCGTTGGTCTCTGTGAAGCTTATTTTTTTCTCTATAAAGTATAAATTCAGTAATATAACTTGAGCTCCATGGCTGTGATTGACCTCTGTAGCTCATCCTCAAGTGCTCTGTGAGTCAGCCAACAGTCCCAGTGTGGTGGACGACCGGAGTGGCTAGGAGGGAAGACAGTTTTTCTCTGCAGAAGAATCTGTGATTCGTAGATGCAGCCACCCCGAGTCGAGGCTTGCTGGGGTATCATGAGTGGGTCATGGCTAAGCTGTGGGGAAACAGTAGCGTAGAGACAAGGGGTCGTGCCACATAAACCGCTTTATATTTTATGTTTAAGTTTCATATAATAGGGCCTCCCTGGTGGGGCAAGGGGTTGAGCGCCGCACTGTGAAGCATCCGCAGACACTGCAGCGCGAGTTCGGTCCCAGGCCAGGGAGGGACACGTGGCACACCAGACCTCTCCTGTCTCCCTGCTGCTCCCCTCAGCAGTGTGTTTCAATCTATCTGTCTGTTCTGCTCCCCACTCTGTCTCTGGTGAGTCCTCTCGCCCCCCAAACTGCTGACCTGTACCCCAGGTTTTGTATGCACAAATAAATGAATCTTCAAAAAAATTAGTTTCCTAGAATATTCAAAAAAACTGTACATTGTAATCTCATTACAGTCCCTAAATGTAAAACATTCAGGATTACTTAATGGTGTAGAGCTATACTCAAGATATCTCCATGTTCTTGGGACTGAAAAAATGACCTCAATCCATAAGAAATATTAGAGGAAATTATGAAAAGTTGATCAGACTTACAATTGACCTTGAAATGACCAGTTCACATATCACAATTCTACATACTAGTTGCAAATCATTTATATAACTTTTAGAGCAGGCACTAAGAGACATCTGTATATAGTATAGGCTCTAACTTGTGTTACCCTGAGGGATTAAAATAATAAAAAGTAGTTTAAAAACATTTTAATTTTCAACTCTTCAAATAATCCAGAAACGGCTTTCCTCTTCACTACTGTAAATTAATCTTCTAACCCTTTTGTAAGAGAATAGTTTGTTTTCCGCTTGCTACTAAGCCTCAAGACTCAAAGATCTGCCTCCTTCTGGAAGTCACTGATGCCTCTGTGCTCCAGACTCTTCCAGAATCTCCCCACCGGGCCATTTGCTGGTTGCCAGGCAACAGCCCGCAGGCGCAGGCGCAGGCGCGCTCACACAGCCTCCCGCTGCAGGTTCTTTTCCCAGGCTGGCGTCGGTTTATTTTAAGATACGAACACATCTTGTCTTATAGGAGGCAAAAAAAGAAAAAGAAAAGCTAAGTGACTGAAAAGGCTAAGTATGACATTTAAGCGCATATGTAGTCTCTTGCTGTGACGGGCAGTTTCCAAAAATGATGGATTTGCTTTTCTCAAAGGGATCTGTTACCCGGATAAAGAGAAAATCTTAATCAGTTAAATACCAAAGCCAGTGCTGTTGGGCCTCTGCTGAGAAAAACTAAATTTCTTTTTTTTCCTTTAATTTATTTACGCAGAGGAGAGCTGGGGTGCAGGCCAGAGGTGCGGGGCGGGGGGGTGACACCAGAGACAGAGCGGGGAGCAGAACAGGCAGGTCCACTGAAACCCACTGCTGAGGGGGCAGCGGGACGCAGGAGGGGTCTGCTGCGCCCTGTGTGTCCCTCCCTGGCCTGGGATCGAACTCGAACTCGAGCTGCAGTGGCTGCGGATACTTCACAGCAGTGTTTAACCCCTTGCGCCCCCAGGAAGGCCCCTGAGATGCGTTTGAAAACATTAGAGGAGCACCCCTGCCCGCCAGGTCCTTTCCTAGTGCCCGCACCTTCTCCCCTGGCCTCCATGGCAAACGAAAAGGCTGGGCCCTAAGAAGACGGTCTGGAGGCCCGTGCCACATCAGAGGAGGTTAGAGAAGGGGCCGAGTAGCCGGCGTTTCTGTCTCCCCAGAAGTGGGACCGCTGGGCGGTCGGGCGGCAAAGGAGGCCCGTGCGCTGAGCCCGCGCGCGCCTCTGCATGAAGTCTGCAAGCGCGACAGGGCAGCGGGGGTTGGGGGGACCTGGCTCATGTGCCTCGGCTCCTGCCGAGGCCACCACAGCGCGGAGCTGGTGACACGAGCGAGTGACATCTGCTGCGGGCCAGCCGGGCCTGAGCACCCGTGCGTCTCCCCGTGCAGCCTGCACCGCGGTGCAGCCTGCACCCCAGCCCGCGTGGAGGCCCCAGGGCACCTGCTGGTTCCCACCGAGGGCCAACTGGCTCGGGCGCCCTATCGCAGGCTCAGCCAGGAGGCTGTGGCCCTTCCGTTGACCCGCCTCACAGCAACACGGCCCAGCGCTGGCGTGCTGGCCCCCGTCAGCCCTCCGGCTCCTGGAGCGCGGGGAACGAGGCTGCCCTCGCTCTGTCTGAACCCCCCAGGGCCCGCGCTGCGAGAGCCCGCTCCGCGGCCGGCGCCCTGGGACTCCAGGACCCGACGGGCGCCTGCGGGGGACGAGCTCCAGCCAGGGCGCCCTGCGCTGCGGTGGGCCTGGGACTGCTGTGAGGCCGACGGTGCTGTGAGCCCGCACGGGACTGCGCCGCTCCAGCAGCAGCTGGGAGGCCGAGCCCCGCCACCTCTGCGCCAGGCCCCCGCTGTTCGGCCCCCCTCCCCGGCCGTCTGTCCGCTGGTAGCGAATGGCCTGCAGCACGAGGACGCTGCCTTTCACGAACTGCGGCGCGCTGAAGTGCCAGGCGGAGGCCTTCACCTGGCGGCGGGGCTGGTGCCTTCTATCCTGGAGGCTCAGAATGAGTCCTCACTTGTCACTTCATGCTCCTGTGCAAAGGTTCTGTTCTGTGTAAACGAACTTCAGTCAATGTCAAACAAACTGATTTTCATCTCCAAGAGTGACTAACCCTCCCTCCCTGCGTGGAGGCGCTTCCCACCAGCGTGCCGTTTGCACTTGATTCCCGCCCTCAGCCTCGCACTCCGCTCGGAGGCGGCGCTCGCGCTCAGCCCCGGGCCGGCGGTTTTCTGCTCCTGTTTCCTCTGCAGAGGACTTCACTGCCCGAGGTGCTTTATAGCTGAGTAACTCAGCCCTTCGGGCTTGTGGAAGGTGCTACAGTTCGCGCGTTTCACGGAGCAGGAGGGGGAGCAGTGGAAGGCGGTGGCGGGAAAGGGGGGGGTCACGCATTGCTGGCGGCGCTGCTCCCCGATGCGCTTCTGCTGAAGAGGAGGTGCCGAAACCGAACCTCGAAGGGGCCCTCAGCCTGGGTGGCGCTGGGCGCCTCTGCCTGAGCGCCTGGCTGCTATGCGCCCTTCCTGGAAGTTACTTGGATACACTCTTTATTTCTTGAGCTTTTCTTTTTAAAATTTTATTCATTTATGCATACAAGAGGCGGGAGGTGAGAGGGTTCCCCTGAGACAGAGTGGGGAGCAGAGCAGGCAGATCCACTGAAGCACACTGCTGAGGGAGCAGCGGGGAGGCAGGAGAGGTCTGCTGCGCCTGTGGGTCCCTCCCTGGCCTGGGATCGAACTCGCGCCGCAGTAGCTGTGGAAGCTCCACAGTGAGGAGCTCAACCCCTTGCAGCACCAGAGGGACTCTTACTTATTGAGCTCTTGATGATCATCTTTAGCCCAAATACATGTGACTGATATTGAGAAAAAAAAAATTCTGCCACGTCAAAGAGGCGCCTGCCCCCCAAAGAGTCAGCGCAGTGGCGCTTCCTGTGCGAGCTGCGTTCTCCTTGGGACGACTTGGAGATTTCTCTGCGTAAAATTCCGGAACGCGCCTTCAGGGACCCGTGCCCGCCACCGCGCTGAGGGGAGACGTGATGAACGCGGACACTTGGCTCCTCTTTTTTGAAAGAATTGATGGCAGAGGTTCCAGAAATCATGCTGCGGGTTTACGCACGATAGTGCGTCTAAAAATACCGGTGCGGTCCCTGCCGGGCGAGTTTGCCGCCCTCGGACGGTACCGGGGAGCCCCCCGGGCAGGGGCAGCAGGGCAGGCGCGGCCGGGAGAGGAAACAGAGTCACTGTCGCGAGGAGGCTGCTGCTGTCGGCCCCCACAGGCCCGCCCCTGTAACGCGCCCAGGCTGGACGCTGCAGGAAAGCTGCGTTTCCTCGCCGCGGCCTCAGCCGCGGACTCCGTTAGACAGACGCGAGGGCAAAAGCCGCGGCCTGGGCCAGCCCCTCCCTCAGGGGCCAGCTGGGTCAGAAGGCCCGGTCAGGGGGGACCTCGGGCGGGGCCCTCCAAGTGGACTAAGGAAGGCAGGGGAGACCCGACCCTGAGACCCCGCCGCAGCCTGGACGCGACTCTGTGCCCGGCCTCAGAGCAAGGAAGGAAGGAAGGAAGACGCCCTCGCAGCCGCCCCAAGGGGAAGGAGGGCCCCGGCCGGCCGGCCGCCTCCGCCTCTGTCTGCGCACCCGGGCGGGCGGGGAGCCCCTCGCTGCAGCCCAGGAGCTTCGCCCGTCGTGGCCCGCCTCCTGGGGCCGCTGCCCCTGCCGGCGTCTGGTCCGGCTCCGCGGCTGTCCGTCGACCTTCGTCCGGGGCTGCGGCGGCATCGGCCACCCCTGGCTGCTGCCTCTCGGGGCCTCGCGGGCGGCCGGCGCCTCTGGGGCTCTGGACACCGCACGCAGCCCCGGGAGCGAGCTGCAAAGGCCAAAGCTGTTTCCTGTTTGCTGGATAAACTCGCGTCGTCCCCAGCACCGGCGGCTTGTACTCCGCGCTGGGCTAGGGGCCTGCGGACAGCGCTTGTCCCCCGTGGGCTCGCCGCGTCAGCCACATGGGCCCGCCAGCCCTGCCCCTGTGCGATAATGGTGTTCCTGATTTTGATGGCTTGTCTTTGTGTGAGAAAACTTTAGCACGATCATCAGAAATATGAGCTGGACTGTTTTTGGGGTGAAGGCGGGACATGCGGGCAGCTTACGCTCACATAATAGAGAAAGTGTCCGCTGTAGATGTGTGACGCGTGGGGTACACAGAGGGGGAGAGAGCAAAGATACAGTTGGCAAAGCAACAGTGCAGGGTCTGCCTTATCAGGAGCAGCTCCAGCTCTGGGCTCAGTCCTTGCAACTTTAATGTGGTCGTTTCAAGTTTTTAAGTAAGAGGAGATTTTGTCATCAGAGGAAGACTGGACTCTGCGACAGGCAGTTCCCGGCTCTGGAGGGCCCCTGGGGAGACCAGGCTCTCCCCAGGGGCTGTCCACACTGTACCTGAGACAGTGCATGCCATTTCTCCATTAAAGCAGCGTTTGGTAGTCAGCAAACCTACTTGCATATGTGGAAGTATAGGGCCTTCCTGGTGGCACAGGGGTTAAGTCTCAGCACTGTGAGCATCCGCAGCCCTGCAGCACGAGTTCGATCCCTGGCCAGGGAGGGGACCCACATGGTGCAGCAGACCTCTCCTGTCTCCCCGCTGCTCCCCTCAGCAGTGGATTTCAGTGGACCCACCTGTTCTGATCCCCACTCTGTTTCTGGGGAATCTGCACCTCTGGCCTGCACCCCAGTTCTTATATGCATAAATAAATCTTTTTTAAAAAAGAATTAAAGTATAATGTGATGCTTAATGTCTCAAAAAGGGTTTTGCCCTTTCAGTTACTTCTTACAGCGTCCCACGGAATTTTGTAAATTTTTAAGATAGAAATTTAATCTAAAGAGATGTCATTAGCCCAGTCCTACAGCTCTGGAATATGGCTTTTTAAATATATACCATGAGCGAGTCAAGCTACCAATATTTTAGCTCTAATAGCAGGCATGGATCAAAGTAAACTGCCAAACCCATCTTTAAACTTAGTTTTAGTCCAAAAAGCTTTATTGTCTTTCTAAATCAGAGTCTTGTTCCAGCGACCAAGGATGTGATTCTGCAGGAGCTGCCACAGCGCACGTGTTTCTGCAGCAGCCTCTGGCTGGGGAGTGGGGGGAGGGGAGCCTATTCGAGTTCAAAAAGGCCCTTCACTTTTTCCAGAAGATTGATGTCTGTCTGTGAGCGAACAGTTGACTGCATCTGTAGGGAAGCTAGCATGCAGGAATCACATTTGCAAACGACAGTCTGTAGCTCCTCCTTATAAACTGGGAGACTTTGGCCGCACTTCACACCTCTGGGGTCCCCGAATGGAATGAGTGCCCCCTGCACTGTGTCTGTCACCCAGCTTAGCCACCTGCCCCGCGTCTGTGTGTCAGCTTCTGCCGTGGGAACTGGCGTTCTCCTTCCCCCTCTCTCCTGCCTTAAATTATTGAAGAATGCAGTGCTGATGGTAGTCGCTTTATTGTCACTTTGCCAGAATTTCTAGAAAGAATGTGTTTCCCGAGCTTTTGAAATGCGATCACTCCTGTGCAGTGTTCTTCAGGGGACTTGCTTTGATTTCCATTTTTCCAATTTTTATTTAGGAATTCCCACTTGTCTTCTCGGTCTGTGCTGAGGCAGTGCCCTCTTTATGTCCTTCTTAGTTTATTTCATGCCTGAACCTACGGAACTATTTTAAGGAGATCCAAGTGTCTTTCTTCTAGAGGTTGCTAAGCCCGCCTCTCCTGGAGTCGGGCTCCTTTATCCCTGTGATCCGATTCCCTCTGCATCCTCAGCCTAAGCAAATAGCATCCATTGCAAAGCCAGCATCTTGACTCCCAGGGCCGCAGCGGCTCTGTTCTTCGGATTGTTTTTCTGTTCTATCTCTATTTCCTTTACTCTAAACTGGGAAGTGTTCCATGCAGAATTTTATGTTAAGCCGAGGAGACCAGTAAAGTCACCGCTTGCGCACATGGTCTTAGCACCCCCAGACTCCCTGCTTTCCAAGACCCGAGTCGTGTTCCTGCTGCGGCCGGCGAAGGCTGACACAGACTCAGCACTAAGTGGTGGCGCGAGGCTGCGCTCACCGGTTCTTGGCTGCGGCGATATTCCTCGGGCGGAGAAGTAGACGCCTCTAGCCATTTCTCCATTCTAACTCGCCCTTCCAATGGCCAAAACCACCGTGAGGACCCACCTGGTCCGTGCAGTTCAGCCGCCAGGGCAGAGGGCCGGTGCCCAGCGTGGGAGGGGGCCAGACTTGCGGGACGCCTGTGCCAGCAGGGTGGCCACACGTGCGCGTGTCCGCTGGGCGCGGCGCCTCGCTGCCGAGGGTCCTGACGGCTCTTGCTGCCCGGCCTGGGAGCGTCTGCCATCTCTCAAGAACTTACAAGGGTGTTTATGCTCAGCGCTGTAGTACATCACTCTTTCCTCCTTCCCTCAAAATTGCCGAAAGGAGCTCAGTTTCTTTGCTTTTTAGTCGACTCAGCTGCACCTCACTTTGTAATTTTTTAGTATCTTGCTTAAGCGGTAGGTGTCTTAGCAATACTTCCCCTGGTGACATCTGAAAATATAGGCACAGCTGTATTTTTCAAACTCGGGTTGTCTATAGAAGCCTTTCAGCGTTGCGGGCTGGTGTGGAAAGAGAGCACCTGGTGGCTTTTGAATGCATATTATGTTTTTTTAAAGGTATTCACAATTTAGTGTTTGTAGAATGAGGTTATTATAGATAGCGAGGGATCGCTATAAATTCAAATTGATTTGAAACCGTTTTGCATGCCTTTGGGAGACGCTAAACTATTTCCCTGACTATTTTCCTCCCAATATCAAGGTACTAATGTTGTGTGCCAAAATTTGTTGTGGTGAGCAGATGGATTACTAATATTTTGTTGATTGATTTCTTACTCAGCTCTGCTATAAAACTTAATTGATGATTCTGCCATCAACAATTTAAGTGGTAGCTATAAAGTTCAGACTTGGAGAATGAAAAACTCTTGTCCATTAAGCTTGTTTTCATTATCTGTTTTCATCTCTAGAAATATATTCTCAAAACACCCCCATCCCTAGCTCAGACAACACGTGACATGCTGTCAACTCTTTAGGATGGCAAGGTTGTTTTTTTTTTCCATAGCTTTAATGTCCTGCCTAAAACGTGTGTGCTGTAATGCTTGTGGCTGGTAGTATCGTTATTATTAATAGGGAATATTTTCTGTAAATTATGAATGTGCAAAGATGGGCCCGCAGCCTTTCCTTGCTGTGTCATAGCAAGAGGCTGGTTCCCTTCCCGTCATTTCCCCGTGACCGTGCACTTTATTCTGAGACCAGTGACATTTTTAAAAGGCACAGCCCTTCACTGAACAGAGAAATGACTAATGGCAACTTAGCTTTTCCTTCAAAGTTAAACTCTTTTTTTAAAAAATGTTCCTGAATCGTGGCTGATAAACAGCATGTTTCTCATTCACTTATTTATTCATTCAGCTGTTATATTAAATCATATCTATATGAACCATATTGATCATGTATGTCTCTGATGAATGAGCCAAATATATATAATATTATAGCATAGAATATATTTGTACATATATATTCCTGGCACTGTTCTAAGCACTAAAAACGGTGATGAAAAAGAGAGGGTCACGCCCTTATCATGGACCTTGCATATGGCCTGCGTGGGCAAGCAGCGAGAGCAATGCAGCAGAAATGAAAATATGGATAGGTGAGGGCCTCCCTGGTGGCGCATTGGGTTAAGCAATGTACCGTGAAGCAAACCACAGCCACTGCAGCCCGAGCTGCAGCACGAGTTCGATCCCTGCTGCCGGCCAGGGAGGGAGGCCACACGGCATAGCAGATCTCTCCTGCCTCCCCGCTGCTCCCCTCAGCAGTGTGTTTCAGTGGATCTCCCTGTTCTGCTCCCCACTCTGTCTCTGGTGACTCCTCTCACCCCCCCCACACACACACCTCTGGCCTGCACCCCAGTTCTTGTGTGCATAAATAAATAAATCTTTAAAAAAAGAAAAAATACGGGTAGATGAATAGTGTGAAGGGAGCTGCTGTCGCGATGGGCTTTACAGGGGGTCACAGCAGCTGGGAGAGCAGGACCCGCTGGGAGGCCACGTCAGTGGAGCCTCAGAGACCCTGACCTGAGACTAAGTGGGGAGAGAGAACAAGGTGAGGAGATGCAGAAGCAGAGTTCTCAGGCGAGGGAGAGCTAGGAAGACGCCTGTGACGGGAGACACGGGCAGCAGGGAGGGCGCAGGGCCGGGCCGGCTGTCCAGATCAGGCAGGGCTGTGGACCACGGTGAGAGGCTGCAGTTTTTTCTCCAAGTGGGATGGGAGACGAGAGGCAGGTACATGAGGAAGAGTGTGGTCCGCTGAGTGGTGTGGTCTGGCCAGTCCTGCTTGGGAAGATGTGGGAAAAGTGTCGTTCGTGCTGTGAGGTTATTCTCCATTCACTTGCTTTTAAAAGTCACAATTATTGTCAGTGGTACATTCTGTTTAACCACAAATGTTTATTGATCAACTACTGGGTGTTAAGCGGTGGGAAAGGAAATGTGAGATATAGACACTAGACAAAGTAAAGTCACACAGATAAAAATACACTTTTTTCATATTTTAATTTAAATACTTACATGAAAAGTCATCCGGTCATTTGATCATGACTAAGAGAAACACAGTGACCTAACCGTGTTCCAGGAGGATGGCTGCATTTTGACACACCTTTTTAAAGTTAAATTTAGCAGTGTCGACATCACATGTTAGCAGGACTGTAAGACCTAAACGTCCTCAAATTATTGTGAATTCATAAATGTCTCAGACCCCAGTCATAAACTCACAGTGTGGGATTAAACAGGGTCGAGAGTAGGAACAGTATCTGACTGTCTCTTTACCATCTTCTAACCCTTCAGCTGAGCACTGTTTTCTAAAGTTAATTTTCCCCCCAAAGGTCAGGTTTGATAGATCAGCAAAGACCTGCAGCTACTCTGTATCCAGCTGCTTTAAAGCTAACCTGGAAAAGTAAACCGAGCCTGAGGGGCTTTCATCACGAGTGCAGTGCTTCTTCTCTGTGGCCAGAGGCGTTCCGAGCAGGACCAGAGGTCCATCTGGCAACGCAGAAGCAGGAAAGCTCCTGAGTTTTGTGATTTCACACTCCTGCTGAGCCCGGGGAGAGAGCCAGCCAGAGCTGTGTTCAAGTGTTCTCGGTGTTATCAATAAAGACCAATCATCCACCCAACAATTTGGTGAGCACAGATCGGAAATACAGCCATTTCCCCTCTCTGCTCTAATTATGCCAATATCTATATATCCGTATTTCACATCAAAGTTGACTTTGGTGTTCTATATTGCCTTTTTGCTTTCCAGATTAATATCTTGCTTTTTAAAAAGTTTCTACTATAAGATTTATTTCATTTTAAATAAGATCTTTTCCAGACCAGATTCTTCCTTCATCCTTAAAGACCCTACAATCAATATGTTCCTACTAAAAGAAAATGAGTATTTTTAATATTTTCCAGTATAAAAAATAACAATTCAAATAAAACATTATTTTCAGTGTTTTCCTGAAATCTGACTCACCCTACAGGTACCAACATCAAAAGTATTTCTAGAAAGTTACTCCCCATTCACAATCAAACCTGAGTCTGAGAAACATCTTGGAAGTGAAGACTCCCAGCGTCAGGGTTCCAGTCGCCAATCCCCGCCTACAAGAGCAGAGCAGTGCAGAACAGGAAGGACTTCCAAGGTGGTGTCACTCATTCTGTTCAGTAGTTCCTTTTCTAAATTTTGCAAGAGGTTTAACAGAAAACTTTCAGTGCTACCATAGGTTTGTGTTGTACCCATTGAGTTTAAGAAGTTTTTGTTGGTATTGCAAGTCTGAAAACTCATTATCTTCAAGGAAATGATTAAGCAGTAATTCTCAAGTAGCATGGATGTCCAGTGGAGGGCAATGACATCCTCTCTGATAAATTCTTAAGTTCTTTGCATTGAGTGGTCCAAACACCAGGCTTTCCAGGTGCAGACGTGAGTCGCTCTAAGGTGCACCCTTCCGTATTCACCCCTCTCTAGACTTATATGAGCCTCCCAAGGTTTGTGTGGAGAAGACAGGAAATAATAATGGGGAAGGCTAATTCTTGCCCATTATTAACCTAGAGTGGTTTGAATTAACAGAAACCATAAATGGTGTCACTCTGTTCTGAGTAGCATATCCATATGAAGTTAGAGTTTTAATAACTATTGTAACAATAAAATGCTAGTATTCCTTTTCCATCAAGATGGTGAGTCAGGGACTGGCTTTTCCCCTCTCTAGCCTGAAACAAAACAATAAAAACTACACAAAATACGTCAATAGCAAGTTTTAAGGCACTTGCAGCAAAGGGTAATGATGTCTGAGAGACGGAGAAAATCTAGGTCTATGATTGCCCTAGCTTACTGCCTTGAAGGAGTTTAGGACCGCACAGGAGGATCGTTCTGCTAGATCCCAGTAGATTCCCTGAGTTGAAAAGACAGAGATGAGAGTCTAGAAGTAGAGTGTATAGGACAAAGTTGGTAGAAAATAAAGCTGGATAGTGAAAGAATCCAGAGATTGCAGCAGATCTAAAAACATCAGAAAAACAGTACCGAGTTCTTACACAGGGTAGGCATATTGTTTCTCTCTAGAACTCAGGCAGGAAAACTTCATAAGTGATGGAAGCGAGAATACTTGTTTGGAAAGATCTGTCCTCAGAAGTTGAAAGGGGGATTTTATCTAAATTAAATGTTTCTCCGAGCCCACCTATCAGATCTTAAAAGTATGACCCTGATGGATCACTATCAAGTTACTAACTACATACCAATATAAATCAAAGACTATTTCTTGGAAAGCAAAAATATTCACCATCCAACATGGAAAATTAATGATGTCTAACACCCAACCAAAGATTGACAGTCATACAAAGAAGCAGAAATAAGTGGCTGGTGATGAGGAGAAACTTTCCTAAATCAAAATTGAGCTTGAACAGATGCATATTGGAAAAGGCACACAGGGACATTGAAAAATAGGCTCTAAAATGTAAGAGTTAAATGGAGATATGGATGATAAAAGACATACCTAAAACGAACTCTTAGCGAGGAAAAGTAAGATGTCTGAGATTAAAAATATACTGGATGAGATTAGTGGCAAATTAGACTTCATAGAATAAAAGATTAGTGAGTTTAGAGACAAAGCAATAGAAACTATCCAAACTGAAACTTGCTAAATAAAGTTTTATAAAGGAGACCATCAGTGAACTATGGGATAATTTCAAGCAATGCAATGCATGTGTGAGTAGAGCCTCCCCCCAAAAAAGGAGAGCTAAGGAGATGCATAAAATCTATGAGAAAATAAGGGCTGAAAGTGTTCGATGAATGTATAAAAAAAATTTTCATCAGCCCATGATAATCAAAGGACTTAAAACTAGTGAAAAAGAGACAAACCTTAAAAATCAACAAAGAACAAAGATATTTTATATAGAGAGAACATAGATAGGAATGACAGCAAATTTCTAATAGGAAAAGAACCTAAGAGAGAGGATAGTCATATAGCAGATTTTAAGAACTAAAAGAATAAATCTTTCCATCCACATTTCTATACCCAGTACAAGTGAATTTCAAAGGTGAGTATCAAATGGACTTCTTCGGTCATACCAGGGCTGAAAGAATCCATCATTAGCAGAACTACATGACAGTACATGTCAAAAAGAAGTTCTTAAAGCAGAAGGAGCATTGTCAGATGAAAACACAGGAGCAAAGTACATGATTGGTAACTGCATAATTTAATATATACTATTTAAATATTTTTCAAATGGCCAATTATTAAAAAATAGTGCATTGTAGGCCTTATACATATACATTTAAGTGTGTGTGTGCATAAGAATACATATAGATGACAATAACATTAGCACAGAGTCGTGTATGGAGAAAAAAATAGTTGAATAACTTGAAAGTCCTTAAACTGTGAGAAGTGGTGTAACGTCACTCTAAATAGACTTTGATATATTAATGATAGGTACTGTAATGTATAGTATAATATGTTGCTTAGGGAAGCAACAACTGAAATAGCAAAGAACTATTACTGATGAACCAATAAAGAAGACAAAGTGGAGGCATACATATAATTAACACCATAAGGACAGAAAAATGGAACAAATAACAGATGGAGAAAATAGAAACAAAGTGAATATTAAAATCACATTGAATGTAAGTCTTCTTGGCACTCCAGTTAAAGGACGAAATTTTAATCTGGATAAATAATAAAGCCAGTTCAATGCATTGAGCAGAAACCTGCTTATATGTGCAGGTGCAATACTCCTCATGACTCCTCAGTCGTGGGCACTCCACCTTCTTGATGGGCCACAGCGGTCCGTGCTTTGAGCCTGAAATTGTCATTCCTCTCCCCCATCTGTTCCTGCTGTAGCACCTCATTCACCAAATCACAGTCTCTACCTTCTTGTCTGAGTGCCTGCTGGTGAATCTTCTGCTTCCTTGTGTGACCTGCAGGACGCAGCATGTCGTGTGACACAGGAAAATCACAAAACGAATGTCATTGCACAGACTTGGGATGAAGATCCGCTGCTGTGTGCTCTTGCTGTGAGATGATCATTTTCTCTAGGAGTCACCTTTGTCTTGTTTGGGAATCGTGCAGCTGGTCCAAGGCAGAGATAGTTACCGTTCTCCAAACTTCAGGCCTTCATTGGCCGGTGCACGTGCCTCCAAGTGACCTTTGCGTGCTGGTATTAGCTGCACAGGCATCTCCTACAGGGAGATTTGTCGATTTTGAGTCTACACAGAGGGTGACTTCTGCAGGCAGTTGCTGCTGATTTTGTTTTCATTGTGACTTCTGAGTAATTAAAGCTCACAATGGCATTTCTGGAAAGATGAGGAGTGGCTTAGAAGAAAATCTTTTACCATCAGTGAGAACCTGTGTCTTGGGGGAGCTAGGGGTCTCTTGTCTCCCTTCCCTCATTCTTTTGAGAATATATTGTCTTTCCATGAGATGCTTGTGTATGTTAAGAACACAAGATAAAATAGAATGGTTTTTGTTAAAAATAATTAACACCAAAAAACATGTGGTATTTTGAAGAAAATCACCAACACATACGCACAATTCATACTACTCTTTGCTAGCATAAACTTCGGCCACCATAATCACTTATTTCCCAGGCGTGTTTTCTGAAGCTCACACTTATTTTGAGGTCTTTGGTGGATAGAAAATATTCTTGGAATTGTCCCTTGGGCAAATTTGCACAAGAATTTATGAAACCTCTGGACGCCTCAATCCCTATCTTTCCCTCTTGAGACATTTCAGGAGCCCAGAAAATTCACTGAAACTTTCCTTCATTTACTGTATGAATAAACATCATTTCTGAAGTGCTGCAGTGTGCACGTGATGGACAGACCGTAACTAATGAAACCAGGAAGCAGATCGGGAAGCTGTGACAGGGACCGCCCACTTGGGTCCACGTCTTGCTGGGGTGGCGCTGGTGACTTGATTGATCAGCCATGGTCAGAATCAGAGATCTGACAGCATGTGAGCACTGATTTATTTTCAAAGGTATGCAAAAGTTTATAGGTGTATTGTTCACAGATTTATTAAAGAGGTTTTAAAACATTTAGCAAAATTGACTTCGTTCCAATTGTGATTTACACATAAATGAAGAATTTCCCAGATCTTATAGCAGATCTTGTGCAGATCTTATAGCACAAATACAGACGTCTCACTAAATATTTTTAAAATGTTTAGGGGGAGAAAAGACTTTCCAGTCTATCTACTATGCGCATGCAATGAGTTGAGGATGCTGATAATAGGATAAAAACAGTCACCTAAGGATTTTGCTATTCGTGGATTGCCCAACAGTGTTATTACTGGCATTACTTCCTTACCAAGTTTTATATCATAAAATTCAGTTTCCAGCAGTCTGCATAAAGGAAAAATGGGAGGATTTTACAATCAAATGGAGTATTTTCTGTTTAATATAAGGATGATAAGTGTTTCCTCTCTGTCTTCATCATTTGCTCATTTAAACCGGTTTTGGCAGCGTGCTTGCTTTCACGGGGTGATGAAGGTCATCCCAGCTCACCCTTCCCTGGCTCCCATGTTTCAGGACACAGGTTGTCCAGCTATGAGTGTGGAACGTGGCCATCTTTGCACAGATGGGCTCATACAGAACCAGCCAAGTAATGATATATTCGCTGAACACCAGGTGTTGGTGATGAAAAGAATGTTTTGCAGCCAAAAAATATTGACAACAGTGTCCAACTTGAGGTTACTTACATATATTCTGGTTTGAGAGTGGCGTGTCACTCGCTACATCAGCCTAAGTAATTGCTGTCTTTCTGAAAAGACACTAGATTTATAGGAGTGGGAGACGGAGGAGGCTCCACAGCAGCCAGGGAAAGTGGGTGCCTGGTATAACTCAGTGACCCACTGACTTGAAAAGTATAAAGGAAATAACGCCCATCTGCCTTCTACCCTCAGGCCTTCAGTACAGCAGCTGCTGGCTGATACTGAGTGGGGTGACGGGGGAGGGGGCTCCGTGGATCTAGTGGAGACCCCACGCAGGAGGGTGCAGGGACACCGCACAGAAGCCACACGCTGCGAATTACAGCTGGTTGGGTAGAAGGGCTTAGTAAAGCTCCTAGCAGTGCGGACTCGTTAGCTACCCAGCCCCAGGTGCCTGGTTCTATACTGCCTGTTCTAAGTCGAAAGTTCTAGTATTTATTTCCCTGAGTAAAAGAAAGTCAACCTTTTTGAAGGCTTCCGTGCAGTGTAGAATTTTTTTTGGCAGAAGGCACCATCATTAGTGCTACACGGACCTACGCATGTACGGAGCGGGGCCAACTTAAGGCGCCGCGAGCGGCCGGGGAGCTCCGGAGCCGGGCGGGTTCTGCCGGCACCTGGTCACCTGCGTGGCAGCTACCAGCAGTTTCGTCGCACACACGCGGCATTGATCACGACCTTCAGTTGAAGCCTCGTGTTTTATGCGTGCAGAGCCGGTCCAGGCTGTGAAGATTTATGGGTCTTTCCGCCGTGTGCTTCCAGCCGACGCGGGCGGTGTCAGGGGCCACCTCCTGCGCTGGGCTGTTCTCAGAGTGACTTCTGAAGCCCGGTGATTTAGGTGCTTCTCCGTGTTCATTATAAACAACTTTTTTTCCCCAACAAATTTTATGACCGAGCCATAAAATTCCCCTCTTGGCTAATGTTTGATATATGAGATCCCGGGCAAAACACATCCTGGGGGGGGGGGGGGGGG